>WEIU01015169.1:1203703-1310919 GCA_013389925.1 Aegithalos caudatus
TGATTTTTTTTTTTTTTTTTTTTGATGTATTACACCCCCTGCCCTAATACTGGGCATGCAAATTCTATCCAAACTGAATGATTTCTGGAATTTCAGTAAAAACCTCTGGGTGCTGAAGGCTGAATCTGCTGCCAGTATAGTTTAGCTGAGCTTGACTGATACTGTGCAAGGTTCTATGTGCTAAGCAGCTGGTTTCTTGGTGTTGGCATCCCACAAACACAGTGTGATTTCAGAGGGAACAGAGACCCTGTGCCTCCGTGAGTATTGACAGTCCGTGCCCAAGCTTTTCCTGAGTGCTGTGTCAAAGGGTTAAGTAAATACAGAGGCACATTTAATCCTGCAACCTGTGTATTTGAAGAGATCATCCTTGAAACTACCACCAAGTTCACCAGGAGCAAAATCCACAGCTTTGTGAAATTCAGTGGAAAATTGGCTTCAAGGAGCATTAACTCAGGTTCTCAGTAGATGTCTTTCTTCTTGATTAAGAGAGAGGGGAAAAAGAGGAGAAAGAGCACCTTTAGATACTAAAGTCACTTTTTTACTTTCCCTACAAGTTTGAATTTGTCCACTATGTGGACTATTTTACTATTTTGTTTATTGATACTGAGACAGAAGTAGGTTTAGGTTTAATTCTAGGCTCCAGATGGTTTTTAGAAGGTGATCACGTTCACAGCCCTGAGATTTGTGCATGGCTGTCTCCCATTCCAAGCCTTACATCTAAACCCTGCTCTCTCAGATGTGGAAATTCTATGGAATTTCACAGTTCCCGTGAAGGAAAAGATCTTTTTCTGCAAAGCCTTTAGCATTATTTCCATGGGAGATGGCTGTGTGCTTTCCCCCAGAACCCAGGGATGCACTGAGGGGTCATGGCCAGCCCTGCAGCCTGCTGTGACTTGGCCATGGGGGCTTTGGAGAGGGGCATTTTTCATCCAGTCCTCCAAGATCCAGTGGGGCCACAGTTCTCCCAATCTGCCAGCAGGGCCGAGAGCCCCAGAATACCAGGCTTGGTGTGGTGAACCCAAATGGCAGATCAGCTGAGGGTTGGAAGTGGTAAGTGGTGCTTTTGAATCATTTGGCATGTTTTATCAAATCATTCTGAATTAGGTGATCTGAAGAGGAGAATTCTTGCTGCTCCAGGTCCTTCCAGTATTGGAGGATTGTGTGAAAACACAAAAGACTCTCTGTTTCCCCTGCTTGGAGCTCAGAGCCCCTGCATGGGTGCCTGCTATATCCTCCTCCCACCATGGTGTGAGACAGGCTCTGCAGCTCCCTTTCTACTCTGGGTTGGACTTGCTTGATGCTGCGTGTGATAATTTTATTTTCGGCACCATAGTATAGCCACGTGTTATTTTGTAGGAGCAGCACTGTGTCATCCAGCTGGTGGCTTTTTTTTTGCTTGTTCTTTGCAGAGACAAGCTTTAAACTCAGCTTTTACAGTAATGCAGGAGCATCAGCAAAGTGCACCAAGGCGGGATTTGCCCTTTCCATTGCCCCGTTCCTGTAAACCACACTGCTAAGGTGTGCAAACCCTGTTTTTCATTGGGAAGTAGAAAAATCTATCTTGTTTTAGCAAAAAAGTATGCAGGAGGTGTTTGCTTGGAGAGAGGTTTAGGTTACCAAAACCTTACTGAGTATGGGTACCAGTGAAGGAGAAGAGCATGAGTAAACACTTGTTCCATCATTTCTGTGCATACTTGGTTTTCAGCTCACTTGTGTTAAGCTTTTCAGCTTTTGCATCTGCTGTGTTATTTTGCTTTCATTTTTAAAGTGTTCTGTGTACATCTAAACCCACGTGAGGATGATCTGTTTTCTCCTTTTGATTCTTTCCAAGGCAATAAGACATCTGGCTGCTCCTGGTGTGAATTATCAAGTCTCATTCTTTTAACCCCCCTCATCACTTTATTTGTAAAGTGCTCACCCGCTGAGATACCAGGGGCCATGTGCAAACAGTTTGAAACAACATTGGGAAATAAATGGCATGGGCAAAAATGATGGGATGCTTTTTAAAGCGGAAAATGTGTGAGTGCTGAAAAAGGCATGTTGGGGAGTGTGGGAGAGAGGTCAGATCAGTGCAGCATTGCTGCAAAGCCCAACGCTGACCTTTCCTCCAAAAATCAAGTGCAAAGTTCAGCTCTTCCTCCCTGGGTGGTGACCCCAGCAGGCACTGGTGATGCCTTAAGTTTTAGCTTCCATGTTTTTCAGATTCTCTGTTGCCTAGGGGTGTAGTTCTGAGCTCATATTAAGTGTCACTCAGCTCTCTTCACAGAGCAGGGAGACAAAACAAATCCTTTTCCTGCTGGAGACCAAGGACAACTTTCAGGCCTAAAAGCACAAACAACAGGGGACTAGAGGGAGGAACAAGAAGGATGGGACCTCACAACCTGAAGCTGTAATTGGACAATTAAACCCCAATATGCAAATGAACCAAAACTTATAAAAGTGTGAGACACTGTGACCAGCCAGCCATTTTGTGGCCATTTTGGGTCCACCTTGGGTGTAGCCCTGGCCAGGCTCTTGTCCTGCCCAAGGTGTACCCTAAAGGCCTTTCAGTAAATACCTACTTTATTTACTAGCTCTGTCCAGTCTCTGTTTCTGGTCATCCTTTCCAAAGCATCACTGGGATGTGCCCTTAAGCCTTCTTCTGGATTTGGGCAGTGCTGTAAGGAGAGCCACATCCCTGACCATTTGTGAGAGCAGGACCCCAGCATTGCTGGGGTAATGATCACTGCAGGAGGAGACTGGAAAGCTTTCAGAAGCTGAGCTGCCATCCCTGGAAATGTCCAAGGCCAGGTTGGACAGGGCTTGGAGCAACCTGGCCTAGTGAAAGGTGTCCCTGCCCAGGGCAGGGGGTGGGACAAGATGAGCTTTAAAATTCCTTTCAACCCAAACCCTTTTATAATTCCTGTGGAGGCAGCTACTGGGGAGTCCTTTGCATGAAGGCACTGGGTGCCTTGGTGTTCAGACCTACCTGTGCCAGATCCCTGTGCCAGGACAGTGTCTCTGGGAGCTCTGCTAGAGTGAAGTCGTGGTGCTAAAGCCTGGCTGGCTGAGGCACGTTTGTTGCTCCTCTGAAGTCCTTGGAGAAAGCGTAAGGATGGAGGCTGAGCAGATCAGCTGGCTGGCTGTGTTTGTGTGCCACATCTGCCAAATGGCTTTTTTTGGGAAGAGCCCTGCCAAAAAAAGGCCCAAAACAACATCACACTGCCAAGATGTTCAACTTTCTGTGCTCATTCCAGCAGATAGAGATATCCAGAAAAACAAAGCGCTTTTCTGATGTTCCTCTTTTCCCTGCTTCATGCACGAGGCAGCTTCCAGGTGCCAACACCAGCCTGTGGCTCCTTTGGGACTGGCATAGATGGAGTGACCTGCATGTGCAGGGATGGGCATGGGGCAGGTCAGAGGATGGGAAAGCATCAGCCCCACTGCTGCTTTCCAGCAGTTTGTGGTCTCCCAGCACTGCCTTGTGCTTTCGCAGTATCCCTGCAAAGAGCCTTGTGGAAAAAAAAGAGGAGCTTTCATAGAAAATAAGGGGGTGAGAAAGCAAATACCACATCACTGATCTGTATAATTTTAGAATAGCTTAGATGCAGGAGAGTTGCCAGTAGCTGAAAAGAAACACCCAGATCTGATCACAGCTTAGAGTGGCTGCAGGAGCTGAGCAGTCTGTCCCTCTGTCCAGGATTAACTCAGTTTATCCTGGGCACTGTGGGAAGCAGCACTAGCATCAAAGAGGATAAACACTGGCTTTCCTGGTGCTTTTCCATCTGACAAAGCCTTCAGACCCTCACACTCCACCCAGAAGTGTTAGGACTAATGCAAGCAGGGGGTGAGTGAACCCCAGCCCTTCCTGGGAGCAGATTGCTCACATGGAAATCTGTCCCTGTGTGGGGGGGGGTGGAGAGCTGGGGGGACAGGACTGAGGCAGGCTTCAGGGGATGGATGCCAAACACCAACAAGGGCATTTTTAGCAGTGAGGTGGGTGCAGGTGTTGCACAGACAGGGAGCCTTCAGCAAAGAGTCAAAGCAAAGGCCTCTCTGCCAGCCTTCCATCCTCTGGATGTTTATTCAGATGCCATGAATTTTTAGTAATCCTCACTGGGACAAATTTAGTCAGGTCTTTCAAGGTTTTCTTGGGTAGAGATGAAGGCAGGCACAGCCATGAGCACTTCAAGGGCAGGTGCCTACAGGAAAGGAGAAATTTTTACCAAGTAACAGCTTGAGCCTGACATTGAGAAATTTGGCTTTGCTGTGCTAGATGGCAATGGGAAGACTCAGTGAATAGATCTGAAACTGAGGAATTGAATCGACATAGCAAATGACAGGTTTGATTTTAAGCACTTTTCTTTGTCTTCAAATGGAAATGAAGGGTTTGTGGAGCTAATAGAGAGGGAGAAAAAATCCTGGGTAAGGGAGGTGGATTTAGAAAGTCAGCGTTGTTTTGTGACAGACTTCTGGTCAGATGGCACCAGCCGACTCTGCTGTGCTCTGTTTGTACTGAGGCGCTTTGCTGGTGTTTCTGTGTTACTAAATCAAAACAACTCTTCGATTACAAGGTGTTGATTGAAGAGTAACAGCCATGACAGGAAGGTGTGGCTGCAAGGAAGTGACAATCCCAGAATGGATCCCAGTGACACCTAAAACTGATGTGTCCAGCAACACCAGGCTGGAGACATCTCACAACTACATTCAACAGGTTTTAGCCAGGACAGAAAGGAGAGGAAGGCTGTACAATAATACAATCAGCTGCTTGAACTGATTGAAAACGAAATGTACAATTTTCAGCCACAAAAAATCAGGTGAGAGGACAAAGCAAATGAGTCCTACAAGACGGACTAAAAATCAAGATAAATGTTGAAGTCTCCACAGCGTTATTGTGTACTGTGCTGTGTTTGTTAGATTTCAGAAATGCCGTGAGAATTTCCCGGTGCTGCTTTTCCCCGTCTAGGTTGAGTCAGACTTCTCAAAGACTCACAGTAAGGTTATGATCTAGGCTTTCCTTTCAGGTGTTAAAGAAAAAAGTGCAAAAAATGCTTGATTTTTTTCACTGAGGTATAAAATAAATAAATATGAGGATAAAACGGATTTTGAGGGGTTTAGCCATTTCCTCCCCATTAGCAGGATCTTGTGCTATGGCTAGGAAGTGTTTTGCAGGAGTATTTAATAATTCATTTATTTTTCACACAAATATTTCTCCAAGACTTCCCTATTCTTGTTAGCTTTTGGAAAACAAACTCAGTTTGAACTTGAGGGAAGAGGAATTAGAAATATTTTAAACAAATTAACTTCTCCTAGGACCTTAACTACCATGCTTTCTCAGAATTTTAAATCAAATCTATTTGAATAAAGCATGTGAGGTCCTTTTTTTAAAATGAAGCAAAAAAAACCCACCCCAACCTCTGTAGCAGACCAGAGAAAAAGAAGACAATAGTGCTTGGAAAGCAACCTCTTGGCAAAGAGGAACAAGAGCAGTGGAATAATTTAATTGCTCATCAGCTAATTATACGGTATTATAATGTTAATGTGTCTTCATCATGACAATGTAATAGGTATAGATTGAAGCATATGAAAAAGAAAGTGTTGATGCAGTAATTATAACTAAGAGCAGAGCTGTTAGAGTAATTATAGCGCTTCATCAGGTAATTAACGTATTGTTCAACTTGAGATGGAGAACAAAGAGTGAAGAAGTTAAATATTGAAGGACATGCCTTCCCTGCTCCCCGGCTCCCTGTGCTTGCTGCAGGAGGTGATACTCCCTATTGATACTGTTATTTTCCTATTCCCTTGGACATCTTTTATTGAGTGGGGGAGCTGCCGGGGTGCTTGCAGCCAAACAGGCCAGCAGCCTGGCAGTAGTTGAATTTTAAGCTGTTTATGCTGAAGACCCTCTGGACACCCCTTGCTGCAGAGACAAGGTGCAGATGGGTGCTGGGCTCTGAAGGGCAGCAGATGCTGCTGCAAATTGAGCTGTGGTCAAGGACCCTGATCCACCAAGGGCAGAACTGATGCACAGCAGAGGTCCTGGAGCAGAATGACCACCTGAAATTGAGGTTGGCTTCTCCTGTCTGCCTGCAGGACTGCGGGGTGCTGAGGGCACACCTGCCTGGGCACAAACTGTGCCCTGCACTGGTGCTGCCCACCCCTTGTGCTGCTGCTGCCCCAAATCCCTGCAGGAAAGCAGCACTGGCCTGGCTCTCACAGCTTCCAGGCTGGGGGTTCTGCTTATTTGGATCAAATCCAATGTGTCCCCCAGTCAAGCCTCCCGTGGGGAAGGTGCTGGGCTGCACATCCCTGCCTGCAGCCAACAGCATCACTGGGGGGAACCACAGGGGACTGAGCAGAATTTTCATATTGATCAGAGTTCCAAAGAGGGATGTGAGGTCTGTCCTGCCTGTGCAGTTTGACTTAGGCTGTAGGAAAAGCCTGCTCAGGATCAAGGAACAGTGCTTGAGGGGGTGATGTATCTGGGCTTGATTTTTCATTTGCTGGTGAAGCACACGGGGTTGTTTTCAGCTTTGTACAGAGCTAATAAGGAAGCCCTTGTATCTTTGGCAGTGGGTACTTGCAATGTAAACATTACTTTTAAATATCCAGCTTTGTGTCTGAGGCCCTTCCCCCAAAAAACCCCAGGAGTTTCTCTCTGTCTCCCTCATCCCGCAGGAGTGCTTAAAGTCGCTAGGCCAATGCTGTAAACATGTGGAAGCACTTAATTATGAACATATAATTCCATATATGTCTGTCCTGGTCTGTAAGATCTTATTCCCATCTTGGTGGGCAGATTTTGTCAGAATCAGTAATTTTTGTCAGGGTATCTCTCTGTCAAGTCTACACCTGACGCATGGCACTAGCACAGGGTGGGTTTGTTCCCTGTCCCTGGTCCATCAGGGCATCTCAGCACGGCTGCCTTTTACCAGCCTGCAATCTGCACACCTCCCTGGAGAGCTAATGACACTGGTGGCAGAATTTTTTTCATTTTTGGCTGAACTTCCTCCTTCACCTCAGCACAGATTTCTATTGAAAACCAAACCACCTCGCAGCTGATTGTCATCGCCAACAGCGCAATTTGTGATGAAATCAGGGCAACAGTGGGACTGGTTCTGTGAGTTCATTTAGTGATGTGCTGATTTGCAGGTCAGTTTGATGCCTTGCTGCAGTTTATTTAAGTGTTGCATCCCCTCACAGGCTCTCAGAGTACAATGTGTGATCCTATTCCCAGCCTAAGTGCTCAGAGTATTTGCTCCATTAGAATCAAACTGAGTGTTAAAATTTTATTTTAAGGTAAATCATGTCATGCAGCAGGAAGGTGGATGTTGTTCTTCTGGTGGAAGGTGTGGAAACAGATACTGTATGGTAACAGAGAGCTGGGATCAGTGTAAGAAAATGGGATCTGGAAGAGGTGAGCTGCAAGGAGCTTGGCTGCAAAGGCGGCCAGTGCAGAGCCCTCCGGATCATGAGCTGAAATCACTGAAGTGCAGTAAAAGAGGGCTGAAAGGAAATTAGATTGCTGGTAGGGAAGGAATAAACCCAAAAGAGCAAGAAGTATGCTGGCTAAAAGGGCAGAGTTAGATAAGGGTGAGCTGAGTTCCAGGTTAAAAGAATATGTCCAGGTATCAGAGAGCAGAAGCTTTGGAGCAACGACACGATCATAAAGGTGAGTGGAATTTCCGAGTGGAGGTTGTTAAATTTATGAGGGGGATTACATGCTTTAATGGCAGCAAGAGCACCTCCCTCCACCTTGATCCTGAGCAACATAAGTACATCCTGCAGGCAGGGGCTGAGGGGTTTGGAGAGGGGTAAGAGAGAGGAGCTGGAGCTCTTGTGGCCCCAGTGACCATGCCCTGGGATATGTGGGTGCTTTAAGCCCACTCTGCCTTGGGAGTGAAGTGAATAAATGTGATTAAAGCCTCTTGTATCATCATCTGGAATACCCCAGTTTAGGAGCTCTACTCATTATTATTTAAGAACACAGTGCTACTAAGGTCATGTGTTAGCAGAATGCTGTGTTTCAGTGCAGCTAACCCAACCTGAGCATCTCAGGCTGCCTGAGTATAGCTTCAGTTACTCTTCAAAATGAATGAAAAACAGACACCTATGTATTTTGAACACCTCTGGGAAAAAATAGCCTTAAAATACAGTTATAATGACATACTCCATATGCAACCAATTGTAGGCAAAATGGAATAAAGCTATGGGATCAAAAAAGTGCATTTTAATACACTTTAATACTTTTCTAGATTGAATTTGTCATGCTCTGCAGAAAAAACCTTTTATTGAGCAGAATGATATATTAAATTTGGTTGGCTCTTTGGTGTTAGAAGCTGGGGAAGTTTGTTCCCTGGTAAAAAGCACATTTCTCTGTCTTGAAAAGATTTAATTGTATTTCCGTGAGCACCTCTGTCACAGGCGTGGAAGATGTGTTCTCTTTTAACAAGACTGTCTGTTTAGGCTTCAGTGTGTGATATCAATAGCATTCTGGAAAAGTTCCTTTCAGTGAAACAGGAGAGCCTAGTGTGATTTTGTGGTAATGATGGATGGATGTAGAGTATCAAAACCTGCTGGATTGTGGCTGACACTGTGCAAATAGCTCAGGACTGCCTCAGCACCACGTTTCCAGCTCATTCCTCAAGCACTGCTCATCTCAGCTTGAGGGTCTGCTCCTAGCCTGGGGATCCCAAAGCCCTAACAAGGTGAAGCTGCCACTGCACATCCAGTGTGAGTGATCCTGTTAATGCACCCACAGTGGTTCCTTGGCTTGAGGGGGTTCTTTCTGGAGGGTTGAACTTGTTGGTTTTCAAATACTCATCATTCAACTTCTTCACCTCTGTGTTTCTGGTTTTAGGCCAAACCTAGCAACTGAAATGTGGGAATGAAAATAGGAGAGGTGGTTACAGGAAACAGCAGGAGCATCAGAGGAAAGGAGGTTCTCCAGGGGAAGTCAAAGGTGTGCCATGCAGGCACTAACTCCTGCCCCCCAGGCAAAGCTCCTTCTTGGCCATGATCACAGGCATAGCTCAGTGCCCCAGACCTGGGGGTTGTATTTACACCTTTAAAAGATTCACTTTTATACCTGAGAATACTCTGCTTGCCTCTTCAGCTTTAGGATCCTGACTGGAATTCTTTCCTTAATGCATGAATTCAATTGTACCTTAGACTGGCAAGAGCCACAGCTACCTGGGCATTGGAATTAATTTTTTAGATAAATTTACCAGGTTTAATTTGGTGGCTTTTGCATATTTTCATTGTTGGTTATATGTTTAAAGGGAGGATGAACAGGATTTTGCAATCCACCTCCTCTCCACCACTTTGTCTTGGAAATATTTTTGTTATTTCTCCTCTTTGTTTCAGTGGTCACTCTTTTACTGTGGTCTTTATTTTGGCTTTGTCCTTGCTAGCTGCAAGCACCATGTCCCACGTGGTTCTGGACTGCTTACAAACAGGAGTGTGTTGCAGCATCCCCCTAGTATTCACTTACCCTTTAATCCTCCTAATATTTTGCATTCCATTCTAATGCACTTATATCCGGGGTTATGGCCAGGGCTGCCCTGTTCAGGAGTACTGGATTTACATGTGAAAAAGGGAATTAAGCCCCAGGTCAGATACAGTGGCAGATGGGAAGCCCTTGCCTCTCTCCTCTGCAGGTAACCTCATGGCCTGCCCTGTGTCCCCTTGCCCCTTTGGAAAATGTCATGAACATCACCATGGCTAATACTCATGTCCTCCTCCCCAGTGATGCCTTACATTTTAGCTTCCATGTTTTTGAGATTCTGTGCTGCCTAGGGGTGCAGTTCTGAGCCTCACATTCAGTGTCACTCAGCTCTCTTCACAGAGTAGGTAACAAAACAAATCCTTTTCCTGATGAAAACCAAGGACAATGAGTACAAATGTCAGGCCCAAAAGCACAAACAAGGGTGGACTGGAGGGAGAAACAAGAAGGATGAGACTTCATAACCTGAAGCTGTAATTGGACAATTAAACCCCAATTTACAAATGGACCAAAACGTATAAAAGTGTGAGACCTCGTGATCATTTGTCCATTTTTTAACCGTTTTGGGCCCACCTTGCCTGTAGCCTCTTGTCCTGCCCAAGGTGTACCCTAAAGGCCTTTCAATAAATATTTACTTTATTCTCNAATGTGGCCACATCCAGGGAAAGAAAAATCATAATTAATATCTCACCAGAATAAAGTGTCTTTATAAGGGCAAGAGGGAAAATAAAAGGAGAAAGAGATATTAGCTTGACATATATCAATGTTTTAGCTGGATATATATTCACTACAGTTGTGACTAGCATGTGATCAACTAATAAGGGAACATAGAGACAGAATAGAAATGAAGCCTTTGAATGAACTCTTAAAGGGATTCCATCAATTGACAGAGATGAAGATAAATCTTGGATGTCAAAATCATGGGAGTCAGGGAGTTGCATTTCCTTGTGGTGGGGATGCTGTGAATACTTGGAAAATGAGTGTTTAACTAACTGCTATGAAAAATGTTATAAATGCAGGGTATTAAGTGTAAGTATCACAGTGCAGTGGGTAACTCTGGTCCCCTTGGGAAGGGTTGCTCTTTGCAAAAAAAGGTTGGCATGTATATCAATAACAAGAGTAACCCCATGTATGGTGGGCTGTGCTGAAGGAGAGATCTCAGCCTTCAGCACATGTGTTAAAGGTATGGCAAGGCACAGGATACATTCAAAAGCTGAGACATCACCCCTAATTTATGTAATCATTTGACAGTGTAGGCCTGAGGCCAAGAACAGACAAATTGCTCAGGCACTACCCAATAAGTTACAGCTGATGTGTGCCTACTAGTAATTGTGGGGTCTTTTACAAGATCCATGTCTTGCACAAATACAATTACTGAATTTTACAGCAGTCAGTGCAAACTGCACATTTCCATATTGCATACCAACGTGGTATCTGATTAGCACCAAATTCAATTTGTGTTAATAAGCCTAAGGCAAAATTAGCTTGGTACAGTGTCATTTAGCAGTATTTAGACATGAAAAACAAGTTATTTCATTTTGTTTTGTGTAGGTGTTCTGTAGTACAGCAAACAAGGGGATCCAGAGTGTTAGCCTGAAAGATTTTTCTCTCTAGGAAAGATGGTGTGTGTTACCAGGGAGGCTGGAGGTGTGAATGTTGACATTACAGAGGATGTGACAGTCACAAACTTAGACCTCTGAGCTCACAGGAGAGAGTTCAGCCAAAACAATATGAGAGAATCAACTGAATTTTCCTTAGGAATCCAAGAAGCCCATGGTACAACCCAATCACACATTTCTAGATGCCAATGGTAGTTGCCTTTGGTGGTGTGTTGGGCTTAGGTACTTAAAGCTTAACATGATTTAGGAAATATTATCCAAGTGTAGCCCACAACACGAAGTTGCTACAAGGGGCCCTTTCCTGCTCCTGAGCTCTGGTAAATGCTGTCTTTAATTGTACCTGAGAAACCCCATTGATGTAAGGTGTGATAGCTTTGTTTTGTCAAGTCAGCTGTTCCCAGCAGGATTAGCCATATCTGGACCTGTGTCCACTAATACTGTGTGAAATGGCTTTTTAAGGGGTAATATTAATCCCTTTAGTGGCGATTTTCATATGCAAATCCATTAGGAGTGCACAAATCCCTTGGCTGTTTGTGAACCCTCAGGGCACTGAAGCACTTGTGTAAGGTTATTTTTGCTTTTCTCTTTGAGCTGCCCCTCCTGATGCTTCCCAGTTCACTGCTGTAACCTCCTGATAACTCCCTAATTCTACTGGGGGGAAAAGGTAATTCCCTGGAGCTGAGTCTTCACTTGGCTTTCAGGAACTTGAAGAAGTAACTTCATGTTGTGCCTCTCTATTTATATATGTACTTAATTAAAGATAACACACTGTTACCTCCATATAAACTGTGAAGTGGTCCAAAGTATTTTTTTTTTCCTGTGTAATGAGCACACTGCTCTGCTTGTTTTATTAGATATCTACTGATTTACACTTGCTAAGGATCCAGCCTGGACCTCCTTCCAGTCAGATGGGTGTGAAACTGCCTGCAGGACCTTGATTGTCAGTAAAAAGCCAATGTTAGCAATTTTCATCAGGCAGCATGGAAATTAATTAGCCCAATTTTATGGAAATTAGCTCATTATAAATAATTTTAGTTGGCCCATTCACAAAGCACTTTACACATTAGGAAAAAAAAATGGAAAAAGGAAAAAGCAAAGCTCTGTGAATTGGATACCGAAAAAACTCTTTCTAAAAACAAATGCTCTTCAGCAGCTGTGCCATTGGCAGGGGAGGGGTGGCACCCGCAGATTGAGCCTCTAGACTGTGCTTTTTTCCCACTCAGTGCCTGAAAGAGCAGCAGGGAGGGATTTGTTGGGGGCTGCAGATGTCCTTGCAGAGCCTGAGGTCACAGTTCTGCTCCTGCAACCTTTGGGCTTGGCCGAGGGAGGAGGAGCTGGCAGAGTGGAGGTGGACATCTCCTGGGAATGTTGGTCCTGTGGCTAAGAAGAAATAAAATAGTTGGGACACAAATGTATAATTACAGGGGTGGGAGTGGGTGCAAGTGCTGGAAGAGCTCTGCCATCTCCTCCCTTTGACTTTTTAGACTGTAAGGTGTCACAAGGCAAGGCAGGGAGGGCACCTGAGTTCTGAGTGATCCCGTGAACATGGTCTGTCACCAGGAGGTCCCAGGGATCACCCTGGCCCCGTGAAATCTCCAGGCAGTCCAGACCAGCAATCCTGGGGCTGCTGTGCTTTGATCCCCATCTTTATTAAGGGTTTCTTGGTTCTGAGGGGTGTCTAGCACAACCTCTGCCTCCTGTCCCAGTTCTTACCCACTTCGGTGCTTTTGTCAGGGTGGGTTTTTGATAAAGCCTGTCTTCAGACTAGTCATGGAATACACAGGTCATGCAAGGGGACAAACACAGTCACTCCAAGCTCAAGCACTGTCACTTTGCTTGAGGAGTTTTCAAGATTTGCTGTCTTCAGGGTGTCTGAAAGTTTGCCTGGGGCCCATAATTTTCCTCGAGTTACAGAGCAGCCCGCATGGACTGGTTGTGCTGTTGAAAAACAGATTTTCTTTCTGAAAGCATTCTCTGTCAGCCCCAATTTCATTCTCTCTCAGATCTGTGTGTTTTTTGAACTGTTGTCTTCTCTCCCTTTGGCAAACAGCATTCTTATAACTCCTGGAAAGAAGCTGGGGGAAAACAAACCTTCCTTATTTAGGGAGTGATGTGTCCTGCGTTCCCAGGGAGCCAAATATGCTCAGGTTCTGTCCTTGCTCAGCCACAGACACAGCCCTTCCTCCAAACACCATTTACAGAAGTGGATCAGAGCATCATGTCTTGGGAGATAGATTCCCATTTGCTTTTTCACAGAATTTATTCACAGAATTCATAGGGACCTTTCACAGAATTCACAGCATTCACAGAATGACTAGGTTGGAAGGGACCTTCAAGATCATCAAGTCCAACCCATGCTCTTTTGTAACTCTGTGGGCATTTTCCTGGGAATAATTAGCATTCAACTGGAGCAGCAGCAGGATTTTCTTTCCTTGCAGCTCCTTCCTTGGGTGTCTGGGGGGTTTGGAGGAGCAGAGCACCCCAAAAGGCTCCTTTCTCTACCAAGAGAAGCCCTTTGTGCAGCCTCACGAGCATGTGAGGATGCTCCCAAATATGTGGCTGCACACAAGAATCAGTCTCTTCTATAATTCTCAATTTTCTCAACCCCTCTATTTAAGGAATTATGGCACAAAAGATGTGGTTCATTTTAAAGTGTGAGCTTTAAATAAATTGAAGCTGAAGGAATGTTTTGGAGGTGAGAAAAATCTTTCTGGCAAGTGACAACATCAGAATTATTACTCCTTCACAATTTGCTTAAGCAGCCACTATAAACAGCTTCTAATCAGGCTCCCTTGGTGTTTAGAGATATCTGTGGATTGATTTTAATTAGATTGGCACCTCTTTGTTAATTCTATAATGTTTGTTTGCTTATAAGTTAAAGAGTATTTGGATGCTGTGAAGCTGTTTAACTTCTTTAGTTAAATTTGAATGAGTGGGCTCTCAGACATGCTGTTTTCTCTGCTAGTGGGGTTTTACAAGAAATGTGTGGGCACTTTTTTTTATTTGATACCCCAACTGCAATTTGAAGCACCTTAGGCATTTCCACTGAATTGACCAACATTACCAAATTAAAAATAGGAAATGGCACAGACACAGGGAAATGTCAGTGGTGGGGTGTCCTACAAGGTTATTTTTTGGTGGTTATTCCAGAGCAACAGGTTTGTGGCATTAATAAAAATCAAAGGATGGAAAACACATTTACAGGATGTTTCAGTGTAATCAATGCCCAGCACTGAGTTTTATCTGGAGCACCCAGCTCAGCTCTCCCTGAGCACCTGCTGCTGCTGGAGCTGCTGGGCTGGAGACCTGAGCCAGCATTTTTCCAGACTGAGGAGGAGTTTAGATCTCTGTCAGCAGTGAGGATGCTGAACCCACATGAACCGAATTGAGGCTGGAAGTTGGGTTTTGCATTCCCTTCTTTCTTTGGTGTGAAATTGCTTCAGTGGAAAGATAGCTGATTATCTCTAATCTGCACCTTTTCCATTATGTTTTTTGTTGATTTACCTTGATTTGAGTTTGTTTTTCGTAGTTATTATGGACTTCAGCCTACTTCCCACAGATTGTCAGAGCTCTTCCTATGCTGAACCCATTTCTGTCTGATTATCCAAGGGTGCCCCTGATGTGATCCTGATGAAAAGTATGTAGGGGGCTTGTAAATTGAAAAATGAGCTTTGAAACACACCCTCCCTCCTGCCCAAAATGGAGAGTGTTCTCCATAAAAAGAACATTCAGCAATGAAATACAATTTGTGCTGTACTGCCTTTATAAATTTGGGCTCAGAAAATGTGACAGGGCATGTTTTATCACTGATGTTATCAGGTCTGCATAATTGTTTCTGCAGCATCCAACTCCAGCCAGGCTGAAATAGAAAAGAGAATAACTTAGGAGTAAAAGGTGGGCCACAGAGAAAGTGGCTATGGATTTGCAGCATAGCAGAGTGTGGGAACACAGAATTATCACACAGAGGAGCCCTAATCCCCCTAATTCCCCTGAGCAGGGCCCACCCAAGGTGTGGCACAGGAGAGGGGTGAGAAGGAGCTCCCAGAGTGGGGCAGGACAGTCTGGCAGGACACCTGAGGGTCTAAGTCTTACCCCAGGGCTGATGCACAGAAAAAGGCTGATGCACTTTTCTTTTTTCCAGAAAGAAAAAAGGCTGAGAATTGCATTGGAAACATTGCTCAGGGTGGGTTTCCAAAGGACAAGGGAGGGCTGCATCTAGAAATCCCCCAAACACCATAAATCTCCAGTTAGGGTTAGGGACTGGGGATGGGCATCCCCCACACTGGGAGTAGTGCACAGCCAACCCTCTGTCTCTGTCTGGTGTTTATTTGCCTCCAGCACAGGGTACTGAGAGAATGCATGTGCTGAAACCAAGCCAAACATCATGGAGTTATCCATGTTCTACTTCCAGCACCTCTGTGCAGTTATTTTGAATCCTTGGGTTTCAGTCCTTCATCTGGCATTTCTGCCTTTTATCCTAGATCGTCTCACCTCTTCTTGATCTCAAATATGATGACAAAAACAACCCAAACTTTGTCTTGCTGCAACAAGTATTTAATTCAAAGGTTATTTGAAGATCAAGAGAAGAAATTTCACTCTTTGCTGAACTAGTTGGTCCAAGCAGCCAAACAAGGCTCAGTATTTTCTTTTTAAATGATTGATTATAACAAGCAAGATGATTCTTCTTGGGTGTGATAATTTTGAGTCTTAAATTTGAAAAAGGCACAAAATCATACCTTGTCTAGAAATGTTTGTACAGTATTTCCATGATTATACAGTCCAAAAAGCTCCACCTGAGTATGATTTCAGGAAAAGAAGTATTTCAGAAGAGGGAGTTCTGCTCTGTGGTTTCAGTTCAAACAGTGCAGGGAGTTGGAGAGACTGTGAGGGTGATGAGGCACTGACCCAGAGAAGCTGTGGCTGTCCCATCCCTGGAACTGTTCCAGGGAAGGCTGGATGGGGCTTGGAGCAACCTGGGATAGTGGGAGGTGTCCTGTCCGTGGCAGGGGGTGGAAGTAGATGATGTTTAAGGTCTCCTCCAACCCAAGCCATTCTGTGATTTAGGGTTAGGATGGACAGGCACATCCCCACTGAGGTACATGGGTGTGTGCCTGGCTTAAAATCTCAACATTTTAGCCATCAGACTGGTGTTGGCTATGGTTGCTATATGACATGCCAAGCAGTAGCCAAGCCTCCTGTCCTAGGGAGGCTGCTTTTCCAGGTGCCTTTGCTTCCACTTTCTTCTTTACAGTGGAGGATTTGATTGCACTTCCCTCTGCAATCTTTGCACTGAGCCACCAGCTTGGTGTTAGCATAAAAATCCAGTGCACTGCTCTCCCATGGAACAGTTGCATTTGATACACCCCTGCTTTAATATTCTCAGACATACCCCTCTGGTGGAGGAGAGCCCACAGCCAGGATCCAAACTACATATCTCATGTTTTGTGTGGGCTGAGCTCTCAAACATGTTGATTTTAACCATTAGATCTTAATTAGACACACAAAATCCTGCAGAAAGGGGCTCTCTGTGCCTTGCTCCCATAAACTTCAGCTTTGACTTCAGTGCTGATTTCCAAGTCCCTCTCTTTGTGAAATCCCTGTAGCAGTTTTTTCCATGTGCTTCTGTATCTGAGCAGGAGGTGAGGCCCTTGCCTTGGCACAAGCAAAGCCTGTGGTTCCTGGTTGCAGACTAAACTGATTATTCACTAGAAAATGAGAAGGAAGAGGGATCTGCCTCACCGCAGCTGTATCGAGTGAAATACCCAAGTGTGGGACATATATACTCCCTCCTACACGAGGAGATTACCTTAAAGACAGTTGTAATAGTCTGACTTAAATCTCTAAATGCAATTAAATCCTGAGTTAAGCCTGAAAAATTTGACCTGACATTCTGTCTTTGACTCATCCGTTTTTTGTGTTCCGATATTACGGCGAATGTGCTGTAATGGATCACACACTCCAAAGAGTGTGCTGAAAGAGCTGGGGTAAATTAGGGACAGCACATCAGCCTGGATTTCAGAGTCAACCATCAATTTCCTTTTTGTAATGTGTGCTAACGTCTGACAGCTGAATATGTATTTAATGGGATTTTGAAAACATAGACTTTTGATCTATTAGAACAACATACCTTGTGAGAAGGTGCCTGTGCTGCTGCATAGTTGAATGCTTTAGGAAAATTAACTCACTTGAAAGCTAAATAAGGCTGAAAGCCAGCTTGTTAGCAGAAGAGATGCCATCTACTCTGTCCCAAAACATTGCCTTGGCTGAGGGGGAGCTTCAGCCTTTTTTAAAGGCTCAGAAATATTTAATTAACCTCAGTCTTCCCATTATTTTTCACTTTATTATGCCATGTAACCTACCAGCCCTTCCACCCAGATGTCCCTCAGATGCTGCCTCCCACCTCAGGCACGAGAGAGCTCTTGATGAAAGCCCAGAAAACTTCAATCTGACCCTAATTTCAACTCCCTTGAACACTCACCACTGCCAGATCAATTCCCTTAACACAGTGAGTGTGAACATGTTCTCTCCAGCTGATGGTTCTTTTCAGCTTCATACCTGAGCTCTCTGTTAGCTGTTCACAGGAGATGGCTGCATTTCATGGTTTTCTCCTGGCTTGGGAATTTGCCCATCAGTTGCCCAAGGGAGGGATTTTCCCTTTGGGTCAGTGTTACTCCAGCCTCCACAGCAGCATCCAGGAGAAATACAGCACACAGCAAAAGGATGAAGTAAGTGGAGGGTTGTTTGCTCCATCTGCCCCTGTCAAAAATACCAGATATTAAAAAGTTTATCTATAATATAGTAAAAAAGTATCAGAAGTACTAAAAAATCTGTCAAAGATTGCTTGTGGAGAACTTTTGCTATGGAAGAGGCTGCGGTGATTTAAGTAAGCATCTAAAACAGAAAGTTCTCTGAACTTTGAGCCTGGCAGCAGCTTTCCTGTTATTCCTGTGAATCAGCCTACATCAGGTTTCAGTAAACTCATCCCTGCTATGAGAGCAGCAGTTTAGGACTGGATCTTTAAAGCTATGATTAGCCCTGTATGCCAGAGATTTGCAATTATTTCCAAAATCTGGAAGGGTCCTAATTATTAGCATCCTCCTGTGTGGAAAAGCGTGATAAAGTTGTCCATGGAGCAGTGCCTGGGCTATCAGTTTCCATAAATATTTAGAGGTGCTGGAATAAAGGAGAGCAGGGAGCGAGGTGATGTGCTCTTACTGTATCCCATTTCATGGTTATGATAAGGGCTGGTGTGGCACTTTCACCAGGGGAATTGTGGCAGTGTTGGAGCCATCTGGAGGGATTACTCTATTAATTTCCATTGTGCCTTTAGATATCTTTTCCTTTTCTGTGCCTCTGCCTGTGACTCAGCCAGATGAAATTCATTTACCTTCAGTGACAGGCTGGTACCTAAACAGGTATCTGCATCCAGCCTGTTGCAAGTTTGGGTTTTTTTAAGCTGCACCAACACATTTTTTTTTGGGGAAAAAAACAATCGATAGAAGCAATGACGAGCTTCGTGCTGCCCAAATTGTGAGGGAGTAATTGCAAGTGAACAGTAAATCGTGTTGCCCTTCACCTGAAACACTGCCAGCTTAAATAACTCCTGGTGTTTTGCCTCTCTGTCTGTGGATCTTTACTCATTTTGCTGAGGCTGGGAGGGAGATCTGAGCTGAAAAGTTGGGGAGGGCTGGGAGCAGCCACTCACCAAGTGGCCATTGCTACAAGTGGTGCAAGTGGGATTTCTCTTGCTTTATAAAATGTTCCTTTGTCAGGGTCGTGTCTTGCAAAACAGTATAAAACAAGAGCCTAGTAATTGCAGACAAGGTGCAATTTAAAATCTTGTGTTTTTCCAAAGGCAGAAAGCTGGGCAGAAAACAGTCAGAAAAAACACTGTAGAGATATCACGTAATGAGATAATCATCTTCTTCTTTCAAGCACTTCAGTTTTGCCTTGGTGGGCAAAAAAATATTTACTAAAAGCAATACATTTTATATTTTTCTTAGATGCTGCAAGAGAACAGCAAACAGTCAAAAAAAAGGGGGTCAGCTAAAGGCTCAGGGCAGCAGATCAAGCAGGTGCAAGTTCTCTGTTTGCAGAAGATACACTTTGATGCAGAGCAGTTGGGAGAAGATATCACAGGGTTTCATAGTGCAGACAGCACTTCCCAGTCATTATTTTTTTTCGTATTTGATGCAAAATATTTGCCATTGTCCTCAGCTAAAGAGTAGGGAGCAGATTTCTGATTTTTCCCAGCTTCAGGTATCCCAGAGGTAGGTGGAGGGGTAGAAGGCAGCATCATCAACTTCAGCATAGTTCAGCATCTCCAAAATAGCTCAGTTCATGTTTCAAAGCTGATCAAGTGATCTTGGCTTGGGTGAGCAAGACTAAAATAAGGAATACCCACCTGGGTAATTCTTTTTCCCTCCATATGTTTTCAGTGCAACTTTTTTTCCCCCTTAATAAAGCAGAGGTTTCTAAGGAAATACTGCACTTTTTCCTTTGAAAGTCTTTGCCTTTCATAATTTTGTGTGTTATTTCTAACACTGTCATTTCCTGGTCAGCCGTGTTTCTGGCAGTGTCTCCTTTTCTCTGGTTGGATATTGCTCTTACCCTTTTTAAACATTTTTCAAACAGTAGGGTGAGGAAATTTGCACAATTCCTTGCAAAATTTTGATGTTAGAAATTGTGATTCTGGCCAGGAAGAGGCAGACATTCCCTTGGCACAAAGTCACACCACCTGAACTCAAGCCTGCCTTCAAACCCATAAAGAAATGTCTCTTCAATGATCTAATATACTGTAACTTAATTTTATAGACACTGAGATTTTCACATTCCTCCCTTTTTTTGTATGCAAGCCTTATGTAGGTACAGAAAGGTTTGTTTATAAATGCTGACAGTACATCTCTGTATCAGATCCATAGAGAAGCCTCTGTTGTAACATGTAGAAATGGGTTGAAAATATATCTGCTGGAGATAGGGGCACTGAAGGAGTGTCCAGTCTTTTTTGGAAGTATCTGTCCATACAGGTGAGATAAAATCTCTGAGGTATAAAACAGTGTAGGACACATTGGAACTTGTGCCAATTGCAGTGATTAGGGAAGGGATTTCAGGGGGATCAGTTTGTATCTGCAAAGTCCAAGTCCCCCCTCAAAAACAAAAACACCCCCCAAAACCAACAAAACAAACTGAAAAACCATCAAACCCTTGAAAACTTTACTGCTCAAACCTCCACAGACTTTAAAGACAAGAAATATAAATAAAACCACTCCTGGATTTATCCAGTGGTTTGTTTTTTTTTTTCATCTTTCAAAGTTTACTGGCCCAAAGACCATGATTTCTAAGGCAGGCAAAATTTTCTTGGAATGTAATAAAATAGTTATTCAAAAACCCTCTTCATCTACAGAAAAAATGTTTAATTAATGGGTTTTTTTTTAAAAAGTTCAAAGTTCTCTAATCCTTGCCTCAATATTTGGATTGAATCTGTTGAGTTTTTGCAGAGGGTTCTGTGATGTCTGCTTCTGCCACTGGCTTTTGAGCCAATCCTACAGTATTTTGGGAAAGATTTCCATGTCACTGACACTTTGCCTGGGCAAGGAGTTGAACTGGCTTTGTGTTTGAGTGAAAAGGGCCCCAAAATGCGTTTTAGTTTCATGTACTCTGTAGGACTTGGTTGAACCGCTTTGCTTGTGGAAGCACAACAGCTGCTTTTTTGTGTTTGTGTTCTGAGCAAACAGTGAGCAAGAGACCCAAGGGGAGATTTTAGCCACAGCAGAACCTTTCCAGAGCTGGATAAATGGCAGGCAAGAGAAGGCCAGGCCTTTCTAATCTGAGTGCAAGCCAAAGTTCTCCAGGGGATCCTGTGGAGAGATTATCTACCCTCACATTGGTGTTCTGTCAGTTGGAAGTGACCCACCAAGGTGAAAAGAGAGCATTGTGGTGTTTCAGTCAAGGTTTGAACATGGGCACCACGAAGGGCTTTCAGGTCAGTCCCTTCAGGGATAAATGGGATCAGAGATTTTGCCCTCCTTTCACTGGTATGAAAAGGCCTTGAGACCTAGAGAGTGTATGACTTTGAGCTTGAGATAAAGCTGCCACTGTTCATTGTTATACTCTTGTAATACATTAAGAGGCCTAGACAAAACAAAAAGCAATTAGCTGTGTTTGTTTTGCAAACTAGTGAAGAATTTAGGAGGCTGTGAGAAGTGGCAGTGAATCACACAGTAATGTTTGTGGTTAAAATCACATCTGCTCCTTTCCAAAGAAAAGGGCCTCTGCACCTTAAGGCAAGACTGAAGGGAGAGGGCTTTGGTCTGGTGTCAGCAATGCTTAGGCTGATCCTGGTGGATCTAGCACAGGACTTGGTGTATGTAATCCTAAATCAACACAAATGAATGCAGCTCTGGCTTTGGGTTGTTTTTTGACTGGATCTAATTTTTTGGCACTTGAAGGGTATTTAGCCCTGAAGCGAGTGGTGGTGAGTGGTAGCCCTGAAACTCAACGAGGGGAGTTGGAGCTGGCTGCTCCTGACGTGACCTGCAGCCAAGCTTCCAAAGGCACGTCCTGGGGAAGTCATTTGCCTCCTGGTTTGGTGTTCTCCTCCAAATGCCTCTCTTGCTGTGCCAAAATAACCTTCAAGTAGCTTGAGTTTGAGCATGGAGAAGATGATAACACTTAGCATGGATGACACTCTCAAATCACTCCAAAGAGATTTAGGCTTGGGGAGCCTTTGGATGTTTCTTAAAAGAGCATGACAAGCTGAAGTTTCTCTGGTAGGATTACATGGCTTGAGGGAAGACCACATATATCAAAAGCTTCACAGCACTGACTTAGTTATTGTGACTTCTTTAAAAAGCTTTTTCTGATCAAATTTGGCTTTGAATCCATGCCAGCCTCATAAATCTGGTTGGTGATGGTTCTCCCCTGTCACAAAAGTTAAAAATAAAGAAAAAATACAAAGACTTCCAAACTGTGCTGCAATGACATGAATAAACAGTCTTTGTGTACTTAAAATAAAAACAGTTAAGAACTTTCTTTTCCCATAGATTAAAAAAATAGACAGAAAGGAAATTCATTGAGCAAATTTAGTGCCTTGAAATATTTCAAAGATTTTGCAGGCAGTGAATATTTCCCCTGTTTGTGCTGGTGACCCTTGTGGTGCCTGAAGGAAATTTTAGTGTTGAGAGACACTTTGAAGCATTGAAGAAATACCATGGACTTAAGCAATAGTCTCTAGTGGATTAAATTGGTAGGACTTCATTCCTACTTGAGATGTGCCCTATCCCAGAGATTTTTGGGAATGTACAATATGGAGTCATAATAGGCATTTTTAATACTACTCAAAGTGAACTTTTTAGTTCTGAGAAGATATAACACTTTTTTACTCACATGCTTATTTTCCTAGGGAACATGTTCTCTAAAGCAAGAAATCTTCCTGCTGCTCAAACCTTGCTTCTGAAAGTTAATGCCTTTTGTGAGACTTCTTGTAATGCTGCAGAAATTCCCTCCTCTGGACCAGGGATGCAGCAGATTGTGTAGATTGGCAGGAGCTTGTCCAACACCTTTGACTTCTGAACACCATATTTGTATGCTGTTATCTCCTCTGAACGTCACTGTGTGGCTGTTTCCCATCACTGATGGTGCCTGGAGTCCTCCTTGTAGGAGCATCAAGCCTTCATTCCTGCCTGGAGTCTGTGGCTGACCACCCAGCACAGCTTTCTGACACCTCTTTAACTCAGAGCATCTGGGTAAATGTCTTTGGCTGGCAGGGCTCAAGTGCATGTTTCACTGTGCTAAATAAAGATGAACTCTTGAGTACTTGCTTGTTTAAAGATAATTTTCTAATGGCGTGAGGTTTCTTCTCCTAATGTGCCTAACAAATTGCTGATGGCCAGTTTCATATTCTTTACACGCTCCTAATATTTGCAAGAATTTGCCATCTACTGTACTTTGGAAAAATGCCATGAGTTGGCACTGAACTATTCTGAGGGATATTTTTGCAAATAAGTTGTGTTCAATCACACCAGTCTTTGTTACCATCTACATACATCATCCTTAATAATTTCTGTTCTCTTACTGGGTGACTGGAGATAATTTTTAAAATGGTTTTCATCAGTTTCTGAAGACAAATAGTGTTTATCTTATGAATCATCAAATGGAGTTTTTGTGCTTAAACTCATGTAACTATTAAATATGCAAATAGTTCTTTTGACATAATTTGAATTCTCCTAAAATTTGACTCAATAAATGAAGGTGAATCAAACTTATGGTTATGATTCACAAAATTACGTGTGAACCTCACAATATGTATTTGAACCACGCCCACCGTTAGGAATAAAAATCACAGAGCCAAACTGCAAACTGGTTTCCAAAGAGCTGTGACCAGCTTCTCCTGTGCTTCACCCTTCCTGCAGCTCCTGGCTCAGGTGCTTGCCTCGGAAATCTGACATCAGTTTACCAGAATTTCTGACCACGCCTTCAGCAGGAACTCTGTCCTCATGTGGCTTTTGTGTAGATGTGCTTTGCATTGTGGCTGTGGACATGTTCTGCCATGTAAACATGCTGTTTTATTGGTGTGGGTGTGTGAAAGGCTGGTTCTTTGAGGAATCTGAAACGGGCACGGTCACCACTAGCACTGCTCCCACAGCGTGATTGATCTGGAGCCTCAAATATGGAATTGAACAGCTTTTCAAATTGCTCCAGTTCTTAACATTTCAGTGACATTCTAGAGCCTGTAAGTGTAGATTCAAATACCTTGAATCATCTAGTGCATTACAGACTCTGTGTTGTTGGTTAGAAGCTTTTTATTTTTCCCCAGAAAGTGCTGTCACAATCAGGTCGTACAAACTTTTTCTGTAAATCAATGTATTAAGCTCCACATTGAAGGGCGACATAAATAAATGCCTGGCATTCGCTTGTTGCTGCTTGGTAATAGTGAACCTAAATCTTAACATTCAAAGGATGAATAAATTATAGGCATGTTAATTTTATGTTGTTTCCAGCTTGCTGGTAGCGATCCCATAGTCCTGCACAGCTGTTGTGCCTTTGTCTTGTTCCACCAATAGTGACATCCAGTGCTTTGGATCATTATCTTCCTTTCAGACTTTCTCCCTCCAGCCTGTCTTGGTTTGAAAGACAGGTGTCTGCCAAGGAAGCTTCCCTTGGAACAGAAAATGTGAACCCCCCCTTCTCTTCAAATTGTTATCACTTTGAAATTACGGGGCTTTCATGCAAAGATGTGGGGAAAGGAATACCAGCTCATTGCTAGTATGACACACACACACGTGTAACAAGACAAACCCCACAGCAGCAGCAGCAGCAGCACAAACCAGAGCGGGAGCCCCCAAATCTCCTCCCGCCCTCAGGGCCCTGCGGTTCCGCTCACGGCCNTCGGCAGGCCGGGGTCGCTGCGGTCACACGGGGTGAGGAACAAGGCCCGGCGGGCAGAGGGTCCGGCCGGAGCCGATGGCGGTGTCCGGGCCCTGCTCTGAGCTCCGAGGGCTGGGCGCAGGGAGCAGGCAAACAGCTCCTCCAGCCCCTGATCCTGGAAACAGGGCTGAGCAAAACCCAGCCAGGGCTCCGGGGCAGCCCCCTCATCATTTTCTCTTTGGTATCGTCAGCAACCCGCCCCAGCCAGGGGAATTTCAATGGAATGTTGGCACCCGGCTACATCCTCTGTTTCCCGATTGCCCCATTTGCCTCTCAGGCAATGCCCCTGCATTGTCCTTCTTCCGGGTAGCAGATGGAAGAAAAATCCACTGGAAAAACCAAACCCAGAACAACTACTTTTGAATTATTTCAGTCTGTTTTGACCAGTCTTGCAAAATTTTATCTTCCTTATGCACTTGCCTCTTTTCAGATGCACCATTCCTCTGGCAGAGCATGGAACATTCACAGGGTGCTGGTCTAGAGCTCCCTGGGGACTTCATCAAGAGCTTTCTTGAAGGAGGATGGTGGAGGAAGGCTCAGTCATGGTGATTATATCTTTATTAGGTACTTACACATTTCTGGTGAGGAATTTGTTCACCAGGGAGCTGTGCTAAAGGAGGATGACAAAACATCCATGTGATTGTCCTGGTTCCTTTTATAGTGCTGTTTCTGCTTTGTGGAAGGAGTCTAAAATCTGTTCATTTCCCAGAATCTCATTAAGACTAATTTGGAAAACTGAAAAAGAAAATACCTACTTTGGATCAGTCTACCCACAGTTAAAGTAATTGCAGTTGTTGAACTGACCAAAAGCTCTCCACTTCAGGAAGTTCATTGGTCGCTTCTGTTTCCATAGGTTCAGCAGTCAGGGTGAAGAAAGAGAGGAGATAAGAAGGGAATTACTAGTCCTCCTGTTATAATAAGGCCTTGATTATTCTTGCATGAAACAGGTTTTATTTATCTCCTTGAGCGTTTCATAGATTTCCTTTTATAAGGTTAGTAGAGGTACTTTTTCATCTTGTCACAGCTCATTCCTCCCACCTTTCTTGGTGTTGATTTTCACTAGCTGCAGGGTCAGTGAGTCCGAGTGTATTTTGTCTTTCAACTCTTTGATCATTCAATCTTGGCAGAGTAATTTTGAGGGTTTGGGGTTTTTTTAATCTATTTTAAGTCATTGCCAAAAGATTTTGGATAATGAGCTATTGAAGAGCAGCAGAAGACTTCCCCACTACTACCAGCAGCAGCATAAAACCAAGATAAACGTAGCAAAGATATTCCTGCCTTTTGGGATAGTTCTTCTCTTTTAACATTTGTGGCAACCTTGATATGGGATGACAAGCTAAAGTATCCAGAAATTTGGCAGAATTAAAAGCCCACGCAGAAACTCTGAATTGCCACTGCCAGAATGAACTGTGCTGGGAGATGTGGCAGCACAAGCTCACCACTGCCTTGTCTGAGCTGCAAGCTCAGCTTCCACATCAGCCAGGTGATAAATCATTAGTGACACCAAGCAACACGTTGGCAAACTGGGGATGAACTGGACTGAACCAGGTTGTTCCACTCAGCCCCTCCAGAAATATTTCAGTCTGAGCTCAACAGAAACATACTTTCCTTCAAGATTTTCAAAATTACTGCAAAAGAAAAAAAAAATAGGAAAAAAGAAAATATTATCCATTAAATAAACAGATAAAAGGAAGAGAAAGAGGCACTGCCAGGAAGCTGGGCTTGGGTCAGTGAAGCATTTCTGGCTCAAATCTTGAAATCCATCTCTGTTGCCTTTCCCTGCTTTAGGAAAGCTGTAACTGTAATTTCTGGGCTGAACAACTGTGAAATGGTTGCTGCAATTTCAGGGTATGAGCTTTTGTCATCATTCTTGTTCTACTTTACATAATCTGTAACAGAGCAGGTATAGATTTTATACATCCTTATTGTTCAGAGGAACATTATGTGAGAACCAAAACTGAGCAGAAACAAGTAAAAAATAGTTGGTGACATCATCATTCACTCCCCCATCAGGACAAGAGACAAGCACAGTGCCAGGGTTTTCTATGGCCTCCTAAGGGGGGCAGTGGGAAAAATAAAAAAGTCTGAAATTGTGCAAAGAAAGGCAATGGATTTTCTCTGAAACTGCCTGCTTTCGTGGTGGCTTAGTTCAAATGTGCCCAAAATTGGGTTGTGCCTACCACAAAAAATCAAGAAAATCCTTTGGGCTGCGAATTTCTGTGTAATAGATCAGGGATCACTGACAAAGTCCTCCAAGACCACTCTTCTGCAAATAACAAGTGGTTTTCAGGAGGAGACAACCTATTGAATACATCAGTATGTCCAAGGGAGCTGTTACCAGGTGCTGAACACTGGACATAAACATAAGGAAGGTTTGAGAAAAGCAGTCAAAGATTTACAATTCTGTTTGAAAGAACGAGCTGGTAGGAAAAGCAATTCCCAGAGCAATTATAATTCACCTCTGGATTGTCCAGAGTTCACAGTGAGGCAAAGACAGCTCCAGGTCTTGGCAACAGATAGAAATATGTCTGTGTTGACAATTGTTGGAGGTTGGATATTGTTTCCTTTGTGCTAGTTGAATTTTTCCCATTAAGTTGCTAGGTAACTAATTGCTGGGTGCTTAACCAAAACAATAGAGTCAGCAAGCAGGAGTTTTGGAGCTGATATTTTCTGATAATGGGCCATTAACACTCACCAATGACATGAGACATCATCCCATTGGAAGATGCTCCACCCAGCCTGGGGGGACTAAAGCATCCCTACCTAGATAAAAAGGGGAGACATAAGAACAGCAGGACCTTCCTGTTTTCCACTGGATTCCCAGGGGAAGACTGGACCCATCCTGCCACCACTGGACTTTCTTCAGGACCATCTCTACTCCACAGGACTACGTCTGTTACTCCAGAAGGATTCATCTGGAATGCTTCTAACACCCTGACCAACAGGGTGTCAGGTCACATCCCTGACTCTGTCAGGGCTTTCTGGGTTTTGTTTGTTTTATTTGCATGTTTATTTTATATTCTGTACTACTAAATTTGTATCTTTAATATTCCTATTAAAGGACTGTTATTCCTGTTCCCAATTGCAAAATTATAATAATTTGAGGGAGGGGTTTACATTCTCTATTCAAAGGGAACTTCCAGCTTTTGCTGGCAGATACCTGTCCTTTCAAAACCATGACAACAATGAAAAAGTAGCAGCTTGAAAATGTTTAGAATATACAAAATTCTATAATAAAAAAGGTTAGTAAGGTAGAACAGTTAAAAAGAAGACATTTGTTCATAAATATTTTTGATGTCCCCACCACAGGGGCTACATTTGGTGTTCAGTTTGCTTTGCTTTTAGACATCCTGTTTCATCCTACAGGGCCAGGTCCATGATGTGTCTGGGGTTAGGCTTGGATGCTGTTGTTCAGACCACCTTTCTCAGTGAGCTCCTTGCTTAGAGGAATTCCCAGGGGTGGGTTTTTGTTGATTTTCCATAGTCTGGAAGATTCCTCGGGATGCATGGTTTAGGTAGCGAAGGTGTGGAGACCTAAGAGCAGCCTTTCAGTATCTCAAGGGAGCCTGCAAGGCCAAGGACTCTTCCTCAGCAACAGCAGTGGTAGATCAAGTAGTGGGTTCAAACTGAAACAGAAGAAATTTAAGTTAGGTATACAGAATAAATTGTTCCCTGTGAGGGTGCTGAGCCCCTGGCACAGCTTGCCCAGAAAAGCTGTGGCTGCCCCATTCCTGGAAGTGTCCAAGGCCAGGCTGGACAGGGATGGAGCAGCCTGGAGTAGTGGAAGGTGTCCCTGCCCATGGCAGGAACAAGATGGGCTTTAAGGTCCCTTCCAACTCCAACCATTCTGTGATTATAAAGGCTATAAAATCTGTTCTGCTCCACTTCACATCTACCAGCAGCAAAACCTCTCTCAGACACTGCACTGCCTCAGAAAAAGATTCTCAGATGGAAGCCTGACAGTCCTTGAGTGCCTGCTGTGCCAGGGCCTGTCCCTGTGTTTGACACTGTATTAAGAACTGCCATGTGCTTCTAAAGCAATTTCCTTGCCCAGCATTCCCAGGCTATCCGTGCCCTGGGGTCAGTGCTTCCCAGGGACAGCCGTGGCACTGGCAGCTCCCACAGAATGCCAGAGTGGCTGTTCCTTTGGCAGCACAGTGTGCAGCCCCCTCCCTCCTGCCCCCACACAACTGGGGGATGTGCAGCTCCCAGCTTCCGAAGGAGCTGGGCTCTGGAGTTTGGTCGGAAGCCAAAGGTTATTTGAGATGTAATTATGGATTTCTCTCTGAAATAAGACATGAGGCCCCAGCTAGTTTTAGGCCTGTAGGAAAAAGTAAGCACTTGACATGAGTTTGCACTGTGTGAGCTCTCTTTGGAGAAACCCTTCTGCACTTCACAGGGAGCTGTGCTTGACCTGAGGATTTCACTGTAAGAGGGAGGAGTGAGGTACTGGGAATGGAGAAAAAATTCCTTAATTTTATAGAGTGTGCATGATGCTCCCAGTAGGCAAATTATTATAGCTTAAGACTATAATTAAATTAAAATGCAATGTCTTAGCATTTCCTGGGCATGAAACACCAAACTGTTTCTTTTAGAGAGAGGTTGTGTAGCTTGCCTGGTGATCACTGGATACAGATATGTGAATAGTTTGGGGCAATGAAGGAGTGATTGGAATACTAAATCCTGTTCATTGGGGCACTGGGATGAGGGGAAGAAAGTGTGCATCCTCTACGGACACCCTGAAAGAGGAGCATTGCTGTTTTACCTCTCCTGCCCTAAGGGGATGGGTTCTGACAGGTACAGAATGACAGCTGGAGAAAAAAATTACGTATGCTAATTACTCCAAAATTAATTAATTGCTATTAATTATTTTATCACAGAAATCAATTAATATTGTACTGCAACCCATTTTTAATTAAAAGAGTCGATAAAAATCAGACAAACTGTGGACACAGCAAAACTCCAAAGTTAGTGTCTAATAAGAAATGAAGCCCCAAACAGTTCAGCACTGAGATTGAATTAGTTGTTATTTTTATTAAAAATAAGAGCCCACAGCAAAAACATGAAAGCAGAAGCTTCATTGTGAGGGAAGAGAAAGCTTTTTGTGGTCAGGAATGAAGTTGAAAAGGACAGTAGTAGCTGTGGGTTTTTTCTAGCTATCTACATGTTTCTGAGGTGATTTTCATCTTAATTTAAAGGAAAAAAAAAAAAAAAAAGAAAAGAAGAATCACTGTGTTCCAGTGTTTAGGTTATTGTGCTTAAAGTGATGCTTGAAAGGGAATAGATCTTCAATACTTAATCATCCCTTGCACAAAAGCACACTTTATATTCTTCACTGCCAGTTAAACAAACCCTCAGTAGTTTTGGTCCTAGTGTTGGAGTGAAGAGGTTTCTAAGGGTAAGAAAGTAAATGAAAAGAAAACGGGTTCTGTGGAAGTATCTGGGAAGAACTGTGGTTGAAGGGATGGTATGTGATAAATTCCAGGCCAGATCTCGTGGTGACGTAACTCAGCACTGCTCTGTTGGCATTCCCGGGGTTTGTGCTGTGCCCATCTGAGAGGCACAGCTGAAACAGGCTTCTGGGGATTCAGGGACACCAAGTTTTCACAATTGGATAATGGCAACAACAAAACCTGGAGAACATCAGAGGCGTAATTAATCCTCTGCCTTTGCTTTTGAGTCATTATGTGGGGTATGAGTGGGTGGAAGTTTGCATTAGAAAGGGAGATGTGATGCTGTCTAGAAAAGGATGTGGCTGTCTGGTGTGTGGCAAAAACATGCAGGTGTTTGGATGCCGGTATCTTATTTTTGGAATGATTTGCTGGCTGGTTAATGATGGCAACCAGGAGAAATGGATACAGGCTTTCAGAGGATGGGTAGGTTTTGTGGGGAGATGCAGGAGTGCTGTAATGTATGTGCCTAATAGAGATTAAGTTATCTGGCCTAAATTTTTCAAGCTCATGAGCAGAATTTAATGTTTGGGGCTTCATTGACTAATGCACAAAGCAATTTGAGTAATGAAAAACTGCTCTTTGTCAAGCAAAAGCAAGAGGCATTGATGGAAAAGCTAATTTATTTACTCTTTTATGCAGAGAACATTCTTTGCTGAAGTTCAAAACTGACTCTGCAGCTATTGATGAGTACTCCTGTGAGTAAAATGGCTAATGAAAGCACTGCCACCCTCCCCAGGCCACTCTTTTGAGACTTGAAAGTTGCAGCGTTGCTGAACATTTGTAAAGGAAGGGCTCACAAGTGTTCGTTGTTGTTGTATGGTAAAAACTTGCATCTTTCAAGTATTGAGTGCTAGAAATAGCTTGTTTCAGAACACTGAATGGCTGGAAGGCTTTGGTTATTCCTGGGCCTGCCCTGGCTGCCCCCATCCTTCCCTTGCCCTCAGCAGTCTGCCCTCTCCTAAAGCCCTCTGCACTCCTGCTACAGCCGGAGCTCTCTCAGAGGATCTGGGACCCACAACTCAGGGGCAAAAGAAAACCTGCTCATTTTCTCTCCAGCTGAAAGAATAGAGTAATTGCCATCATTTACCCTGCCCCACATCTCATCAGCACTTCTGACACCGTTATGTATTTATGGGACCCCATCTGATGTGCTGTTTAGGAGCACTTTGGTTCATAATTCCTGATTCTACAGACTTGTAAAATTCAGCTATGACCAGTTGTAACACCCACATGAGTCGTGTACTTTATCTGGCTAAAGTCAAGTCCATCTTCCTTTCTAAAGCTGTGTCCATAACCTGGCTGCAATAGGCTGGTTGCCTGAGCATAGGGATGCTGTGTGTTGCTGTCAGTTTGAAGTCAGAGTATGAATTTGCTAAAGCTTGATTGAGAATCTGTGGTTTCACTCTTATCTGTGCTGTGGGTCTGAACTGAGATTTTAAGCTGCAGCTTTTGCCCAAAGCCATTAAATGGGAGATGTTGGGAGTCTGTTTGCTTAAGGGAAGGGAAGTAGTGTTTGGAAGATGGAAGGAAAGAAAGGAAGGAGCTAAGATTTGAGCAATTTAATGTCTGCTCTGGCAAATTAACCCCCCTAATGAATGGGGATTTGAATCCTCACGTGATAAATTCCATCCACCTTCTCTTAGACTCTCTGTATCACATCCACAAGCTCTTGTTGCTTATAAAGCTTAAGAAATTCTGTTATGTGACGACAAGGATATTGCAGTGTTTGTTAAAAGGTATCAGCTTCTTATAAAGACAGAGAGGTCTTTGAGCAAAGAATGTTAAAAATCTGACAATCCTTTCTCTTGAAATCAGGGGGCGATTTGCCTGAGAAGACTTTAGGCTATAGTCCTGTAAAAGTAATTTGTCCCTGTACAGACTCCTACGTCCATGTCCAGAAATGGAATGCCAGCTGAACAGTGCTCACACACACAAATATGCTGGAATGGCACAAGTGCCTACAGTCTAAACTATGTCAGTCCCACAGACATTTTTGGTGGAAGTGTATCACTGTAACCCATGGTGGATTTGTGCAGACCTCTGCCCACTCTGGAAAGCCACACTCATGTGGAGTGTGGGGAAAGCCTGTCTGCACTCCCACACACCATGCAGCAGGATTGAAGGGAAAGTATGGGAACATACCAGTGTAAAACATACCCTTGTAATTTTAATGTTCTATTTCTATTGACCTCCTAAAAATAAAATGGACACCTGAGCTAAGAAGCATGAATTTGAATGATGTGCCTAAAAGCCAATAGCAAAACTGTTATTTTCATGTCACTGACCCATAAATCAGTAACATCCCCTTGTCTGGGTACTCCAAGATATGCACTTTTTGCAAAAAAAAGGTGCCATCTTTAAAATAAAGATTTGTCTAGAGCTTTCCCCTTTTGTTTTACACTCATGGTTATCAATGTGTTGTTCCATCACGTTGTGTAGCATGATGTACGAGGGCAAGTGCAGTTAGGTGTTCACTGTGTAGATGGTAAATCTGAAGAGATGGAGGGAGTTCTATCTAATATATGGCTGGGCTTCAGGCATGGATTTTTTTAATTTTTTTTTTTTATGCTTCGCTGTCTGCAAAGGTCATTCTGTCTGCAGAAAAGTGACATTTCTATGAGAAACACAATGTGGTAGGCATGTACAGCAAAAATGAAATCCAGAGCACACCCTGTGAGTGCTCTTGAGTAGACACACTCAGCTTTGAAGATCTCCAAGTCACATTCCTGGTGACAGTGGGTTGCTTCAGAGGAGTCAGGATCCTGCTTGGCATGTGCTGAAGCGTCCCTTATCCAAGGGTCTCAGCTGTTAGGCAGAATGTTACAGAGAGTAAACAGGCAGAGATGAAATATTCTGACTGACCATCTGACAAAGGTGGGGCTGTGAAGTACCAGTTCAGCTTTCTGGCTTTCAGACGTTTTCTTGCTCTGCTGTCTCAAACACGTTTGTCTGCCCTGGCCTCTTCCTCCTCCTCCTCCTCCTCCTCCTCCTCCTTGCCTTTGATCGATTTTTCATGAGCTTTGTGCAGAGGGTGACTCATGTCCAAAACATGAGCACAGCTGTTTACTACTGAGACCTGTGTGTACTTCACAGAAGGGTGTTTTCTCTGTTTCTATAAATCTGGCAGAGCTTCCTTTTATCCATGGCAATGTTTGTTCAGAAGATGGAAGGTTATTTAGTGAAAGCAATCGGGGGACATAACCTTTTTCCCCTTATTATCAGAGATTTATGCAACATGACTTTGAGAGTCTTTATCACAGTTTTCACAGCATTTAATCCACTTGGTTTGGAAGGAGGCAACCAGGGGAGGGGCTGGTGCTGTGCAGTATCCCAGGGATACTAGTGAAACCAGAGATTGTCTCCAGAGCAGGATGCTCACAGCGCTTTATCTCCCTTCAAAATCATGCTGAGTTTAAGTATAGGGCAAGAGGCAGTGCTGCAGGGAGTGGAGGTGATGTGCTGGCTGTTCCTTGGGTTTGGGGGAGGAGGTATGACGGGGTAGAGTGCCCAGGGTGGGTACTCCTAGGACCTATTTGTTCATCTGGGGTTTAGCCACTGGTTTTGGGGGCTGTGTGTGTGATCAAATGGTGGCTCTGGAAAATTTCCTATAATCCCCAAGATCCTGTGCTTTGCACGTGCACTGCTGTGACTTAGGGAAAAGCTGTTGAGTGTTGACGGCACAGCCCCTAAGCCGTGGTCCACGGCCCTTGGTGGTCACTGTCCCCATTATTGTTGAGGGCATCCTGGTTTTGAATGTTAATTACAAACAGGTAATTACAAACAATTCCCTTGTGTTCTGATTCTGACATGCCCTTCAGCAGGGAAGCTCAGCGAGGTAGCCTGGCAGGGCTTCTGACCATTTCATGGGCGCTTCTGGTCAGAGTTAGCCAGCAAAACTGCTCCATATCTACTGCCTGCTGCTGCCCATGGAGGGAAATCCTTATGGACACTTTTCTGTGGGTCTGTTAGTCCAGGGACCAAAGGCTGTCCCTCGCCTCGTGCCTGGGAACAGGGTGAGAGCAGCAGCAGAAGCTGACAGGCTGTGCTTTGCGCTGGCCCAGACAGCCAGTCTCGGGAGCCATGCTTCTAAAGCACTTCCTAATGAAGGGAAAAGAAGCCAGAGAGTTATTTTCTAAGAATAAAAATCCCTTTATGGTTTTTTGAAAACTACGTTACACTTTGCACAAATGATCGCCTAGCATCTGGCAGGCTGGGTTTTTGCCATGTGTGGCAGAGGATACAGTTTGTGTAGTTGCAAGCAATCAACTCAAAAGCTTTTGTGCAGTCCTGGAGCCCAGGAACTTGTTAATTTTGAGCAGTCGTTTTCCGCATTTAGCCCATTAGAGACTCTATTTTTGGTGACCTAGTTTGAGCTCTTTAAAAAATAATCAAGCAGCATTTTTCAGATCTGATTCGTAATGGGACTGTGGATTGGTTTTGCAACTTGAAATGAAAGTTAGGGGAGGGGGTAGAACTTTTATCTGCCTGGTCCTTCAGAGCTAACATTTGCAATTGATTTTAGAGGGCCTCTAGGAAGGTTAATCTGACAAAGACTGTGGCTTGGCTTCACCACTTCAAGGGTTATTGTTTGACTTGCCGCTGGGAAAATAATAAAGTAGCCAGGTTTAAATAATACTTTGTGTGCACCAGCCTCCAGGAGTGCTAGCAAGTATTGCTGGGCACCGTCCAAACACTGTCAGAGCCCGTGGATTTGCCTGCTCTCCTGTGTGTAGGATGGGGTTTGGATTGGGGAGGAGCAGTTGGAGCACATGCCAGAATGTCTAGCCGTGGGTTACACGCTGGCTGCCGTGGCAGAGCCGGGGTCAGGGCTCGCACACAGAGATCCTGTATCCATGCTCTAGCTCAGCTCTGGGAATTAGAACCGTGCAGAACTGCCTGCCTCTGCCTGCCTGTGCCTGCAGGGGTCCCTGGGCAGGACAGACTTTTGTGTCCTGGGAGAGGAGAGGGATGCTCACAGCTGAGAGCAGCCCAGGACAGGCATTGGCTTTTTCAGGCGCGCATTTGGGGCCATTCCAGCAAAACTAAAGCAAAGAAAAAGACCTACAAATAAAATCTCGGTTTCTGACTTACTACATGAATTGTTTTTGCATTTTCTGGCAATCCAAGATTATGTTCCCAAATACCAGGTTGCATGGAGTGGCATTGCAGTGGAAACATCCTTGTTTCACTTGTTTGTCCTTCATTTTCTCTGGATACCCCTTTTCTCGCTGTGCCGGGAAGCTGCTTGGAGAGCAGACCCCAGTTTCAGGCTCCCTTCTGAGGGAGAGCAGCCTGGTGAAGCTGGCATTGCAAACACAGGCACAGAGTGATCCTCTGAATCTCCATGAAGAGTCTCTGTGATATTCCTAAGGATCTGCAAAGTAGAGATTAAATCTGCCAGCTCTGAAGGGGGGGAGAAGACAGCTCCCCCTCTCTAGGAGACACAGCAGTCCCTGGTGTGGGAAGGTTCACAGGTTGTTGAGGTGCCTACAGGACATCATGTGTGGTGGATGTGTGCACCTTCTGGCCATTCTCCTCAGAAAATCCTTCACTGGGGCACATGGAATGGGAGGGAAAGAGCTGAAACATGCAAAATTACACCAAGGGTTTAGAGCAGCTGTGAAAACTCCTGCTTGGGCAAGCTGAGCCCTCTTGTTATTGAGGTTAGAACTGGTCCTTCATCCCCCTTGATCTCTGCTCAAGGCCAGGGCCTTGTGGGGCAGAGTACAACTCTGGTTTAAATTGGAGTTTCTTCCTGTTGAATGCTCCGTGCCTCTCTTTTCTCAGCATAAATATCCTTCCAGGGGCCACAAATTGTCAAAGATTATAATATAATTCAGTTGACATCAGATTGTAATTAAAAATGTCTGGCCTATTAGAAATATGAGAATCCTACATTTAATTTATATTTGATTTTTGTTAAAGAAGAAAATCAGTAATTTACCAGTTTCCATTGCTATTTTCTGTTTCTGTAGCTCAAAAGTATCTTGATCCAACAAACAAGATGTGGCAAATGTTCTAAATAGTGTTCAATTTTATTTTTTTTAACTGAAAAAATATGTAAATGCCCGAGAAATTATACTTTGAAAAGTGGCTACTGCAAATTAACAGCATTTCACATGGATCTTACTTTGCATTTTTAATGCCCATAATGGGTGTCCCAAATTACATGATTTGCATTATAAACCAGAACAGCTCCTGTGTCGCTGCTGCTGTCCAACAGTTGAATAACAAGGCTTTTCTTTCCAAACTGTATAAATACATATTTACCCAAATGATGCAATTTAGGGCTCTGTTATTTACGTTTTTCTGGTCGGTCAATCACGCTGACATCTTTAATTGCCAATGCTTTTTCAATGCCTCTGAGTAAGTCTGGTGTTTGAGGAATGCAAGTGCCAGGCATAGGCTGAGAGTGATCATTTTGTTATTGCACTGACATTTTGGCTCTTGAGTTGGTGCCTTCTCTTTCTCTGCCTTTGTCTTATGGAACATGTTGGGTTATGGTGCTGTTGTTCCAGGTTCAGCAGTGATGGTTTTACCTTTCCCCACCGAGCCCGTGGCACTAAGGGTAGGCTGGGGACATGCTGGTTCCTTGGGTCCTTCCTGTCCCAGGCTTTGTTCTGCAGGTGAGCTGGCCCATGTTTCAGCAGAAACTCAGGAGGCAGTGTCCAGCCACTTAAGGCAGGAGCACCTTTGGTGTCTTTGTCCTCCTCGTCCTGCCTTGTTTTTCCAGGCTCCTGCTGTCTGAAGCCTCTGGAGAAAGAGCTGGATGATCTCCATCATGTAATCCTGCCATCGTCAACATTATTGATTGTTCAAAGTCCTAACTTGGGTCATCTACACCCATGTCCAGCAGTTTTCTGGGATTGCTGTTCCTCACTGTCCAAGGAGATTTGATGCAATTCAATTCCTGCATCATTGGTGTGGTGTCCCCAGGGCTTGAATTTCACTCTAAGCTGGTGGTCAGAATCATAAATGCATGAACTCCTTCGAGTCAGCTTAAGCCAGCATTTGTTGACTTCTAGCTCAGATATGAGGAGAGAGCAGGTAAATGGGTGGATAAAATCACTGTTTCTTTAGTGCCGTTTCCCTTAACAAATTCCTGAAGCATCCAAGGGTTGTGTGCACCTGTTACTCAGTGACTTTCCCTTTTGACTGTAATTTTCTGGTTTCAAACAGATTTGTCAGGTTCTCATGCCAGTGTGCTCCAGCGAGGATTGGAAAAATAATCACAGGGTAGATGGCAGGGACTCAAATTCATTGATATCTGATGGGATACTTGTGGCCTTCCCACAGAGATTTACTGGAGTGCATCTTCACCACACTGTTAGTCTCAAGGGAAAGGGAAACCAGCAACTGTGCTTTTTGTTGTTCGTGAACCTGCTGCTCTCCCCCACCTCTGGATCTTGAGTGGAGCCCTGCAGTCTCCCCAGCTTTTCTTATCTGTCCCTGTGCCACTCACAGAAGAGGTTTGTTGTAGTGGGCGAGGGGGGATGATGCCCACAGAACAGTTTAGATGGATTTTGCTTTAATGAAATAAACCCTGGAGAAAGGTAGGCGTTGTGTGTTGTGTCTTAGTACCTCATAAACAGCCATGATATCTGCTGTTTGAGTCAATGTTGTAGCTCTGGCTGCAGCTTGTGGACTAATGTTCACTGACAAATGGGCTTCAGGAGGAGGGGAAAAGGCCAGTGCCTCAAATCTAGCCACTGCTGAAACACCCAGGATCTGAGGCTTTTCAGAGAAAAGAAATGCGATTATGATGAATGATGGAGGCAACAGCACTTTGTGCTGTTCTAATAATACCCAGCCAAGTGAAAAAATCCAATAAATGCCTGTGGTTACCAGGCTGTGCAGGAGCTGTGTTGGTGCCAGCAGTGTCAAACACAGCCCTTTCAGCCCATGGGGGATCAGGGAGGAGATGTTGGTGTGCTGGTGGCTCAGGGGATCGTTTCCCGTGCAGGAACCGCAGATGCAGGAGCTCTGTCACGGCACCCACCGAGCACCATGGCCTCGAGGGGGCTGGTGGAAAGCAGCTGGTTTGTGTCAGTGAGTAGCAGCCTTTCTCCTCCAGTCTGAGGGCTGAGGGCTTCCCAAAGGGAAGCCAGTACAATCCTCCTCTGGGTTTTCCAGGAGCTGCCATGCTGAGCCTCAGGAAAGCCGAAGGTGGTAGGAAGGGAGTTGTTGTGGCTCTGGCTATGGGAAGTGAGGGGTGTGCTGGACAGTGCTCACCTGGGGATTGCCAGGGTAGATGCCAGCTTCAGGGGATGCTCTCCTGTGACACAGCAGAGGATTAAAGCAGGTTTTCCAGCACTTCTCTTCTGCACTTGCCTGCATTATAAAAACAGGCAGATTCTTAGCTCACTCCCTGAAACCACCAGGGGTTTTTTTTTTCACAAAGAGAAGCAATGTTCTGCTTTTAATCAACATTTTCCTGGCATCCTGTTTCTTGTGCTGACCTCAGTGCAGCAGTGCTGAGTGGAGGGATCTCTCTCCCTGGCTCTCATTTGCTACTTCCATATTACATGGGCCTGACCTCCTTCCCTCGTGTCCCAGTCCCTGAACCCTGTTTGGCAGCAATTCCAGACCTCTGGCAAAAGGCTGTGCCCTGCATTTTGTGCATATGTGCAAGGCTGTGTCCTTGTGGGGTGTGCAATTAAATCCAGAGCTGCCAAAGCTGAACCACACCCTGGAGTTCCCACATGGAGTCATGTCACTGTTTGCAGGGCTGCAGGAATGGGTGTCCCATGCTGTGTCCCCAGCCTGTGCCCATGGTGTGGTGAGCAGAAGCTTACCTGCTGAGCAAAATGCACAAGTGCAGGGGAGCAGAGCTGCAAGCTGCATCAAGAGCAACACAACTGCACCTCTAAGAGGAGGAGAGGGTGGGAATGGCAGCAGTGGGATACTGACAGATCAGGAGTTGAGGATACATAACATAAACAGCTAATTTGTCAGATCAAAACCCAGCAGGATGATGATAAAAGTGCACAATGTTTATTGATATCTGAATGACTATTTGTTTTCAAAAATGCATTTTAGAACTTAGCATAAACTCAGTTACCTGATTTTAGCACAGCTTACTATTTATTAGGGAATATATGGGGGGTTTATAGCCTTTGCTCACCTTAGGGAGAAAGAAAAGAAACCCAAAGATATTTTATTTTAATAGTACTGGCTTCCTAATCTAAGCACTCTTAGCAGCTTGGCTGCAGAGTGGAAAGAAATGGTGGATATTTTCATTTATCCTTTGTTGTGGGAAACTGTGACCTCTCTCTATCTCCATCAGCAGAGCTAGGTAATAATTTACTGCAGTGGACACTGAGGGATACCAGCTCCAGGACGCTCCAGTCCAGGTAATTTGTCATCATGAGCTTTCAAGAAGGTAAATTAAGTTGATTAAGAGAGAAGATCTGTCATGTCAGCATTTTTGCCCACCTAGAAGGCAGCACTCCTTCCTTCCCTCCTTATTCCAGCCTGTTTTCCTTGTACTGAGTTTTCTTGTGTATGGAAGTAGCTTTGAAGAGCTGTTTCCTTAGCTGTGCCTCAGAAATAGTAAATGTTATATATATGGAAATGTAAATGATGCTGATTAGCCAAGTGTTGTGGTTCGAGGCAAAAAGTTCAATCAGAACATGAAGAGCAGGAAGGGTATTTGGCCACTGTGCACTTCAGCAGCTGCCAGAGATATTCCTACTAAAGCTTGGGAAAGCAGGGCCTAGGAAAGGCAGCCAGTGCCTGTAAAAGATGAACACACATGCCTGGTATAACCCTGTCTTTCTGGAAATGCTAACATCCCGACCCACAGCAACATTCCATCATCCATCCTTGGTGTGCTCCAGGATCCTGTTTGGTTGTGGCCCAGCACAGTGTTAGGTGCTGTGCCTCAGAGTTCAGAGCTCAGGGGCTGCCTCAGCTGAAGTCTTCAGGCTGGAGCTGACTTCCATGTGCTTCTCTGTGCTCCTGCCTGGACCAGGGCTGAGCCTCTGCCAGGGTGGGGGGACATCACGGAGGAGGACATGGTGATGAGTACAGCAAAGCCTCTGGTGACATCAGAAGGAGCTCCTGGTCCTCACCCTGAACTTCAGGAGCACTCCAGATTAGTCTTGACCTTGTTTTCTTCTCTGAAAAGAAAATATTTCCTTCTTCTTGGCCTGTCCCATAACAGCTAATATTGAAATAAACATTCAGTGTTGTTGGTACAGCTGAAATTAATCCCAGCACAACTTTCCTAGAAGGAAAATACCTTCTGTGAGGAGCCCTGGAAGAAGGCAAATGTTTTTGTCTGTCCTCCTGCTCTGTAGCCCTCCTCTCCGTGGGCACACACAGACACACATGCAATCCCATCAGTAGCTCTATCCAGACCCATTCCATGGGTGTCCTGCAGTGTGGGAAGGGATGGCTTGCTGGCAAAGATACTTCCAGTTCCATGAAAGGATAGAGCATGAAGATAATTCATTAAAACTCTTGGGAGATCCTTTGGAACAGCCTGTGATTAAACATAAAGATTTATTGTGGAACAATTAGGTGCATTTGGCCTCAGGTATCTCCCCTGACTTCATGGCCACTGGTGAGTGATATTGAAATGGCTGGAGTTCTGTCTGTTTTAATGGATTCAGCTTTAGTTATGATTCTCAACAAGAACAGGCAAAGCAAAGGACACTTTAATTTAATTTGTAGGTGTCCTGTCAGTTAACCTTGACTAAACTGGAAAGGAAAACGCAGTTTGCCTTGTTATTGGAAACCCCAACATGTGAAGAGGAATGAGGATGAGCCTCCAGTGCCTTCCAGATCCTTGTCTCACACCTGTATCTCCAGTTTCATACTTGCAGGGAGAGTGGCAGAGGCTGTGATAATGAAGTTTCTCGAGCAAATGTTATCCCTTGGAGCCAAAGCTGGATCAAGAGCCAGTTTTTTGTTCCCTGGAGTTTGCTGTGGACCCAGCTGTTGGGATTTCTGGGGTTCCATGTAGCCATTGTCCCATTCTGATCGATATTCTGCCAAAGGAAAGCCTGGGAGCACCAGGGCTGTGGTGATCTCTTTAGACAAAAGAGTGCATCCTGATAGTGAGGTGCTGGTGAGATGCACTGACTTTGGCTCAGTGCAAGCCAAATGTGATCTGCTGGCAAGGAGAGCATGGATAGGCCAGTGAACCTTGCCTGGAAATGGCAGCACTGCTGGGATGTGTAGTGCAGCATGTGCAGACCTTGCCATCAGCTCTCTTTTAATGACTAATTTGAAAGTAATGCTTATATGGAGCAGCAACTTTCAGCTCTTTTCACTAAGCTCTTAACATTGGCTTGCAAAGATCACGGCTGTTTCCCTGTAAGTACTGATAATTTGTGTTTTCCTCTTGACTTTTCAGCTTCATTTCATTTAAGAATTCATTACACAGAGTAAGGGCATTGTGTGACACAGACCTTTCCCTTTTCTGGAAAGCTTATAGCCTAAATGCACAAAAGAGGGGAAGAAGGCTGGCAGTTTTCTGAAGGCAAAGGAAAATTTGCTAAATCCTCTCTTGGGGACCAGCTAAGCAGAGAGATGAAGTACTGGGCTGGTGGAAGGGGAACAGAGTCTCTAAAGGAGGAGGAAAGAAAAGGGCTGATCTTGGCTTGTTTTGTGTACAGAACAAAAGCTGAAATGCTCTACTAATTGCTGCCAATACCTGGGAGTAGTTCGAGCTAAAGGATAGTGGCAGCACACACGTAAATGCCAAGTAAAATAAGCCCCCTTGGCTTTTGAGAAGGCTTGGGCAGGTGACAGTTCCCTTCTTTCTCAAGCTCTGGTTCAGCAGAAGCCAAAGCCCAAAGCTCTTGCGGTGTCAGGTCTTTAACATTCACACCACCAAATGTAATTAAGCTCTGCGAGGGCTGCACCCTGGGTAGAATTTATCTCTTGGTTTGTAATGCTTTAATTTAGCATCAAATATTCATGGACTGGCAGGGTCAAGTAGGGATAGAAAAGTACTGTAACAGGCATAAGCAAAGTAGGATGCAAAAGAATTCAGCTTAAAGGTTAGTCATCCATGGAAACCCATTAGGAAAAATACTGTAAATAACTTCCTCCATCTGTGAGTCTCAGAGCTAAACACGAGCCACTCCTGCCCTGACCCATGGAACTGCCAGAGCATGGGATGTGCCAGCTCACACACAGAATTCAAAACAGAATTATATAGTTATATACCCAAAATCTTCCAAATACTGAAGCATGTTCCATGGGCTCTGCACTGAACAAGTCTGTTGCATCTCATGGGTTTAAGGGACAGAAAAGGCTGTGTTTGAGACATCTTGTAAATATCTATGAAAGGGTTTTGTGAGACCAAATGATATTTTGGGCATACCCTGCCTGTTTAAGGACATGGTTCAAAGCCTGTAAAATTATGCTTATTGACTTCAAAGGATCAGGATCTATACTGTCCAATTTAATATTCACAAAACTAATTTATTCAACAAATGAAATTACCGAATTGAGAAAAACGAATGGATTTATTCATCCAGGAAGATGTTTCTGGGGCCTGAGAGGTGTGTTTGGTGTATCTGACAGGGAGCTCTCAGGCTGGGCACACTGGCTTGGGAGGAAGGGCAAACACCTTAACCCATGGGACCATACAGGGAAGTAACTGAAATTCAGGGCAGCTGGGAATAAATAATGAGCTGGGCAAAGTCCAAGTGTCTTCATTAGTCTGGCACCAGGTAAGAAAAGAGGGAGGAGAAAAATAATTGGGTGAGCAGGCCATGGAGCAATGTGGAAAGAGGAGCTGCGACATCTGGAAGTGTGTGGGACTTGAGGAAGTGTGGGGACACAGGGAGCTGATGCTGAGCACAGACTGGATGCTCCATCCCCAGCAGCAAAACACCCATGGCTTGCTATCTTCTGTTTTCCCAGCTGCCTCTCAAAAGCACTGGTAGCTACAAGTAGAAGAGAATTGGGTAAAAAGAAAAGTCATTTGGAGCCAAAAATGCCTGCAACTCAAACCTTATTGGTGCTGTAGCTGCCACTTGGGCTTTCAAGCCAGGCTGGTGCTGGGAGAATGAGAACTGAGGAAAACCTGTCATTTGAGCCAGGATTTCCCCCTTATCTCACAGCACCATGCAGTGAGGAAACTACCTAAGGACTGCCTTTTTAGACACCCCCAAAAAAATCTGAAGACAAGAAATTCAGCAGGAAAACCACATACAAACACACTTTTAAAAAAGATGCAGGTGTATCTGTAAATATGTAAAAACCCTATGTAGCTAAACTCACACACCTCTGTTGTGCAGAAGTTCTAAAATTTCTGGAAACTCCACAGATGCAAAGCTTAATTCTGCAAAATCCTCAGGCACCTTTTAGAGTTAAATTAATACTGAGGTAATTAAAATGGTAATACTATTTGTTAAAAGAAGAGTATTTAAATAATTCATTTTCCTATTGGTTCTGTGGCATGTGCTTAGGTTTAGCAATTATATGCTAAGTAAAAACAGCCTCTCCTGTAACGATTTCATGATAATCTGACCTTTGATGGTCCTGGCTCACAGCAGCTGGCACTTTCTGCAGAGTTTACAGACTGTAAAGTAATTAATATCAATGAAATACCACTGCTGGCCCTTTGATGTATTTGGGTCCTTGAACACTCCCTTTTTCCCTCTCTCAAGCATGTTTGTTTTTTTTTTCCTGATGTCCCTGACTCTTGGGAGTCTGGCCACTGGACTGCTCCTGATGAAGGGCACATCCCAGCTGAGGGGTGCACTGGTGAGCACCCTCTCTTTTGGGGTTCAGAAGACATAATTGGCAATATGCCAGGCTTAATTTGATTTTATATTAAGCACAATAATAGCTCCTGAAAAGCTGTCTTTCAGGGAAAGGTAATAAGGGTATTAATAAAAGCAGGTGAAGAGAGATGCCCTGGTTTTAGCTTCCTGCATTATTTCATCACTGTCAGTCAGCACAGAACTCCCTTGAGATTATTCCTGTGTAGTTAATAACATTGTTTCTGTGATGACTTTAATGACTGAGCCTTTCTTCCATCCTTAGCTATGACAATAACCACTCTGCTTTTTTTTTCTTCATCAAACTATTGTGTGAGGTTCAACACATTAAGGAACGTTTTTAAATATAAAGGTTTCCTCTAATTAAGTTATTGGCAAAAGATTCCTTGTCCATTCATTTGCTGGTGATGAGTACTGAAAGAAATTATATCTTGTACAGAGTATTACACTTTTCCTGTCATGCTCCCCCTTAAAAAAGAGCAAAATGATATAAAAATAAGCAGTAAGATTGCAAACTCAGGCACTCAGAAATTAGATAGTGCCAGAATGATGGGTGTCTGCATCTGTCCTTCCCCAATCCTGATCAGGAGCTGTTCCTCTTTCTTCTCTTATCTCTTGCCCTGTACCCCATTTTTTTTTTTTTCTTTTGATAAAATTACCTTTTCTCCAAAAGTTTAATTTTTAACATTTTTAGAATTTTTATGCCAAGATCAAATGTCTTTTTCTGCTCTGTGTCTTGAAAAGAGAGAAATAATTTTCTTTACAAATTTTCCAACACCCCCCTCCATAAACTCACTTGTAAGTCCAAAAGAAAAGGTGTTTGCACACCTTGAGGGAGTCACTCTTTGATCATTGGTGCAATAATTGCGGGTAGTAATGATGGTACATTTAAGATGTCTGTTCATTCTGGACATGATTTAAAGAGTTCCTGTTTCCTGCAAGATTGTGCATCCAGCTTTGTTCAGAAACCACACAGAAAATGCAATGAGTGGGAGAAGCTTCTAGTATTGAAGAAAAGTAGTGGAATTCATGCAGGGGAAAAATCTTATTTTAGGGTTAGTGCAGTCACTGCAGATTAAAAGTTGTTCCCCTGGTTGGTGTCACCCTTCATAACCTCAAAAAGTGGAGTTTACATTTCTCTCTTAAAGTGTACCTCTGGATTTGAAAACCAGATCATTTACTAATTGCTCACATCTTATAAATTATGGATCTATCCTTGAAGGAGATTTTAACAATCTCTTACAGCCTGAGTAACAGAGTTATTCTCCAGCTTCCAGATAAACAAACCAAAAACATAGCTTTAAAAACAAGAAGCCTCTTCACTTTTTATCTAAATGGAAATAAACCTAATCAAAAGCCAGCGATTAATGAATCTCTTCAGGGTTTCTATTCTTGAAAAGATTAGAGTTAAAAAGGCTGAAATTGTTTCAATAGGTATGTGTGATGTGGAGCTCAGATGTTGTATTTATACATGCTCAGCTAGAAATAAGAGTTGCTAAAATCCAATATCTGGATAAAGATTCTCCTCTTCAGTGAAATCAGACAAACAGTTAACAACGCCAATATTCACTCATTCTGGTGTGCAGGAATGTCCTAGAGCACCAATAAAATCAGATCCTCCCAGGAAATGCTTTTAAAATACTCATTAAAAAGTGGATGTTGTACATATGAAACAAACTGAAAGTGGGTTTTTAGGAAACTTATTTTCTTGGAAAAGGGGGAAGCAAAGCTCTCCAAAAATAAACAAAGTGCTTTTCCAGGATTGGACAGCCAGCTATTTGCTTCTTGCAAAAGCGCAGACTGAGAATGTTGAGCTGAAATTTGGCAAGGTTAACACATTTTCACTGTGTGTAGTCAGTTTCTGTGTCCAGAAATAGAAACAGCCTTTTTCTTGCAGGAGTGGCGGGGCACCTTCACCTGCAGTTTAAATAGAAAAAATAGAAAAGTCCTGTTGTTCAGCCCCACCTCTGTACCAAATCTCTGGGATGTTTAATTCGTTCTGCATTTTTCCAAGGACTGGGAATCACGACAGCCAAGGGCTCCTGTTGCTTCCACAGTAGAGACTGAAGAAATGTTAATAAATGCATTTAATTTACTTGTCTAACGATAGATTTTCCTGTAATTCATACCAACTAGCCTGGCTGTGTAGCAGGAAAAAAAGCAATCACAGTATCTGATGTACAAAGCCTGTCACTCACCATATATCAAATAAACAAATAAAAGGTCCCTTGTTCCATTAAATGATCACAAAACATTCCAAGGATCTTCACAGGCACTGTGCAATTCTGAACACCCTGTTAGAGCTTGCACTGCCTTTGTCATGGGTACTCTTCCATCTGACTTCTGATCAGACACTTGACCTTTCAAACCATCTTGGGGAAGGTATCCTTCTTCACCTCTGCTTTCTGTTCACTCTGTATTTTGTCCCTCTGCAGCCACAGGCTCTGTCCAGATGTAAGCTGGAGGAGCCAGGAATGCTTCTTAGCCATGACAGACTGTGGGCATCCATCCATCCATCCATCCATCCATCCATCCATCCATCCATCCATCCATCCATCCATCCTCCTTCTCCTCCTCCCCCTCCTCCCTTTCTTCCATTTTCCTCCCTTGAGAGTACTTGGGAATGGATAGATGGCCTCCCTGTGGTGCTCCAGCCAGTCTCATGGGCCAGAGGACCAAGTGAGCAGCCTGCTAAATCTTAGTTCAGCTTGGACATGAGCAAAAACATGAGGGGACAGTGAGGAATTGAATGCTCTTTTCTTCTCTGGTACAGGATGCCTTGTTCTGCCAAAATAAATGCACTGCCTTGGTTTGTGCTCTGTGAAGCCCACTGCCAGCCCAGGATGCCTGTGGCAGTGCAGGCAGTGTAAATGTGACCATGAAGATTTGACAAGACAGCCCTGACGTTGGCTTTTTCTGTGAAAGTGTCCCGAGACCCTCAAATGCACTCAGCTTCTCACAGGCTGTGGCTCTCTGAGGGAAATTGATAAAAAAGGATGTCTTTGCACATGATTATTACTTTCCTAAAATCCTTCCAGAGTGTTGATATTATTTAGTTTATGAAGTAGCAGTTTGTGCAATTTTATGTTGCCTGGAAAGAAACTACGATTTACTCGATTTGAAGCTCCCAAAAGCAGAGAAAGAAAAAGGCATCAATCTGTGCTGCTGGAAATTCTGTAACTGGGCAGGTATAAGCTGATGTGCTTTGAGTGTCTGCAAAATGCAGCTACTGCTGCACAGCCTGAGTGGTAAAGCATTTTGTAACAGCATAATGCTCTCATTGTAGTCTTTTCAATCTCATTTAGGACTAAGCTTTCCCTTGGGAGATGATACAATGAACTCTCCTGGAAACCACGCTGCAAATATGTTGAGGCCAATCAGGTAATACAGTGCAATGTGAAAAGTCTTCCTGACTGGCTAAACATGTGTCTTCCACAGCATTCCTCAGGACAGACAGGTGTTACCTGTGAAGGTGGGATTGCTGCAGAGTGCAGCCTTTGTCCAGGTCATTATGTTGCTCAACATAAACAGCTTAGGATTTTATTGTGTGCTCTCAGCCAGCCTGGGCAACTCCAAGTTTTAAGCACACACTTCTAGGACACTTCTAAGCAGATATACAAACAAAGGAATTGCGTTTTAGGCTGGAAACACTGGGAAGTCTCTCAGATACCGATGTAACCCTGCTCAGTTTCTCTGTTCAGGTGATGTTTTCAACTGAAAAGTGGGCAGAGACACATGGGACAAGCTGACACCTGAGCTTCAGCTGAAGAGGTATTAAGCAGTCAGAATTGTTGGGTATGTCATTAGAAACCATATTTCAAAATTTGAAAGCAAAAGGGTTGGGGGTTTTGCTCCTGTTACTTGCCTATTTCTACTTAATGTTCCCATTCTCACATTATTTTATTTTTATTTTGTTTTTCAAGTCCCAAATTGTTTTCCTGTCAGTACTTTAAAAATTAGTCAGGATACATATTTCAAAGGCTCCCCATGTTTTTACCCATCACCTTTCTTTACAAATGCAAGATTTGGAGTTTAAAGGTTTCTAGACTGGTTTTTGTTTTTCTTCTAAGACCTCCCTAGACCCTACTGTAATGTATGTTAGCTCAGACACAGCCAAACTTACAGATAAGCAACAGTGTGTTTCCTACATCAAGCTCAGCAAATAAATAACTGCACAGCTAATCCTCCTATTTTAATGTAAAAAAAAAGCCCCACTCTCGGAATAATGCAATATAAAGACCAGCCATTCAGAAAACAGAGCTTTAGTTCAACAACTCCCTAGGTGGGTTCTGTAAATTATGTAGCAAGATCCCTACAAATTTCCAGTGGCCTTAAGAAAAGAAGCATCTGACTGACTGCTGCTTTGGAGCTGAGGGAATCGAGTGCTGTGTTCAGTTCACTGATCTGCTGCTCAGGATGTTTTGTAAGCACATTACCAAAGCAGACCAGATGTCTGTGAGAGGAAGAGTTTGAGTTACAGTTCCTACCCAAAAATAACTGAATCACAGTTCCATTCTGCAGCACACAGCAGTGCAGGTACAGCTCGTAACAAAATTCAAGCCCTCCCTTTGCTCTTAATAATACACCCTAATGCAAATTGAAAGACTACCAGAAGTTCCTCTTTCTTTATTAACCAGTTTGAATAAAAACTGCACCTTTAGTGCTGTGGACAATAATCTTTCTGCTGCTGCCAAGGCAGCTCTAGTTAGGATACACTGCTTGCTTCTGGCCAGGCACTAGCAAATGTTTTCTGCAAGCTGTGTTCTGGTATTGATCAGTGTGCTCAAACTTAAGGGGATTTTACTGAAGCTTGTATAGAGATCACCTGGAAAACCACTGGTGCTCAGGAGTGCTTAACATCACAATTTCATAAGTGTTGACACAATTAAAGGATGCACGGTGTGGAAGGAGACAAGACGTGAGCTTGTAGTGGGACAGAATTCCTCGTGTGCATGCTGTGTTAGCTCTGACACAGTCTCTAAATGGGTGTCCTCTCAGACAGGAAAATGCCACATATTTCTCATGGTGCACATGGGGATTTGAGAGAAGCTGGCTAAGAGTGGATCCCATAAATACCTGAACTGCTTTGAAAATCTCAACTTCTCGTGTATTAGAAATTCATAACCCTCAATGAGCAATGCGTGGAACAGCTAATTGAGCTCCATAAATTGCTGTTTCCACATTTTGGTTGTTATTGTTTCTTCCAGACTTAGAATTGTAAGTGATGGAGCTGCTTAGAGACTACTTTATGGTTGGTTATTCAGTTAACATTAATTTTTTAATTGTGACAGGTGTGTTACATTGCATGGGTAAAAATATATGAAAAAAAAAGAAAGGAAATTAATTGATGGTTACCAGCATGCACAGAAACATGCCCAACTGAATTTTTGAACTTAAAATTAGGCAGGTATTGATTTTGCTGTATTGTGGGGTTTTTTTTCTCATAATTAAAAATTGTTTCCTCAAAATTTGACCCAGTTGGGTGTTGGGCAGTTCTCACCAGATACAAATGCCTACTTTTTAATTGATAAAAAAGTGAAATGTGAGATACTCTGTTCCAGTCCTTTTGAGATGTGAAAAGTGCTTCCTTTTTTAATATTTGTGAATTAAACACACTCATTCTTCAGGTGATCCTCCCCTCCTGTTCTTGTGTTTACTGGTGCTTTCAAGAAGAGATTGAAGCAGATCAAAATGTTCTTAGCTTCTATGGAAAAGGGGAAACCCCCCCCTAAAAGAGAATGAACTGTCAGTGGTCCCACAAGTGTGAGCTGACCCCTGGGGCAGGTTTTGGCTGCTCTGACTCCGTGCTGGGGACAAGTGAGTGATCAGCTGAGGCAGAGGGGACATTACCAGATCAGGTTCAGCGAGTGGATAAATGTGTCTGCAGCTGAAATAAACCCCACAATAGAGTTCTCTTCGGTGCCTGTGTCACAGCCCAGCCTTCCTGATGGATGTTAAGAAGCCTTGGTAGTGTTTATGAGAAACATCAGCTTCCCTAATCGTTCATTGATCTGTTGTTCTGGGTGGAATGATGAAGTTTTCGCTGTTATTTTGCTCTGCTTCACTCAGGTTCACTTGATTCGAACCGAAGGACGATTTAAGATGGCAGGGCACAATTTTACTCCCATTTACTCCCAGCTGACAGGATAATTCTGGTTTTGCTGTTGGGAGCTTCAAGTGCTTAATCTGCGTGCAGCTAATATTAGTTGTAATTAAGGGAATGGGCTGTCTAGAGCTCATTTTTACAGTTCATCACCTCAAAAAGAACCTCCAAAAAGAACCCTTTTGCTTTTGGTGTTATTTTGACTTTCTTCCTCACCCTCTGCAGGGCTGCCCATCTTGGGGCAGACCCCTGGGGAGGGCAGCACCTTCACTGGCTCTGTTTTTATCTCAGGGTAGCTATTTTTAGGTTTGAAAATGAAAAAATTGGCTATGTTGGGGCTCATAGAGTCTGTTAGGAGATTGGTTTGTAGACTGACATGGCTGTTCCTGGGGTGCAGGATCCTGCTGGACACAGGGACAGCAAACTGTGGAGTAAAAGTGCTCGTCTCCTGTCTGAAAATGGACATAAAGGGCTTTTTTCCTGGTAAATATATCAGAACCCTGTAGTTTGGTGTGTTTTTCAAGCAGCTCATTAGGCATTAGCTACATCAAGGATTAATACTTTTTCCCCCTGACATTCCTTTTGTTTCTGCTGGAAGCTTGTCCTTATCCAGGGGCTGATGCTCAACAGGCTCAGTTTCCTTTTTGTCTTTCCTGAGGGGCAGGAACATGGGAAAATGTGGTTTTGCAAGTGCCTGCAGGGCCTAGCAGGAGAAGCAGAGTGGGAGACGATGACACTCACTGTTGTGAGTCTCCACCTTCTTGGGAAGACAGATGGAAGCTGGAGCAGAGCAGCTCAGACAGAGCCTTAGGGTATCTCAGTCCAGGATACCTGCCCAGGGAAGTGTCCAGCCCTGAATTCCAAGGATGAGAGGTTCAAATCACGCCTGACCTTGGCACAAGGTGCAGGGGAGGAGATCTGGCTGCTGGTCCCATCTGGCATGAGGATTTGTGAGTCAGTGTGGAAGCCAAGAGGCATCTTTGCAGGGACTCCAGCAGGGCTGGGAGTCAGCTCCAAGTGGGCAGGTGTCCATTTGCAGTGAGAGTCATGATAAAACTTGCAGTGCCTGGCAAAGTGACAGTGTTGGCCTGGAGTGGCCAAAACTCAGATGCTTTCTGCATTCCCAGTTCATTTTTTTAAGATGGACCAGTAAGAAAACACCCTGCAAACCAGAAACCAGCCAGAAACCATCCTGAAAAGCAGGTTATTGTTCTGCATTTTTTCCTTCCTGTTTGAATTAAAACCCAAATGAAACCCTGCCTTAGTATAACAGACTACTAGATTTGGTTGGTCAGGTGGTTGTTTCCTAGGAAATTAGAAAACCTTTTGGGTTTATTTTCATAATTTTGTTTTGCAAGCATGAACATGGCAGTGTTTCCAGCAAATAAATGCATGTTGCAATATGGTGGAAGCCATGGGACTGCAAAGAACCTTCTGGTTTGTCAGAATACTTGCCATAATTTGTCATTTCAGTTGGTTAAGCCAAACAAAGTGCAGAGCTTCTGAGGCAGTTCACAATTATCAGCAACAGAACTTTGTAATTTTCTCTGGTGGGCTATTTTTTGTTTTATTTTGGACTTTTTTTGGCTCTTTTTTCAAGTTTGGAATGAAGATTTTCTGCTCTGTGTGCATGTGGCAGTTCAGCCTCTGTGCTGAATTGCAGCCCTTTCAGGTGGAATTGTTGTTTGGCAGTAAGACATACCCTAAAAATAGAAAATGTGGTTATAAGTGACAACAATTGGCAGGGAGGACCTGTTCAGATGCAATTTTGGAACTGCTTTTAATTTTTTCCACTCAATTCCAAGTTAAACATCCATTTAAATTAATTAGAGCAATCACAGTGTCCCTAGAATATCAGTGGAGAAACTGAAGCCATGAGTGTAATTTAAGTATTTCCTGAATTCTGAGGAGACACTAAAAAAAGCCAGCTTAAAAAAATTTTTGCATATGATGAAAAGCAAATTCCTGACCAAACTGGCTAAGCTCAAATGTCTGAAGGCAAAGAGCTATCATGAAAGTGCTGTAAAGCTTCTGATTGTAATGAAATCAGTGTCCCAGGGTATAATGCAGGGTATAATGCAGCTCTACATTTAATACTTAGCTGCTGAACCGTACTTCTCAGCCTTCCTCCACTCACTGGGCTCTCATCAGAGTCCTGTCAGGACACTGGGCTTTGTTTAGATGCCAAGCAAGGCTGGAAATGGCTCCACAGCCTTTTCAGCTGAGTACAAATGCTTGACACTCCAGAAGGACAGCTAGCACCTCGATTTTGTGGCCCAGAAATCATTCCTTATGTACACTGCCACACGTATTAATAACCTTGCAGGCTTTTATAAGCCTAATTTAAAGGCTTGTGCACACTTAAATGTGAAATCATGGCAAAGGGCTGAACCAGCAAAGCAAGATCCTGTCCTTGGTGCTGCAAATCCACTGCTGCCTTTCTTTATTAATGATACACACGGGACACCTTGAATTCTGTGCCTGCTGTTGCTTTGGGGTTGTTTTTGTTACAGTATTGACTGGAGTCCCCCTCATGTTGGCTGTAGTCTGGGCACGTTACTCTGAGCAGAATTTTTCTTCCAGTGTTTTGTTTAAGGTATTGACTTTGCCAAAGGGAAGGGAAAAGTGTGTGCAGCCACTGAAGCACACAAGTAGTGGTATCAATTTCTAGCATTAAAATATGCACACAAACACACAACTGACTGTACAGTGGTGGCAGGGTTAGGTGAGCTTTGAGAAAAAAGCTCAAGAGACCCTCTGCAATGTGGAGATTCTGCCTCCAGGATCTGGCCAGGAGCATCCTTCAGCCTGTGCCAAGTCCTGCTGAGGATGGTGGGGTCCTTGTAAGTGTTGAAATTACATTTTTCAAAGGCATTTGTGTATTTCTGGGCCATTTCTCTCAATTCCTTAGAATGAACTTTATTTTCTAGGGGAGAACATTTCTCTGGTTTGAGTGTTCTGTATTTTTTTTCCCTAACAACCTCTTATGTGTGTTAGTCTTTTGGACTTGGAAAAACTTCTTCTAGTTATTGGGGTTTGGGGTGATTTTTTCTTTCCAGACCAGGCAATCAATTCCTGAATATTATTCCTGAATAAAGCAGGAGGGCTATTGAGCAGTTTATCTAAAGCAAATGAAAATTTCAGCTAACTCAGAGGTGCAGCAATCACTTTGCTAAAGGTCTGGATAACAGTTTTGATTGAAGACTGGGATATATGGGCATGGGTGGTTCCAGAACTGCCAAATGAAACCTGGAGACAATTTTTTGCAAATGTTCAGTCATCAGTTCCATCTGAAAGTGCACAAAATGGGTGTTAATACAGATGTGTTATGGCAGATGTGTGTTATCTTTATTTCCTCCTCCAAACTGGCCCCCTGTCTCCCATCTGTTCCTGTTTGATGGTGGGCTCTTCCAGAGGTGTTTTCCATGCTGTGTCCCTTCAGTCCCACCCTGACATACACTGTACAACACAGGGTTACTTGCAGACAGACAATCCCATCCCAACTGTGGCATTGCCCCAGTGGATTCTGTTCATGTACTGCAGAGGCCTTTGACCTGCTCTCTGCTTTGAGTTGTGCAAAGTCATCCTGTTGGGAATCCTTAATTCCTTACACTGAATTTCTGTTCGAGCTTCAATAAACTGATAAAAATGGCTACCTCTTTATTTTCTACCTTTTAAACAACGATTTCCAGTAAGCTCACTACAATTAAAACAGGAATGTGCTCGAAATCATTAAGTAGAAGCAGATTTTGTTTCCCATGTGGTTTGGTATTTTTTTGTCGTGGGTAGCAGCATCTTGTCCTAAAGCACTGCCTGGGAAATTCAGGACAATTCGAAATGGGCCATGCCTGATGTGTTTGTTTCATTTCTGCCTTTCAGTCCATCCGGGAAGTGACTGGCTACGTGCTGGTGGCTTTGAACCAGTTTGAGTACCTGCCCCTGGAGAACCTGCGCATCGTCCGCGGCACCAAGCTCTACGAGGAGCGGTACGCGCTGGCCGTATTCCTGAACTACAGGAAGGATGGCAACTTTGGACTCAGGGAACTGGGCTTGAGGAACCTGACGGGTAAGGGAAACTCACAAATGTGCTGCATTAGTTGCAAGGAAAAAAATTAACTTGTTGGGTATTTCCCCAGTGCCCTCAGCCTGCAGGAGACTGAGGTACCTCTGTGTTCTCTGAGGGGTTTGTTGGTACATCATTCCTTTTTTGGTTCACTAGAGTACTTCTCTCCATAGTGATCAAAAGCTGCCCACGGGAGTCATGGCAAGAGTATATTTGAAACAAAAGCAGTTGTTGAAAGAGTGTGTGAAGTTTTTTTTTCTGTGTTGGTATCATGAGCATGTTGGTTTCCTTGTGACCCTTGAATATTGCACATGTTGCTTCAGCTGGCAGGTATTTTCTGCCAAGTTACCTCGCTTTAGCATCCCCTGTGCCTCTGTATCTTTGGTTTATTTAATTTTAGAACTCCCTTTCCTAAGCAAAAATAGTAATTACATATAGTGAGAAAAGTGCTTAATTTTTTGAGCCAAAAATGTAAGCAAAGTCCACAGCTTTATGTTTACCTGTAAATTCAGGGCTGGATCATGCTGTGCAGTAAATCAACAATTCATTTCCTCCATCTGAGGATCCAGAGTCAGTGGTTTGGGAGATTAAAACTTGCTAAATATCAATGGACTGTGACAATAAAGAGCAGGCAGTGGCTCCTTTTAGGAAGTTCACTGGAAGTATTTTATTTATACCTGTCTCCTCATTAACTATGATCATTTCTACCCTAAACTTTGGTAATTTTAATGTGGCCTTATATCTACTAGTGGCTGAAAGCTGACTGAAAATCACTGACCTGAGCTGGCTGTGGAGATTGAACCTCAGTATGGAGAGGTGGGAGCCTTCTGAACTATATTTAGGCACCCATTCCTCTCTGCTTTTTTTGTCTGTCAGCATTCAGAGTAGCATGAGTGCTTACAGTTCCCTGTTCAGCCTCACCAGGCTGTACAGCAAGGCTTTCAAAAACAGGAGGGAAAAGAAGGCCTGAAATATTTTACAAAATAAACCAATTTTGGCTGCCTCTGATTAGGCTCTTTCCTCGGTAATATTTTTTAACAATTTTCTTTACTGAGACCATCATGCCAATATCAGAGTGCTTCCCAAATGTCTCTAAATCCCTGCCATCTACTACTCTTCACTCTGTCACTGTCATAATCCAATTTCTTCCTCTCCTGTTCCCGCATTTCTTCCCACCTTTCCGATACAGGGAGTTCATTGTGACTGTCTGTGCCTTCACATCATACAGAGCCACAGCACTGGGTGATAACAGCATTATCTCTTTCTTTTTATACATTTTCTGGTCTTTGAGTCTCAAAATGCCTTGTAAATACACTAGGCTGGGAGAAACTGACACAGAGGTGAGGTGAGGCCAAGGCCAGAAAATGATGGAAGTCTCCTCTTGGGTGTGAGGTGGCTCTGCCAGGTGGGAGTTGTACTCTTAGGGCTCATTTAGCCGTGGCTTTGGTGCTCAGTAGGGTAAAAAAAAACTTATCCTGTAGGCTTGTGCTCACATTTTCTTCTTGAACCAGCTTCCCTGTGCCAATTGGCAATTCCTCAGACTCCAGAGATGCCCTCTGGGAGCTGCTGTGACATGACAGTCACAGCACCAAAACTGCCCAGCAAGTGGTTTCATTTTCTTTTTCAGTGTCTCAAGAAAACAGACCTCAGCTCAGCCCATTAATCTCTCCCAACATGAGATCATCACAGCCACTTCTTCTGAATTAGGTGTTTACAAAGGCCTCTGATGGGATTGTTTGACTCAAAATGAATTGTTGTCTTTTGGAAGAAAAGTGCCCTAATAACACCAGCTTGTCTCCACGGAGCACTTAAAATAGCTTCTGGGTGCTGAATGTGAGCCAGTGTGTGCCTGAAAATACTCTCCATGTTTTCTAGATAACATGGGGTCCCTGAGTGCCTGCAGCAGCTGTTCTCTGACCACTCTGTGTGCTGCCTGAGGTGCACCAGGCTAGTTTAACCCACAGCCTGCCTCTCGGTGCGCATGCTCTTCCCAGAGCATCTTCATACCTCATTAATTTTCCTGGCACATCCTTAGCACTGGTAGCTGCATAAAAATAACTGGTGGATGTGGGAGTTGGTGATGTTGCAAGGCTGTGATGGATCAGCTGTATCTGAACCTCTTCTTTAGGCTTACCCCAGAAACCACGGGTGAGCTGCTGAACTGAAGAAAAGGCAGCTCCCACGAGCTCGCATTCCTCAAGTCCACAGCAGATTTGAAGAGACTGGCTTTGAATCGTGCATCTCTTCCACTTGAGTAAAATATAACATGGCTCTTGTCTTGCCTGTGAAGAATTGTCATTCCAGGGCTTATGCCTTGTTCACAGGAGTTGGGGAGATTCTGTTTTTATTCGTGCACTGCTGGATGATAGGCTCCTGAGGGTATTTCTGCCTAGTACCACACAGTAGACAAACACAAGCTCTACTCCCTGTGTTAAATAAATGAGGAAGCTGCTCTCACCTGCAGATTCTCCTCAGACACAGAGTTTCAGCCTCCTGTGCTGTACCTCTGCAGTGTTTTCCATGTGCTGTTAACAGCTGTGTTTTTATTGCCAGATATGACTATCGAGTTTTCATATTTAAATGTAACTTTAAATGCTTGAATTTCCTCCCTTGCACTATAAAAAAAGATGACAGCTGTGAAGGCAGTTAGTTTTATCTCACACAGAAAACATGATCCAATTCTCACTCATGATGTCTGTCAAACCACAAGGGAGTTTTGTTTGTATAGCTCAGCCCAGGACTGTGTCCTAAAATGCATGTGACACTTGCAAAAAATCTTAGCTATAAAAATCCCATTCTCATTTGCTATAAAAACCTAGTCAATGGTTCCACAAACGTGTCAAAACCGAACTGACACTGAACTAATGAAGTGGCTGCTGCCATCTCAGCTGGACTCATCTCAGTGCAGATCCAGCTGCCAAGTAGCCTCACAGTGAAAAGCAGGGTTTGACATCCTGGCTGTATCCTTCAGCCTGAGATGAGCAGAGTAAGTGGTGCTGAGGGAGAAGGTGTGCCAGCCTCTTCCAGTCATTGCCAGGAGCCACTGCAGGTCACCTCAGCTCACCCAGTGGAAGGGCACAGAGAGGGAACCTGGTGCCTGCATCTCATTACAGCATTTATCTGCCTCAGAGGGGAAAGAGAGACAGCTCACAAGTGCCAGAACCATTTAGGAAATATCCCCAATTTTCCTCTGTGCAGATGAATAAGAGAGATCTACAGCAAATGATGTGTCTTTAAGCAGTGACAACCTCATCTTCCCTACTGGCCTTGGGGACAGCAGCTTCCTTGAATTCTTTGAATATGTTACAATGAAGTGGACTTAGCAGTGATAAGTGCAGTAATACGAAAAAGAAACAAACCCACAACAAAACGTGTTGGGGTTTTCTTTGTTTGTGTTCCAGGGATGCAAATGAATGATAAATTAAGATAACTGAGGTTCCAGTGAGAAATGGATATATTGCAGCTTAAACCATTTGATCAGTGATAGCCAAACAAAGGAAACCTAATTTGATGAGCAGGACAATCATAAAGAAAGGACCATTTTCACAGGTGTAGAAAGTAAATTTTGTAAAATTGTAAATTTCCCCTTCAACAGATTTTTGTAACTGATTTTGTATGTTTGAATTTTTGCTTAAAGTCATTTTTAATTTTTCTGCAGAGCAAAATTTTAATGTTTGCTGGTTATTTCTATAGTGTTTTCAGTATTTTCCCCCCCACAGGAAACTGAAACTGTTAAAGGATACTTTGGAGTGTCATCACTCCTTAAACAGGTTGCTTCTCAAGCAGTTTTCTGTCTTTTTTTCCTTAACAAGCTCATTTACTGTAACTATATTGCAGCTCAGTTTGGAGGGAAGGACATGGGAGGAGTCGAGTTTTGTTGGCTGTCTCTTTTTTGGAGCTAGAATCCTTTTGGAAATGGTGCTTGGATGTCTGCGGGGGACCCGAGTGATGGCACAGCAGGCATTTTTGCGGCAGGGACGAAGCCATCCCCTTTTCCTTGCCTTGATCACAAAGCCTGTGAGAGCAGCACCTTTCCTTGGAGAACATGCAGGAGCCAGTGCCGAGGTGCTGGTGCCCAGGGGTGCCGGGCTGTGACACTTTAGTGGCACAGTCCCACATTCCTTCATCTCCGCGGCGGATTCTCGGGATGAGCTGGGAAGAGAGCCGTGTGTAACTTGCCTCAGGCCGGCTGTGCCACAGGTGGGCGAGGCCCCGCCGCCGTAACCTGGGAGAGGAGTTGCTAGGATACAGCGAGGCGTGAGGAATTGGTTTGAGGATGCCTGCGGTCCCTTTGCGTGCCAGGCTGCCGCAGGAGCTCGGCGGAGGAGCTGCCGGGCTCTGTGCCTGCCCAGGCGGGTTCCTTCCCGCATCCTCGGGGCTGCCCTGTCGAGGCATTGGGATCCAGCCCGGCTTTGTGGAGAGCCGCTGCGGAGGAGAGGGAGGAACGCCTCCTTTCCCGAGGGAAGCGCGGCTGTGGAGGATCCTCAGTGTGGTGCCACAGACCTCGGGGACGTGTAAAGAACCAGCCCTGAGTCCCCCTTGCTCGCCCTGTCCCTATGGGAGAGAGGGAACGAGGCTTGTGGCTGCCCCCGGGCTCAGAAATGCAAGCGTGCCTGCTAGAGCGTGTCTGTCTTTTCTCCCCGTTAGATTCCTTCTGGGGGAAAAGAAATCATCCTCAAAAATAAATTAAAAAATCATCCCGTTCCAGCTGCTGCCCTCCTCACACACCACAGGTGTGATCTGACAGCCGGGAGAGCCCAGGACCAGCCCTGGTGGCAGTGGGAATGCTGCTCCCTCCCTGCCACTTGGCATCAGTGCCTGGGAATGCTTCCAGCCTCTCCTGGGCTGCAGATGTGGCCCCAAGGAATCCCAGATAAGGGACCTGCAGGCTGAGGAGCAACTGCCTCCAGCTGGCAGAAAATTGCTCACAGGTCTTAGCAAGGCAAAAAAGCTGTGTTTCATACAGCCAGAAATAAATACTGATTTTGAGCCTTGTGAAATTTGTATTCATGAGTTTATTTTGTCCAGTAACAAAGGTGGGACATTGGTTTTTAAATTTCAGCAAGGCTAGAATTTTTCACAGTGTCTCTGAAGGGTTTGGATATGCTCTTTTCATGCTAAATAGTATAACTAATGTCTGTGATTCTTTGCAACTCATTGATCATCAAATTATACTCAGTTTCCTTTATTTCAGAGCACTTCACTGTTTTCAAATCTGTCTATAGTGTTAGAAATGTGCAACTTTGTTTGGAATGACTATGGCAAGGACTTAATCAAAAAGCTCATCTGAGTAATGATATACTGGTAAATATTTTTAACTGGAAATTCAAAGGTTCCCCCATGTGTGCTGGTATTCCCCTTCCCCCCAATGCTTTCGCATGAACCAGGAGTCACATCTCTTGGAAGGTCTAAACCAGCCTGTTGAAAGTCATGCACAGCATTATTGACATGAGCCAGTACTGTCATGCAGCAGGATAACTTCATGTCACACAGCCTCTCCTGCAACAAAACAGAGCTTGAAATCAAGGGGAGGAGAAACAAGGCCAAATCCTTATCTGGTGTAAATTGGCTTACTTGTTTTGACTTTGTAATGAACTGAAATTTAAATTGCCGTTTATTTCCTTCAGCGGGTAATTTAATTCATACTTTAATTTATAAGTTAACTAGTGCCTAACATCCACTTTAGACCTTTTAGGATGTTGTGTACAGGGTGCTGTGCCAGGATTAATACCAGCTAATGACAGCTGACTCAAGGCATGTCTGCCCTGGGAGCTCTGGCCAGAGATCCTTGAGCCAGCATCCAGCCTCGCTGGCTTTGGGAATGGTGTTGACCACACCACGAGGGCCCTGTGCTTATGCTGAATAACCCAGCAGATCATTCCTGTCTTTACTATGGTCTCTGCAAACAGAAGCACATTTCCCTGGCCTTTCAGAGTCTTAATTATGTGGCTTCTGGGTAAAGAAGGGCCAGCAGGTAAAGACTTGGGTCTAGGGTAGATGGAGGAAATCTTTGATATCCCTGCAGTAATCTCCACATCTGCTGCTTTATTTTGTGAATCATACCACTTCTACAACAGAGCAAATAATGCTTGCCTGCTTAAATTAGAACAATTTTGAGGGTGTCATTGAAAATGCTGTTCAGAGAGGATCTGGTGTGATGTGGGATTCGACTTTAACACTGTCAAACGTTAGTTTAAATGTCATTAAAAATACATCCAGGTATGTTGCCATTGTTACCTGATAATGCCATGTAAAATAATAACACCACTCATTCTATTTTTCCTCAGAAATTTCTCTCTTTCACCTCTCTGCAGTAGTTCTATCTGTGCATGTTCTATCAGTTATGAAGCAAGAAATTCTCCATGTTCTGGAGGTATGAAACACCCTTTAGTTTTCTGGAAATGTGGGCAATCAAGATAAATCCAGTAACACTGAAGCCTTGTGGGAATGGAGCAGCTTTGACTGGCTTCTGTGACTCGAGAGCTTCAGCAGCATGGGGATTTCTCTGTCTGCATGCTTTGCAGGGAGTTAAACATCTCAACTGAGTAATCCCTCCCTTTCAATCACACGGGTCAGGAATGGGAGACATTTCCAAATATCCAGTTTTTGCAGACAGATCTGTGCTGAGCTGCTCCATAACTTAACTAAAGTGCAGTAAGCGTTGCAGCTGGGAAGGATTGTACAGTTTATAGTGACAGCACTGCTGAACAAATGGATAGCCCAGCTTCCCACCAGCTTGGGGAAGAAGGAACAGCTGGATTGTTCTCCCCAGCCTAAGTTAAGTCTTGACTAGGTGTTCTAGACATTTAAATCCTTGCTGCTCCAGTAGTATGTCTTCTTCAGATGAATGAAAGAAGCATTACTTTCAGTGGTTTTTTGTTTGGTTTGGGCTTTTTTTTATTTTTTTACTTTTTCCCCTTTCTCTCTACAGTCTTCTGAATTCATTGATTTTCTCATTTCCTTCTGACAGGCTACAGCTGACAAGGAATTTTGTGCTTTTGTAAAGTAATTAAAGTCTTGTGTTACATGGGGAATGTAATCTATCAGCACTCCCTGGCCAAAGGCAAGTTGCTGAGCAGGATAGTCCGGTTGTCACCACCCACAGTGGGGACAGGAGCTGGGAGCCACTGGTGGGGCAGAGGGACCAGCTTCCAGCCCTGTGGAACTGCTGGCTTATAGGGCTCAAAATGGCACAAAACTGGGATCAGGAGTCAATTCAGTGCATGAACTTAAAATTCAGCAGAGGCATGTCAGTGACATTGCACACAGGTGTGGAAAGCAGCATATAAACCTGCATTTAAACCCAAGTCCAAGAGTGAGCTCCCTTTTCTAGCTTTTCTTGCCAGCCTAGAGAAGTGGTAAGTTTGGGTTCAGGTCATGATTCAATGCAAAAATGAAAGAAGTCCTGAGTTCAAAGAAGGTTGGATCAGACCCCTAGGTTTACATTCTGGAAGTAGTTGATGTCCCTAGGATATTTTCATGCCTGTTCATTTTCATGTCATTTCCTGCAGAGAGAAATTCCCTAGAAACCCTATATGGAGGGACAGGAGAGGCAATGAACCAAAACCTTTCCTTTGCTGCGTTTAGCTGCAGGAAAGCCCCTGCAGACAGGGGGGACAGAGCAGCCCCCAAATACTCTGCACAGGGTGAGCGTCACGTAGGCTGACAGAGGCAAGGCTCCAGCACAGCCTGCTCCTTCCCTGGCTGCACACGAGCCTGCTTCCTGCAGTGTCACAAAGCCTGCTCAGCACGGGGACCAGTCTCACCAAAGCCCCCAGGGGGAATTTGCAGCTTGGGTTGGTCAGCATCGGCCTTGAGATGTGCAGCAAGCAGTGCAGAGCTAGTAGCACTGAGCAGCAGGTCATTAAGAGACCATCTGAAACACACAAGCCTCGTCCACTGGGGTGTGAAAGGGAATCACTGCTGTTAACAGGATGTGTTGGGTGTTACCCTGTTAAAGGAGTTGCAACAGATTCAGCCCTCTGCAGTGCTGCACGGACTGCCTGCAGCATCCAGGGTGAGGAAAACCCTTGGTAGCTCCCGAATTTGCAGGCAGGTAACAGCAGTCCCTGGTGGGGAGCGAGGGGTTTGGTCAGGAGCTTCTTCCTGTGGCCGGGGAGAGTAAAGGGAACTGACAATAATAATTGACAATTGCAATCGACCCTTCCTGACCCTCGTGTGCTCCCGACTCCCTGCCCCGGGGGAGTGGAGGTGCTGCCTGGGATGTATCCAAGGGCAGCCGGTCCAGGCAGCCGGCGTGAGTGTGCTTTGTAAACAGGGAAAATACAGCAGGCATCTGCCCTGGCCCTCTGCAAAGACACAGAGGCAAGCCAGAGATGGGCAGGAAAAGGTAACCTCGAGGGCAAACAGAAAGAGAAAATAGAAAGAGAAGAGAAGGAGGAAAACAGATTAGCAGCCCTGCAGGAGGGAAATCAGAGTGGGAAGCAGCCAAGCAGGTGCCCCAGGAGGAAGGGTGGAACAGCAGCACTCACTCACCTGCACGGAGGATGAAGGAGCGGCCAGGCTGTTGGACACACACTTGCTGGAGCTCTCTGGGACTCCAGACTCCCTGGTCAGTGGCACCTGGCTTCAGCCACGGAAAATGAGCTGTGATCGGTGTGAAGTGCCAGCGTCAGGGAGGCAGAGCTGGAGGCAGGTAATATGTGTGGACACGGAGCTGTCCGGGGGCTGCAGGAGCCTTTTGTGCATCACGAGGAACATGCCTGCGGGCATGGAGTGGGGGAACAAAGGTATCAGATGAGGAGAACACGCTGGAGGCCTTTTTCTTTGATGTTTGGAAATCGCTCAAGGGGCTGTCTTCTCTGAAACCCCTTTGCCTTCCCTTTTTTCCTTCTTTTCTATTTCATTGTTTTTCTCCTTGGTGAAACTTTCATAGATGTACTCTCATTTCTTTGAGGCTTAGAAGTGAAAGCACATCCATCCGTCCAGCCCTTGTACAAATGCTGTGCTCACGTTGGAATTCCTTGGGGAGCTGACTTCTGCTTCTGCCTGTCAGAAACAGCGGAGCCACGTGCTTTGGGTTTGAAACTCTTGACTCGGGAGGGGGGGAGGCACAGAAGGAAGGGCAGCATCAAAGACATCCCTGTCTGCCACACTGCAGAGAGGAGATTGTGGTGTTCTTTGGGGCTTTTTTTTTCCTCTTGGTGTTTTTTAACTGGCTGGATGGACATCCATTCAGAGTGATGCCACAGGCTGTGGAAAGTTTGGGTGCTGGTTCCATCAGCAGGAAGGTCAGACACCTTCTGAAATGACTCTGGGGTACAAATATCCAAGGGCAGGATGGCTTTATGTGGGGAAGTTCAAGATGTTCTTGCTTAAACTGCTGCTCTCCCCCTCCAGCCTCGTGTGTGGATTTAGAATGACTGGAAGATTCTTGAGGAACTTTTTAAAATTGAAAAATGTCTGACAGGGAAGCTTTCTGTGAGAAAGGAACAGTTGGGACAACAAGGGGAAAAATGCTGAAAGTGCTAGGCACCACCTTTCTTTTAAAAATTAAAAGGTATGGCTTATTCAAGAGCTTTTCGTATTTTCTCCTAACAACTTGTATTTTCATTCAAACAAATTATGTTAATTGAACAATAATAATTGAATCTGTTTTAAACTGAATTTTCTTTTATAAAAGCATGCTGGTTCCTTCTTGTTAAGCCAAAGCAACATCAAATAAGTGCACCTGAACTGGTGGTGAACTTTAAGTCATGACTGAGTTCATTCCCTGGTTTGAGGGCCCAGGCCAAATCCTGCTGAAATTACTCCTTACTAGCATTGTACAGGAAGCAGAGTGGATGTGTAGTGGATGTGTAGGAGATGGCTTTCTCATCTCTGGTGGAGTTAACTGAGTTTCCTTTCCATGAAATAGTCATCTTCCCCTAATATTCTTTACAAACCTCAACCAGTTAAATATCCATTATCCTGAGCACAGTGTTGCAAACACTAATTAAAAAATGTAATGTGGAAGAGGGTCAACCATTAATAATAACAACAGAAAAGTCATAGTGCAGAAGAGGGTGAGGCATATACAGGGAGGATGAAGGCAAAGCTCCCTGTCCCAAATGTGGTTGATGGGGAAGCTGGGCTGGACACAGCTGAATGTGTCCTAGGGTGTGGAAGGAGCCCTCAAAAGCTGATAAAAGATTTTCCTTCATGTTGAATCAGTAGGTACAAGCTGTGTTTTGGGAGAGTTGGACATTGATTGGCATTGGCAGGACATCCAGAACCTGGAGTATCCATAGTATGGATGTGTCCTGCCAGTGTCACCGTGACCAAGCAGGAATTAATTGTGTTTTGTTCTGAATGGTGATACCACGCTCCCTAATTTTTTGAATTCTCCCCATGGCACTCTTCAGTTGGGTGTCAAAGCCCCCATTCCCCAGGTTTCCTCTGGCTGGCCTTTGCTCCCAGTGAGATGCTCCCTGAAGTGCTGATCCAGGTGTGCTCTGCAGGGCTGCTGGCAGGTGAAGGTGACAATCCCAAACCCTGCAGCAGCAGCAGAGCTCAGAAGCTCTCCTGCTTTAGAGAGTGCTGCTTTATGAGTGAGGCTTGATGTCTTAAAAGCAGGCACAGAGCTAAGTATGCACAGGGTAAGGTTGCAAGGGCAGCATCCTCCTCTTTGTGTGTCAAAGAAAAGCTGAGAGGGATGTTTTAATGGCTGTGAATGCATAACAGCTTAATCCCATGGGCTGTGCAGTTAGCCCTGTGCCAGCTCCAGAAACCTCACTGCAGCCCCCACCTTATCCAGGAACAAGACTTGCAGATGTGCAGAGCTACTGGTTTTGATTTAATATTCAGAAGCATTCAGCTTCTCAAATAAAGATAATAGTTTTGCTAGTTGAGAGATTTATTAATATGTTAACATGGCCTTAGTTTTAAGCCTTCTTATTTCTTCCTTTCTAGAAAAATGTCTTGCCACAAACCAGCCTTGAAGTTTGGAAAAGTAATCAAAGCTCTGCTGTGCAAATTTGATGACACTGATGGGTTGAATGAGCTATGACCTCTGCTGGCCCCATTCTGCTCCATTTCCCCTTCAGGCTGGTAGCAGTGGCTGGAAGTAAATATTAATCTGCTAATTTACCCTCTGGTATAAATAGAAAAAAGTGTTTTGTCAGTGGGCCTGTCCAACCTTACTGCTGTGCTTCTGAGGACAAAGTGGCAGTGCTGCCTGTGTGTTTCTCTGCTCAGGGGACTTCTCTCAGAGATACATGGAAGGGTTGCTTTCCTCTCTGCTTTCCTAGGTGAGTAATTAGAGTTGTAATCTAGGGTTTGAGGATAGCCAACAAAGAAACCTTGCTCGGGTTTAAATAAAATTGCTCCTTAACGTGACCTGTTAAATTGAAACAAACCCCACATGAATGTTCTTTTAAATCCATTTACAAGTGCCTTGTATTGATTTAGCCTACTTCAGTAACTCAGATGAGCTAAATTGATGTCTGTGCACTAAGTTAACTACATTCTCTTGGGATTTCATACCTGGCAAACTGACTTGACTTCAAAACTGATTTCAGTTAAACCAGTGCAAGCTGTATGAAGAACAGACCTCTCTTATTTGTTGCTACTGCTTTGGCCAAGAGCAATGTGACACCTTGTGGGAAAAGGTGTCTTTGCCCTGTTAACTGTGATGCTGGGGTGCCCTACTCACCCTGCCCCTAAATTTGACTTTGAAGTGATACTACCATTGCCCAAGCACCTTAGAAGCAGCCTTCCTTCTGCAGGACAGCTGTTTGATAAAGACTGTTTAATCCTTTTTTTAATTATTTTTTTTTTTTCCCTTCCCAAGGTGCTCTGACCTCTGGTATCTGGGGAAGGGAAGAGAAACAAAAGGCTTGCAGACCTCTACTGTCCTGCCTAATGCCCCCCAGCCAAACAACAGTCAGGAGCCCTCAAGCAAAGGGCTCTCTCCATTTTCAGACAGTGCCTCTCAGCTTTGGCTGAGCTTGGTGTCTCTTTGTGCCATGTACCAGAGTCCCTCCAACCCCTAAGCTGACAGGCTCTTTTTATCTCAGGCACCTAGAGATAATCTGCCAAACTGACACTTGTGGCCAAACCTCTGCTTCACTTGATAGTGTGTACAGGAACTGAAGCCTAACTCACCATCCTGCTGAGCATGGCAGTGAGGGCCATGGTTTCCCTTTATTCCTTGGGAAGACAGGATGTGGGATGTGGTTCAGGTGTGCCAGTTACCACAGATCTGTGAGCTGTGTGTTCATAACTTGTCACTCGGCATTTGAGCAGTGATAGCTGGTTCTGTATAAGCTCTTTGCACCCTAAATGGATTACAGAAATGTGGTTTGCCTGGTTTTTATGTAGGATTACTGTACCTATTACCAAGGTTTAGATGGTGAGACAGTATTAAACAGCAGCAGCAAAATATCCTCAATAAACATTGACCTTTCTTTTACTTGTTATGAAAAACATAGACATTTCAAAATTAAGGGCTCTGTTCCTGGTTCAGGTCATGATTTTGCAAGTAAATCTAAACTTCTGTAGATGGTAATGTATAGACAGAGCTACTCCTTTCTAGAACACAAGGGTCAGTAGTTTACAGCAGACTCATCTGTGAGCAGCGCTTTGCAGTTGTAGCTCAGAAACTCCTAGGAAAAGACTGAAAGAAAAAAAAAAATTAGCCCCTGTGCTAAGTAGCGCAATGTGATCAAGACAGGAGGACAGCAGTGGACCCAGGGAGGTGGGAAAAGCAAGGGCAGGGAGACAGAGCAGCTTCTCCTGGAGCATCAGTTCTGCACATCCACAGCTCCCAAGACAGGCAAGTTTCATTCCTGTTTGAAGGCAAAGGGGGTTTGAGGGGAAGGATTTGAAAGGTCAGCGCGATAACTTGCTGGATGTCCGCATCTTTGAGATACTGCACAGAAGAAAGAACAAAAGATGTTTGAAAATGTATCTGGTGTTTGATGGAAGGTGGCATGACGATCCTATTGAAGGTGGGAGAAGGCATAAATAGTGTATGAGAGAATGATAGGCTCTGGAAGATCCTGAAAGTGAATAAAATTTGCTTTTATTTGATGTGATGAGGAGGCATGAGATGGAAGGAGAAGAAAAAAGATTGTTTCGAGTGGTGAGCTGGGGAAGTAGTCATACAGTGGAATTCAGAAGGAAACAGAGAAGGGTGAAATTGCTTCTTAAAGGAGAGATGCTGTCATCAAGACACGAGAAGAGACTGGACAGGAGCTGAGCAGTGAGTGATAGAAAAAAGGCTGTGTTAGAGAGAACAGAGGTGGCATAAATGTGTCACATAGATTGAGGCTCTGAAGAGGTGGGAGGAGAAAGGGCTGCAGGTGGCATTGGCTGGGGCTGAAGGAGGCTGAGCTTGTTCTCTGTGACAGTTATCTGCCTGGCACTCAGAAATGTATTGTCTAGCTCTAATCTGCAATTGCCATCTCCAGGTGTATCTCCAAGTACCTCCTGGGAGATTTTGTCAGGAATGGTGGAAGCTGAGCAGCTGGGGAGGATTGTCCAGCCTCCCCTGCCAGCAGAGGCTGTGCTTTCTTATGTCAACACACTGTCATGCTCGCAGATGTCACCAGGAAACAAATACTGGCTTTTGTAGCACAGGCCCATTCTCACGGAGGGAGACGTGGATGCCAGAAGGGAGGGTTTCAATAAATCCACAAGGAAGCTGCAGCAGTTGAAGTTTACATTGTGTTTTTCTTACTCTCACACTTGGTGTATTATCTAAAGAGATCTGTGAGTGAGGTGGTAAAACAGGGCTTTTTTTAATTATACATCACCCAGCAAACTGATAAGGCAAACAAAGCAGCCAACCAAATAGCACAGGCATGAGCCACTGCAAAATAATAATGTAGCAAGAACAATAGGGGAGTAATTCACAGCTCCCTAAGAAATCTTCGCAGTTCAGAGGGGGTGAGATAGCAAGCAGCTATTGACTGTTTTCCTTTCATGTTTTCCACCTGTCTGCTGTGTGATTGGGAAGTATATTACCTGAATCCTTTGGGGAGTTTTCCCAGTATTGTTTTTAAAAGCCTTGCTCTGCAAGAAACAATCCTAATGGAAACCAAGATGTGGGTATGAAATGAATACAGGGAATGGAAGGAGAGTGACAGCTGATTTAAACTACTGTTTAAATTCTTTATAACTTTGGTGACATGCAGATGGACAGCAGCAGCTCCAGCATTTCCTTAATCCCTCTGGGGTGCTCTGGCTTGGCACAGTGGGGTGAACTGGCACAAGGGGCTGCCCCACAGGGGAAAGTGGCAACCTCAGCACATAAAGAATTCAGTAATTCTGCAGCCTGAGGGTGCTTGCAAGCTCTGCCTTGTGCACAGAGCCCAGGGATGGAAATCCCAGCTGCCTCCTGGCTCAGCTGCCTTGGAGGTGGAGTGAGGGAACCCAGCACGAGGCACAAAGGCTTCCCCAGGCACTGAGCAAACATTTGGGCTGCAGGCCAGGAGCGTTCCCCATGCTACCAAAGTCATACTGGTCACAGGCTGAGAGCTGTGCCCTGAAGCCAGCCCAGAACATCCACTTGAGATACCAGGATTGCAACACAGGCACAACCTTTACAGGAGAACAGACATCCTGAAACCCTGACCTGATCCAGAGCTCTGCACCACTGCACGTTTGATGTGCTGTCCAAACCAAGGAGGGAAAAAGAAAGCTCTCCTCATGGTGAGTGAAAACCTAAAGGAGTCAACCCACAGCTAGATTTCTTCTCCAATATTAGCATCTTTATTCCTAAAGGAGCATTTACAATTTGCAGGAGAGATTTAGTAGAGGTATTCATTGCAAAGGAATTAGATGGGGAAAAGAAGTTTTTCTGCTTTGTTGCTTCTCTGCACGTCTGTCTGTCTATTCCTTCAGCTTAGCAGTTTTCTTCTTGTGGCAATATTATAAGGGTCACTTTCAAAAGCCAAAGATCTAAAATAATAACCCCTGTTTTCAGAAGGTGGTGATGGCCACATATTTAAAAACAGAGAAGCATGTAACTCACATTAGTAGGAGTTAGCCACTTGTGCACGAGGAACACAGGTCCAGTTTGGAAAGGGTAGGCCACAGTCCTGGAGTCTCAGGTTCCTGTGCTATTCTGAAAAAGAGATTGAACATCTTAAGTTACATAGACAGGTTTGTGAAAGTCAGTTTGAGGAATCTTCTGAAAACCTTTTAGGTGAAAAAATTTTGTGATGGCCTGAGAATTTCAGCTTCCATTTAAAAACAAATAAATCCATTTCCAGACATGACAAAGGCAGAGCACTTGTAAAAAAATATGAATCCTAAATTCTGATAAGATGGACTGCACATACAAAAAATAACATTGATTATTTTTAACATCTCAACATTTTTTAGACATGATGTCTCGTGGGCTGGCCGAGATTCTGGAATGCTGGGGGCTGGTTTATCCCACTTTTGTAAAAATAGCATGTCTAGCAAATGCAAAAAAGCTGAAGAACTTTCCACACAACCTTTTATTGTGTGCTTGCAGGGTGGGCTAACATAACATACTTCTGCTTTACTTTTAGAAGGTCCTCGTTGGGACCTACTGCAAATGTACAAGTCATTTCTATTTCTGTGAGTATAGTGTAGAAGATGAAACTTTCTGTTGCTGGCCCCTTTCCAGCCAGCACTATCTGTTTATTACAGGCCATGTGTGGGAATGGAGTCATAAACAACCTCTTACTTTGGCAAAACCAGAACACTAATCACTTTTGTATTAGCTCCAATAAATCCTGAAAAAGTAAATCTTGTGGATTAAAAAGATAATAATGTGCTAATCCTTTCTGTGGTCACTAACCATTTTAAGCTGTTCCATCTCTCATGCCTGAAGGATAAATCCTCTGGCTCCTGATGAAAGGCTAGATAGTGAGGTACGGCCGCACATCAAACTCCGCACTTGTTATCAACAAACGCATTTCTCTCACTCCTGCAGATAATTTTGATCCACTTTTACCTTCAATCTGAGATCTCATTTTTCCTCTCCCACCCCACACCCTGGTCCCCTGTCACCATGACTCCTCACTGATGAACAGGGGGGGCCTTACAGTAAGACCTTCCTGACTGGTGACTCAGAGGAGTTCAGAGTTATTTCTGGGAGAAACTCTTCCCTGTGAGAGCAAATAGGAGAAATGTCTGTACAGTCAAAGACTTGAAGCAGTCACATCCAGCTAGCCCATTTTATAGATTAAGTGGATCAAAAAATTATTTGTTAATTGCATAACAACAGGATTGTTATGGACATACTCTGACACCCTTTAAAGTCGGGGAAGAGGTTTTGCTGCTTTAAATGGGCCATTTCCCTTGGCAGTGGAGTTGCCCTGACTTAGAGCCAGAAGAGGGGGCCAGGGAAGCAAAACAGCTGAAGGCTTGGAGGTGCTGCACACAGTTTTTAAAGTTTATTTCTGCTTTTAAAAAAGTTTTAAAAAATCACAGCTGGAAAAGCTCCTGACTATAGGAAATGGAGTGGCTGGTTGCAGCAGTTAGTGTTGCATATGCCAAACTTAGACATGAAGGTAAAAACATCCTTCAGATCAGTTCCTGCTCCTAATCTCCAATAAATATTTTTAGTGGGTGTATCAAACAAAGCCACAGCAAGTGCCAGCAAGGCCTGTAAGCCAGTTACAGGATTGTTCACATCCTACAGCCATCAACACGCTTCTGATTTTTCATGTTTGGCAATGGCAGGGCTGTTTTTCTGTTGCAAAGTGAATATTGTTCCCTACACAGAAATGCAGGAACCTCATTGTATGTGGAACAAGCAGTTGATTAAAGATTGGAATAGTAATGAATGTATTAAAGTGGAATGTACTTGGGTAATTGATTAATTGGTGTAGTCTAAGCTACTTGCAGAGCATTACATTCACTCTCTGTTAAATCAATTTTTGTCTTTTGTCCAAGCCTTGTGACTGAGAGCTGAAAAGCATGAACAACTATTGAAGTCATCCAGACTGGTTCTGTGGGAGCTGGGAAGTGCCCAGGATCCTGTTTGCAGCCTGTTGCTTGCCTTGGATCTCACTCTTACATTTCATTAGTGGTATCTCAGGACTGCAGGCAGGTGGAAGATGTAATTAGTAATGCTCTCATCTTCCCACAGTCCACTTTTGCATTTCTCCCACCTTGTTGCTGCATTCTTAGAATGAAAAACCTATGGTCTCATGCAGAAAGAAATGGCACGGTGACATTTTAATTAATGTGTTCATCCTAGGGAATATAGGATTGTGGTGAGAAACTTCAGCCTGGGATAAGAACTACACATTCCTTAGCAACACAAGAATACCAGAAAGGACTCTGTGATTACATTTACAAATCACAGAGCACCTGAAAGCCACAGATTGATGACTCTGGGCTAACACCAGAACAACAAGCCCTGCAAAGCAGGACTGTGTTCAGGACTAGTTCTTGAGGACCAGGGAGAAGAACAAGATGGGATAGGATAGCCTTCCAAGAGCCTGCTTTATGAAAAGCTTCCATTTCCTACCTTTAATAACTGTTTGGCTATTGGCAAAGAATGATAATTTACCTCCTTTCAGGGCCCAGTGGAAGAAGAGCAGACATTTCAGTAAACTGATTGGGCACTTAAAATGTACAGCAGACTTTGTGCCTTTTGTGACTTTCTTCCAGGCTTTCCAGGGTCTGTGCTGCCTTCTGCCACTCTGTGGCTGTGGCACTTCTGCTCTCATCTAGTGAGTGACACAAACAGATCCAACCTCAGTGCAGGCCCAGTGTGTGTTCAGAGGATGCTGGTGCAGTCAGCAGCCCCTCAGTGATTTTGTTCTGTCCAATGCTCTGGAGAGGTGGGAAAGCCCATCTCCCAGGAACTCTCCTCCCTGATGTGCTTCTGTCCACTGTAAAGAATTTCAGTTCTGTGCCATCCTTCTCCCTGGTGACCCTGTCCCAGATGGATCTTTCAGGCATCCAATCTGTTTGTCTTTCTCACAGTTTGTTGAAAACAATGAGTGAGGCTTTTAAAAAGCTTTAACAAACAGAAGCTGGAGGAAGGTGAACCTTTAGATTCATTCACAGGCCACAGACCCATCCCCACAATAACTAGCCTACCCTTGTTTTGTTATTTGCTTAGGAGTATTGCAACAGGCTTTGATCCTAGTACTTAGAAAGTGAAGCACTGATATAAAATAGTAATGAGTAAATTAGTAAAATACTGGTTTCCCAGCTAGAGAAGCATATGTATAAACATTTGCAGAATTAGGGCCTAGAGTGTTTTGTTTACTTCTAAACCCTCCAAGTATTCAGTTGTTTGAATATCTTTCATTTTGATGCCTAAATGTGCCCTTTTTAAGAGCCTCCTTTCCAGTTGCTACTTTAAAGAAGGTTTGGATGTCTAGCTTTTTATTTCTCATACAACCTAAAGCTCTATCAAAAGCCAGGAACACTAAACATCAGTTACTGTTGGCATCTGAAAATTAGGGCTTAATTCCCCTCCATGAATATTCAGAGTTGGGAGGACCTATCACTACAATACAATAAGCACCAAGACTGCAGGCTGCCCTCACTTACTTGCATAGGAACTCTTTATTATCAGCAAACATGGTTTTGAAAACCACTGTGAGGCAACTCGGCTCTATATCCAATATCAACAGAATTTGCATGAGTTTTCCTGTTAATTGCTGGAGTGCACTGTGCTGTGTGATGGCCAGGGAATGCAGCAGGGAGGTCTGAGCTTTGCCAGTCACTTGCAATGTAGGATTCAGCTAATGGGAGTTTATTAGCTCCAAGGAACAGCTTTTAATGAGCGTCCACCCTCACGCCAGGCCTGCTTTCCAAATGGTGAATGGTGCCTGCCAGCTCAGAAGTGATGGATGAGAGAGAAGGAGGGCACCACAAGAGGCTTCTGGTATTCTCTAAGCAAACCCACAGAAATCCCAAATGGCAAAGTGGGGGAGCCCTTGATAATCTCTTAGAAATGGAAATAAAAGGCATATTCCTCTGGCTGGCTCTCGGTGAGTTATACCCACAACTGTCTTAACCAAAATGTATGGGAAGGGGATATAAACATCTGTAGTGTACAGCTCCTGTTTTCCTCATCAGCCTTTGAAAACTTTATGAATGTGCTGTTCATTAATAGCATCATTAAAAAATGGGTGTTTCCACGGGTGGATACTCTTCTGTCAGAGTGGGGTAATTGTAAATTAATATATCAATTTTTATTTTTTTTTATGTAACTGGAAAAGAAAAATCCTTGATGGTGTGCTCTTCCTCATCATTGTGATGTAAATATGCTTAACAGCATCACTGTAAAACATGATTCTCAATAGTACTTGGTGTAACATTAAGTGTAAACTGCTCCTTAATTAGTGCTGCTGTTACTTTGATTTATTCCTGTAGGATGGCTGCTAGTCCTGACAGCATACCCACTTTTCCACTCTCTTAATTGATCATTGTGTTGGTTTATTATTTTAATCAGGACTCTGACCTGCACTGAAAAATGAAAAGAAGCCCATTTTGCAGAGACAGACAGTCAAATCTCTTATCTCTGCTTTCTTTAGGTGACTCTCTGCAGGAGTCTCTGATACTGCGACACTGATTGGCGAGAACAATTTACCACTAAAGCATAATAAGGGGAAATGTAATAAAATGTCACCAGACACAGCTCATTTACAGTTGTTTGGCTAAAAAATAGGTTTCATAAAGCTTAGGTGAACTTGGAAATCACCTGAACACGTGGCTTCCTGGATTTATGCCTCAATAAGCCTCAATATATGCTCATAGCCACTTCAGAGTGCTGTGCCTGTTTGTCTCACCTCCAGTCAAAAACTGTGCAGAGGATTTGGATGGCAGGGAGCATCTTCCAGGTGACAGACACTGGCCTGAGGCCCTGGGGATGTGGCTGCAGGTACAGGCAGCCATTCTTGCATGACCTTTGGGAAGTTGCCCCTCTTTATTGTTCTGTCCACCCTCGTTTGGCCAGCAGAATAAATTTAGCCTACAAGTCACTAAAAGCAAGTTTCCTGGGGGGTACCTGAGACAAAGAGGGTACCAGCCCCATGTGGGCCCTGTCCACCCTCTTGCAGGGCAAGTATTTAATGACAGTGCTATGTTTCCTTTGTGGTGCTCCTGAACTCATACTGCCATGCCTATTCCTGCAAGCACATTAATTAATCAATTACCAAAGCAGCATAAAAATATTAAATACTGCAGTCTCAAAGGGATTACAAATTCACTAACAGCCCCAAACTAGTTCAGTGCAGTGCTGCCCTGTGGCCCTGCCTAATGTATTTTGATGCTGTTGCCTCAGAGTATGGACTGATCTTCAAAAGAGGGACAAAAGTGGCATCCCTTCTCAAACAGGGATTGCTCAGATTACTGCCATGGAGTCATTTCCTGCATGTCACCAGTGCTGAGCAGTTCTCTCTGTCCCAGAATAGCACTGAAGCTGCTCAGAAGAAATTCAAGTCTCTTGCTTGTGTTGCAGTTCCAGACACCTGTAGCTCTGTCCTTACCATATCCCTTTCCTCCTCCTCTCTGTAGCTCCTTACTCCTGATCTCCTGGAGTGGAATCTTGTCCTGGCTGTGGGAGGAAGAAGGCAGTGGCAGTCCCTGACAGTATTTCTAGGATAAGGAGTGGATAAGGAATTGAGTCCCAGTATTTCATTATCATTACTGATTACAGAATTCACATTCAAGAAGAGCTTGCATTTCAACTTTCAGTCGGTACAAAGCACACTGCTTGTGCACTTCCAGCCTGGCATTATGTGGGTACTGAGAGGGAAGGAGGTGTTCTGTGGTCACAGATGTGATTTTCTTCTGATACTGTCTAAAGACAGACTGTTTCTGTGTTTAGTGTAGTAAATCTGTACCTGGTTGCCCACAGCACTTCTGTGTTCAAAGGACTTGCTTGCTTTCAAGATTCGTTGCTTTAAACTTCCCCCTGCTTTTATAGGGCTCTTTATGTTCCTGCAATATTTGGGACTCTGTCCTGACTTATGTGTGAGCTCCATACCTCACAGGTTGCTGTGCTTACAGTTGCTTTCCTTTAGAGAAACCAGTTTGAGCTGTGTCAGGTTTTGTGTCAGGAGCCTGCTCCTTTGCCAGGAATTGCCTGATTCCAGTTACCAATTCCTTCCATTGGACCTGGGCTGGTTGTCCCAGTTCTGCCCTGGCCCCTGGTCCTTTGTTCGTGGAAGGCATTTTGTCCTGAATCATCAGAATAATGTCTGAGATAAATCCAAGATAAAGTGAAATTAGTTGGATTTTTCCACTGGTTTTGGATGAGACTTTTCATCATTAGTCTGTGATATATTTTAATTTTTAAATTGTTTTACATTTCCCATGACAATAGAATGACTTAAAGTGAAGATGAGAGATTTCCTCATGCAATATCACATCCTTCAGTGCCCGGCTCCAAGAAAATTGTGCATTATTACAGCATGAATCAGGTTAGATGAGCATTTGCCCAAAGGAAAGGTTTCTGTCTCTGTACCTGCACACACAACCTAAAGGCACAGGGCTTGCTTTAAAACTCTTTTCCTTATTGATCATACTTGAATATAAAAAAGTCTATATATCTTAAAAGCATACCTATGCTTTATATGCAGTACATGCCCTGAATGTTTTTCTGAAAGCCACAGGTATATTGCATCCAAGTTAAAGACCTGCTCAGAAAGGGTGTCTGCCTTAAGTTTCCAAGGCTGAAGTGCCCCACAGCTACCTGCTGTCCTCATCACTTTTTATTGCTGCTATATTTTTCATCAAATCTCCCTTGAGGAAGCTGCTTCCCCCAGTTTTCCCCCAGTTTTCCAGGTGCTGTGCAGGGCTGGGGTGGGAGCTGATGGGTGAGATGTACCTGGGAATGCAGATAGCTCCAGCACTATGCCCCTGCCAGAAACCCCACATGTAGGAGAAGGGAATACAGGTGATCTGCCCCTGATTAGTGACAGCTGTGTTAATTACCCAATACAGCCTGGCCCCTAATGAGTCACAGCTGTAGCCAATAAGGATGAGTGAGATAAAAGAGGGGGTGAGCTGGTGAGGGAGGGTCATCATGGAGGAGGAACTTTGAGGAGCAGAGTCTGTAGGAGAGAATCACAAAGAGGAAGGGTCCTGTGCAGAGGGAGTCCCTGCAATGAGGTCAGTGTGTGTGTGCAGTCAGAGCTGTGGTTGGATCCTGCAGTCACAGCCTAGCTGGGTAAAAGCTGCAGTCAGAGGCTGCCAGGGAAACCTACAGCAGGAGCTGCTGCAGGCAGAGTCAGGGAATGGTTGGGGTCAGGATGGCTGAGGGGTAAAGAGGAATAAACCAGGGCCCTTTTCCTGCTGTGACAAACAAGGAGTCTGTGCCTGGGCTCATTTCTACCCTCTCACAAGAGGGCTGCTGCTACACCCACGTTCCATGGAGCTGTGCCTCCCCTGGTGTTAGGCAGGAGTAAGATTGTAAACCCCACAGTTCAAAAATGCCTTTGTAAAATGTGATCATAGGAAGGGAATCATTTCTTTGAGACTATTCCTGGAAGGGTATTTTAAACAGTCCCTAAGCATACATTTCCATTATATTTAATATGAAGATCCAGGAGGGCAGAGAAGATGCAGTGTTGTAGTCACAGGCTAGGGTTGCTCTCATTGCAAGCTGAAGGGAGTTGGGTTTGATTGCTTGGCCAAGTGGCACCATGTGAGTCTGACAGGAATGCTGAGAGCGTGAGGCTGGGAGATAGTTCCTTGTGGTTCCCACCTTGGGTGGATGCACTTGTGTGTGTAACTGCACACACAGGGCAGCTCGGCTGGAAAAGTGATCCCACGGCTTCACACTGAGCTCGGAAGTGAAACTTCTCAGAACAGCAGCCAGCATGACTTGGATAAACTTTTAAATCATTGAAGATAGACTTGTGTAAGGCTTGTACCATCACTTAAATTTCAGTAGGAGAGTTTATTTAACAGGTGAAAACTTTTCCTGATTTCTCATGTATACAGTGAAAGACACTGCATGCATGCCTGTGTAAGGCCATCCCCAGAGATGCCGATGTGGTCTGATTGCACTACTTGACATCCACACCTTTGAGGGTGCTATCACAACCTGTGTGTACAAGCCCTTCTTTGGGATGCTGCCCTTGCTGAATTTGCTGTTGTGCAGCTTCACTGATCATTAGTTTTTAAAGCAGGTAACACCTTCTGCTTGTAAACAGGGATTACAAACAAATGTCTGGTGTTAAAGCCACAGCTTAAACGAGCTGCAAAGTTCAATACAGGGTGAATGGAAGTTCCTGGAGGCTTCTAACACAAGGACATTTTCATGCTGCTCTCACACGTTCATAAGTGAGTGGTGGACTGCTGCAATTAGTGTTGCTTCAGCATTGTAATAAATTGGGGATTTGATTGCAGAACTCCAACACTGGAATAGTTGCTTGGGTGCAGACTCATGGCTGGGTGGGGGTGACACTTCTGAGGTCATGCCACCTGGAGATACTCCTGATCCTTTCATTCTTTTCTAGGGTTTACTAAATAATTGCCTTTTTGATCTAGGAATAGCAGATACAATTTGCTGCTGGTCAGGGAACAGTTAAGCCTTCCTACAGGGCTATTTTTAAATGTGCCAACAACTGTCTTCAGTGTTTGTAATCTGTCCAGAAATAGACCCCACTTAACAAGAACTCTAAGCAAAGAGAAGAGCCTTTTTCAGGAATTCCCACTCTTCACAGGTGTTTTGTTTGGAGATCACTTTCAGCCCAAGGCCACTTGTGGCTGCTGGCAGTCAGCTCCGTGATCCTGGTGCTGCCGGAGCACAGGCAGCTCCACCACAGAGGCTCCAGGAGGGGACAGCACAAACCCACACTCACAAAACCCGAGGTGTGTGCAGGTCAGGAGTTCCCCAAGGCCAGCTGGATCCAATCCAACATGGTCCTGCTGTGTGGATATCCCTCCCACCATGGAGCATGTGTCCTGCTCATAGTTTGTGTCCACATCTTATCTCTCATGCTGAGCCTAATCACTTATCAGGCAATTCTGGTGTGAACAGCAGTTGTGTACTTCAGTGGCAGGTCCTGTTAAGTTCAGACTAGCCAGGCCATACTCATTATGTTGAGGAGAAGGGAAAAAAATCTCCATAATTATAAGACCTCCCCAGCTTTCTCCCCTGCCTCAAAGCAGTTTATTCTTTGGGGGGTGGATGGCATTTGCAGAAAGTTCATCTGCCTTTCATATTCCTCATCACATGTATTGGGCTATTATTTATACTTTATGTTGAGGGCTGCTGCATTATGTGCAAGAATCAAAAATAGCCCCTGGAAAATGTGTAAGTCAGCAAAGGCCTGGTTCCCTTGGTCAGTGCCTGTGATGGGCAGTGCCTCTGCCCACTGCTTGCAATAGCTGCCTAACACAGAGGGAAGAGCCTCAGTTCTTGTCTTCTGTATCTCTGTGTCACACTGTGCCCAGGAGGCTGAGCTCTGCACCTCTCATTTTAGGCAACCCAGGGAGTTTTTTATGCCTACAAGGCTGGATTAGGTTTGGGGTTGAGGCTGAAAGTGGACTCAGCTGTCTTTGTAAAACCATGTGAGTATGGGAAGGTGCTCGAGTGTGATGGAACACCACTAGTGGAACTGAAGGGTGTGCTTGTGCAGCATTCAGAGAGCCTGCCAGGTTTTCAGGCTACAGACTGCAAAAAAAACGAAGGTACCTACCCATAGGTCCCCAGGCAGAATATAAACCTGAATGTTACAGGTGTGTTCTTGACTTGCTGAATCTAATGTGCATTTTGCCTTACTTAGGCAGGATAGAGCCCTTTAAGGTGTTATTTTTTTCACTGGAAACTGGAAAATTATTATTTTAAAATAGAATAGAAAGCAGCTCAGGGTAGGCAAGCCTCTGTCATTTGCCAGAGACATTTCTGGCATACAAGCCAGAAGAAGTAGCACTTTAAGCAGGAATTGAAAATGTGGTTTTCTGTGCCAGGGGTTGAAGATTACTGCTGCCTGTGATTTCTGCATCTGATAGTTCTGAGCTGTGAAGGGAACATTTCATTCTCAGCCAGTTCTGATATGTGAGAATCCTGAGATCTGTTTTAGAATAGCCCTGAAAGTTAACCCCAAAGTTGCAGCACCTTGTGAGCAGCTCAGCAGGTACAGCCAGACCTGAATTGCATACCTCATGGGACACACCAGCACTGTTCTTAGCAGGAAGGCAAAGAAGTCACTTTGCAAAGTGGTGACTTGCTTTTGATGAAGCAGACTAGTATATAATAGTAATTTAATGATGAGTTTGTGACAGCGTGTTTTTCCTTACGTTGCCTGTCAGCATTCATCCCAGTGGGGTTTTTTTAACCACTAGATCCAAGTGAAGGGACTGACCTTCAAAGGAACTGAACTTCAAAACAAGGTTATGGGAAGTGCCAGGGCCTGATAAGACATCTATGAGTGTAATGCACCTCTGCATTGAGAGTTTCAGAAAAACAAAATACACAACCCTGCCACGGTTCTCTTGAGGGCAGGAATTTAAACCACAGGTGTGTAATGAAGATGATGGGATGGCTGCATCTTGAAAAAGTACAAGAGAAGAAAAATGGAGAGAGAGAAAATATTTTAAAAATTCTAATTGTGGCAATAGGAAGGTATAAATTATGTAATGATTTACTTCTCTCATGACAGAGAGTTTTAGCCAAGTATGTAGATTGAGGTGAAAAACTAGCAGCCCAAAGGCTGTTAAAAGGAGTTCAGCTGCTTGCTGGCTCCAGCCAAAGGACTAAACAAGGACAGGAAAAGTAAGTTGAGATGAAAAAATTACTTTTGTTAGGTCAATATGCTGCACTATTGGTTTTTAATTAGGCCATGACAGTGAATCTCTGCTGCTCTTGCACTGCTCATATATTCAAAGATCATCCAGAATATGCTAATGCAAGGCTTTTAGTATCCTTTTAGGGATACATTTAGCATATTAAAAGCACGCTCTGAGCATTAGCAAGACACACTGAACTGGTGGTTCAGAGTCAGACAGACCTGGAGTTTACTGAGGCCACAGGATGCTCTGAGTCCTGTAAATTATTACTGTGTATACTTTAAAATTGAGAGCAGGTCACTGTTTTCCTTAGTAATTAAGGCTGGAAACTTATTCCACTGTGCCCATCTGCTTTAATGTGCTGCTCAATAAATCTCTTCTTCTTACTGAGTAATTAAAAATATGTAAATGTTTCTTAGATTCCTTTCCATCAAGACAATCATGACTAAGTGATCATAAATGGTGAGTTCATCATTTAGACACTTTTAGTCAGAATTTGGACTTCATGTAAGTTCAGGCCAGAGGGAATTGCTCTGTCTGCTGGACTCTAGCTACGAGGTGTGGAGCTTCCCCCAGTTATGAAGACTGAATATCTTTCAGAATTGCAGCAGACTAGGGGATCCTCATTCATTCCTTCTCCTTCCCTGAAAGTAGTCAAGCATTTTCCCTTCTCTCTGAGTGAGTGGCACCCTCTTAGGACTTCCATAGCTTCCCTGTGCTGCAGCAAGGACTCTTAGCATCTTTCCATCCTGCTTCACTGCTCCCCGAGGACAGGCCACCTGTGGATGAACAATGGCTAACTGCAAACCTGTCTGAAAGCAGGAGGAACCCTTGACAGGATGTCCAGAGATGGGAACTATGATATGTAAATGTCCCACAACAGAAACAGCAGCAGGTTTTGTGCAGGTAGATCCCACTGTATGGTATTAAGCAGTTTCCTACACACCTCCTCCTGGGGAACCTGTTGTGGAGTTGGCCATAAAGCCTGACTTGAGGAGAGTAGAGGAGCAAACTTTTGTTGTTCACTGACTTCCAGTCCAAACTAGGAAATGGTGAATTTAGTTCTCCAGAGGAGCTAGGAAATTAATGGAAGGAGGTGCAGAAAAATAAACTCCTGCTGTTAGAGGTGCAGCTGGGGGGGGTGGTGATGTGAGGACAGCAGTCACTGAACCTCATGTGTTTCTGTCCCTCCTCATTTCTCAAGTTTTTTGGAATTTTCTGAGCCCTAATGAGGAGATACTGCCTTCCTGTCCCCTGGAAACGCTTTGGCTTCCTTGAAGGAGTGTTTCCTTCCCTTGTGCTACTGTGACATTATGTGAAAGAGCTGTTTCACCTTTGCTTCTTCACACCTATGAAGGATTGTTTCAAAAACCAGCCTGGAACAGGACACTAAAAACTGCAGGCATTTTATAGAATTAAGTAATTTTGAAATTACTATAGCAATTTGCATAAATTTCTGTGTAATCACTTCAATACATTTCCAGGCTCCCCAAGGCAATGTTTTAAGGCATGTTACATAGCAAAAGTGGGATGAAACAAATGAATGCTCACGCACGTAGGGCAGGATTTTCCAAAGCAGTCGGTGTTGGTGGTGTTCTGGAAGATTTTGCATCACTGAGGTCCTTGATGAAAAATCTCCCCAGACCCCTGCTGAAAGGCCTGCCACACAGCCTGGGGCTGCAGAGGTGCTGACCCCAGGGCCCTGCAGGGTATGAGCACAGTCTGGTCAGGAGTTTCCTTCAGAAGCTTCCTCCAGAAGTCCATCAACTTCAATGTTATTATTTGCATATTTTGGTTTCAAATGCTCAGGCTCTTAGAGGGCTGAGCCTCATGTGACCCCACACTTCCCAAAGACCATCTCACTGTGAATCCTAGGAAAGGTGTGATTTATGCAGTTACATCTCCTACATGAAACAGCCCAGAAAAATGGCCATGGATTCGTGTGCATTGGCAATGCCTGTCTGGTTTTTTGGAGGAAAGCTTCCACAAAGGAGCTTTGCCTCAACTTTGGCCATTTGCTGGGCTGGCTGGTACCTTTTCCTATTCAGAGCAGAAGGAGTTTTCTTGCCTGAATTCCTGTAGTGTTATTGGTCATATCCAGCATATTTGACTGCTAGAATGATGAACATTTTCCTACCCAGAGTCTCTTCCCTGTCTTGGTATGCGTGGATTGTGATCAGGCCAGCATTTAGCTCTATTTCAGAAAAGAGAGTGGATGGAGATTCAGGAGCCTTTCACAATAGGTCATGATTTCCAGTCATTATGGCTCATTTCTGAACCTCATTCAGTTCATTTTATTCAGATTTTGTCAGTAAAACCAGACACAACACTCCAGGGTGCTGCATTGGGTAGCCCTGCTGAGAGCCCCCTTTGCACAGAGCCCTGCTTCGTGACACTTTGACAGCCCTGGCAATGGTGAAACTGTTTCCTGAACCATCTCACAGGTTGGGTTGGCTCTTCAGCTGGGGTTCAACACTTGGCAGCCACATAATTTGCCTTTTCTTTTGGTTATTCCCAAGTTCAGTGTAGCTTTGACTGGAGGGTAAAGGGATGAAAGTGTCTGTACACTTGGTCAGTGCCTCAAGAAATTGCTGTGACTCAAGAAATGCATCATGAGCACTGTCAAGAAGCTCCTCTATGGAAATCTGCTCTGGAACTGATTTTGCTGTGCATCACAAGTGTTACTGAAGATGATAAAATTCATACTAAATGTTAGAGCAGACAACAACAATCATTTCTTTATTTCATGTGTCAGTCTCTTATTGTTCCTTGTTCTAGGCCATCTTATTTTAAATGTATACATTTTCAAAATGGTTTCACCATTCTGTCACTAAGGATTCAGCTTTTTTAGTGAACCGTCAAAGAATCAGTTATTGACTGACTTTCTGTCTTGGCAGAAGTGCTTACCTTTCAGCTTATTCTCTGTATAAGAATTCTACTTCATTTTCCCTTTGTTAGGCTTAAAGAGAGTACAGTTTGGTACAGCCTACTGTGCAGTAAATTAATCTCAAGTCTGAAACCAAGAACACTTCCAACAGAAAAGAAATTTTAAGAGATACATACCTGCATATGCACCTTTTTTCTTTTTTTTTTTTTTTTTTTCCTTTTTTCAAGAATTAAGGCAGGCATGAATTGGCCTCAGCATTACATGTTTATTTCTGTTGTAGTTTCAGTAGATATTTCTGTAAAATAAACTTCATATACACTAAGAAATACACACGGCATGTAATTTTATGGATACTTAGAAAAAGTCCTATTTAAGTTTAAAGGTGCTCAGTGTAAAAGCTGGAAATTTCTTTAGTGATGGGTAGATCTCATTTGAAATGTGACCTGTGCTTTTCTTTTTTGAATTAATCTAGGTCTCACATGCTAGCTATTGAAAAAAATTATATTTTAGTTTCAAAAGAAATTGAATTTAGCTAATTGAGTAATCTCATCTTTTTGCTTATCCATGGAAGAGTCACCACTTTGTGTAGCATTGAATTTCAGGTGAGGTTTGCGTGTTGACGAGGTGATTCTACCATAGTGATCTCTGCCAGAGAAGTTTTGCTCAAATCCTCCCAGCAGCCCTCCATTAACACCCACTTTCATTTTTCTTCCAAAGAAAATAGAGGAAGTGTGTGTGTGAAACCAGAGAAGTAATTAAAATGGCAAGACATGGGAAGCGATAGACCTCAGCATCATCAAAGCTTTACTTTATAGAATTCTCCAATTCAAAGCTGGTGCTTGCAAAGGTAGAACACCAAGGTAATTAAACTTGTTTTGTAGTTTGGTCACTTTGCCTGTTATCCTGCTTATTTGGGTGGTACTTTATTAATGATCTCTCAAGGGAAAACTACTGTAGCTGGCAAATTAATGAAATATTAATGCCAGCCCAAGCGATGTGTGTGTGATTGCACTCTGGAGAAGCCTGACCTGAATGTGCTATGAACTGGCTGTGCTCCATGAGGAGGGAAGTCAGCACAGAGCCTGCCATGAGGGCTGCATCCCCAGGGACACTCCTGGGTGAGCACATGGGGATCCACAGGTAAATCAGAGTCAGGGGTGGGCAGTGGAGCAAGATCCGCAAACTTGCTGAGCTGGAAAGGCTGAAAATGAGCTAAAAGAGCGCGCCCCAAGAGACTGGGCCTGAGTGAACAAAATCTCCATGGAGGTCTGGAGGCAAAGGAACAGGACAGAGCTGTAAATGTGACTCCAAGAGAGCCTGGCAGAGAAGAGAAAGTGACAGAGAAGCACATCTTGATCCTGGGATGCAGAAGCTCCCAGTGCAGCAGATACCCTGCAAGCACCTTCCCTGATTTTTTATTTTAAAATCCATCCCCTGTTTCTGTATCGGGGAAGAGTTGCTGTTCTACAATAAGTGCCAAATCCCCTTTCCCTGGTGTATTTATCACAGGACATCTTTGGCAGTGGCCTCTTGTGGTAAGCTGAGGTGAAAGCTGTGTCTTGGAGTGTCTTTTCCTTTGGAATCCTTAATTTGTTATTCCTAGTTTGTGAGAAACACGTGTGAAGAAACTGCAACTCTCCTGGAGCAGGCTTGAGGCAGAGGTGTAATACAGTAACAGTTAAAGTAGCCCAAACAGGGCTTGTGAAACTTGCTAGTTAAATTTTTTTCAAGGCCTCTGGCAAAACAAGAGCTTTTTGGAGTCATTCAACCTTATTTGCTCTGCGACTGTTTATGTACCGCCGCGTGCTTAAAACACAAACTGTTTAAAAATAACAGCATTGGGAGGATGGCCCAGATTTTTGAAGAATAACAAGTCATTTCCAATTCCTCTGAACCCTTCTCCTCTTTCCCTGAGTGTGCAGCATTTCCTTAGTTTAGATGCTTTTTGATCATTTCAGAAATTAACATTGCAGCATGTTCTGAAGGGACATGCTCATCAAGGAAGCCAATTCAGGTAACAAAAAGGCACGATTGTTTGTTGTCTCTCTTGTTATGGGGGGGAAAAAGGAGACCCAGCAAGCTGATCACAGTCCTCTGTAGCTGCTGGCTGCCAGATACTGCCTTCCATCCTTCCCAGCAGCTCTGGGAGCAAGGGCACCACGGGGATGCATCCCAGTTGGATGGTGGTGCACGATAGGAAGCATGGCATTGGTCACTGCAGAACCATCTCAGGGTCACTGATGGAAAAGCTTCACTTCCAGCTTGGCCAGATTCCCTGTAGGTGACAGTCTGAAAAAGGGGGCATCAGAGGGGGGATGAATGTGCATGTTCTGGAGGGCTTTTCCCTGCTAGGTAGTTAGATAAATAAGAAAGTGGAAGAAGTCATGCAGCCTGATAGGTTTTCCTTGGGAGATCTTGGGCTCACACCTTACTTCTGGTGTGGGTGAGTTATTTCTACTGCTCTTTCCTTGCTTCTCCATCTGTAAAGCAAGCCAGCAGTAATCATTTTAGGAATTCTCTTTTCTTTTTCAGTGGTGGTGGTACTCCTCTCTGGACTTCCCTTTTCTTTTCCTTGTGCCCACACAGGTTGGGGGTCAAAGGCTGTCCCTCCCTTGGGGGTTCCTGTGATGGCTGAAGCCTTGGGTTTCCCTGTGACCAGAAACAGCCTCGAGGCTGAGATGTTGGGTTTTTCCCAGTTCTGACTATGAAGCCACAAGACAAAAGGCATTTTAGCAAGGGCTATATTTGTGCAGGTACTTATGCACACACCCCCAGCAGCACAGGGAGTGAAGCTGTTGAAAAATCAGCTGTTGCCAGGACAGCCTCTTCACTTGTCTTACACCCAAGTGCACACAGCAGCGTTAGTGACTGCTGATGTGGAAATGTTCTTTTAAACCAGGCATTCATAATTAAACTGAGATCAAATACTCAGCCTTCACTCTGGTGCTAATGATGTGCAATATCTTCCTTTTCTTGTATTATTTTTTTATGTTTGTCTCTGTGTGTGTGTGTGTGTGTATTTTTGCAGCAAGTTGGAAAATATATTTTTAGTCAAGAGGACTAATTAATAATTCATTCATGAATAATGATGAAAGTAGCTGATTAAAATGTATGTCTAGCTTCAAAAGGAATAATCTTCAGAAGTTATAACTGTTTATAAAGTCCATCTCACCCCCCATCTTCTCTTCCCAGCCTCTGTGCAACAACTGCTGTTACTCCCATTCATATATCCCAGGTATCAGGTTGTAATTATACTAGGAATGTATCTAGTCATTCCTAGGGATCCAGAGTAATAAAATTGCAGATACAAGAGGTGGAATATGAGGGAAATCAGCTGCAAACCTTCCTTTGGCCATGTGTCCCTTGGTTCAGGGGGGACAGTATTGGATTTTGTTCTACCTACTAGTTCTCAGTATCTGTATTTCTCTCCTTTACCCTTTCTTTGGAAGGACAAGAAACAAAACTCTGAACACGTAGCACAAGGAGAAAAACTGAAAAGAGAAGAGAGATCAAAGTCTTTCATGAATGTAGTGTGTGTAAAACCACCTGCAGGGGCAGATTTGTCATGGTACATTTTTGCAAAAATCATTTACTTGTCATGGCAAAATGGAAAAACTAATAAAACAGCAGTAAGAACAAGTTAAATTCTGAGCCTGGAGGATCAGCTGGTCAAAAAAAAAGAACTTTTTTTAGGGGTCAGCTCTTACTTTCTCCAACCCCGTGTGACCATAGCCCTTTCCCTTTTAGCCTAGCCCTTTTCCAGACCTCAGCATTTCTGTAGCGTTTTCTATCTGACATGTTGAAGAACACTTATTATTACCCTTTCCCCTTTAGATGATTTTTTTTTTTTCTCCATCCTGGTGATGTAGTGGTGGTTGCACATAAAATTATAGGTTGTTCCACTGTCCTCGTCCTTTTAGCTACTCTCAGCTTATATCCTCAACTCAAAAGTACTTCAAAAAGTTCCAACAAGTTTTTAGGCAGAAGAGCACTTACTGAGGCTTCTCCTGATGTATCATGTCTGTGAACTGCTAGTCTTTCTTTTTTGTTAGTGTGGATATGGCCATTACTCCTTGTGAAACAAAGTCGCATTACATGCACAGTTGGCAATGTTCAACTCCTAATAACTCATCTGTGTTTGCATTCTGAACTAAATGACCTGAAAAATTGTGGGTTAAAATGGAAAGGAGAAGGAGGAGAGGGTAGACACATTAGAAAGAAGAGAGGTTCGGGAATGCATTCAAAACTGAGAAATCTTAATTTTCCAGACCATCTAAAATGGGAAATCCATTGAAAGTGTAAGACTAGATGTTCATCTGGTGTAAATAGTCATGGTTCACTGGTTATAAGGGAGCTATGCAAATATCCATCTGCTAAGGATGCAGGCCACATTTTTTTTAAGGCATTTAGAAACCAAAGGAAACATGAGAGAGCTGTTTATTTCCAGAACCTGTGCCAGGTTCACCCCAGATGAGCAGGAGCAGGACATCAGTGCTGGTGCCCCACACTTTTACTGCCCCATTCAGCCAAATCTCTCCACTAGGATTTGCTCCTGCAGGAAGGTCCCTGCTGGCATCACTCCTGTTCAGGCTGCTGCCACAAACAACACCTTTTGTGGCTTGGAAGAACCAGACAAGTCACCATGGAGGCAGCAGTGGCATCTTCTGCTCCTCAGCTTGTGTCTCATATACTCCATCCTACCTGGGACTCATTTCTTCCTGGAGCTCATTAAAAAACATGTGGGAAAAGTGGCAGTGAGTAGCACTACAGGCATTTAGCTGGAGTAGTGAAGCATTACAAGCTAGAGTTGCTCTTGTTTATTAATTGGTGCTTTTTTTTTCGCTTTTTGAAATATAAAAATTTCTGTTGATGTGGGAACAGCAAGCAGGTAGTGTGCTATAATGACAGAGCTGGTAATGAGCCCACAGACATTAACACAGACAAAGTCTATTGGCCCTCTTCAGAAACAAAGTGTACTTTGGGTTCTTTTTGGGTTTTTGTTTTTTCTTTTTTTGCTAATTTGTGCCCCAGGGGTGAAGCTCCCAAATGTATTCTTGCATCCATTGAAGTTCCATTGCAAAACTTCGCTTTGCTGCTGAAGGATTAAATGTTACCTCTGCATTTCTGGTTTTAGCCCCTGTGGTGCCATGACATCTGTCCTGTACATTGCACTCCGTGTGTGATGTGACAGGGTGAAATGTCTTTTGAAAATCTATTGTGGTTTTCATCTACCAGAGCCACAAAGTGCATTAAAAAAGCTTTTTGAAGAGCCCAAGAGCAACAGAAATTTGTTTGCTCTGTTTGGGTTTGTTAGTCCGTGTAAAACAGTTTTCTTTGAACAAGGGATCTTTTTCTTGGTGGTTCCACTGTGCCATGCTGGCTTTCCTGGTAACACAGAGACAGGGTGGACTCTTCTCCAGGATGAGGAGTCTTGCAGAGACCTGAGCTACCAGGGACCAAAAAGCTTCCTTAGGACACAGGTGGTGATTTCCTATGCATGCATTGATTTGGAAATGCTAAGGTGACATTACTGTGGAAGATGCCCTTTAGCACTGTGGGTGGGAATGAATTTGGCTATTTTGATTCTGTATCCCAAAATTCCAAAGCAGACCCTTGTCTAGTGAAAGCAGCACTTTACTGAAAGCAGTGGACTGATGTTTGACATCTGTGGTAGCCACTGTTTTTCTATTGCTGGCTTGACCATTTTTTATTTTCTTCTTTGATTATCAGGCCTGGCTTTGATCCTCAGGAGCTTCCTGCCCATCTCCTTCTCCTCCAAGCTAGCTAATCTTAGCCCCTGCCAGCTTTTCAGTAAAGATAGTGCTGCTTCAGTTTCCAGCTCTGCTCTGCTTTGGCTTTAGCACCTCTTGCCCTTTAGGCACATTTATTTTCACCTCTTCTTGGTCTCTCTGATGGAAAATCTTGGTTGTTGCGGTAGTCCAGCAGTCAGAGGTGGTTTTGATCTGTCAGTCCAACATCTTTCTTAGTTAAAACCATAATCTGCAACACATTGCAGTTATTCTTTCTGTGAGAAATAAAGCTTTTGGGAGTATACCAAAAGAAGACCTGCCCTTATGGTTTAGAGTGTTTAAAGGAAAACTGAAGCATTCTTTGTACCAAATCAGCACTTGTGGTTTTCCTTCGATCACACTGCCAGATTTTTCTTTTATTACCTCGAAACTATTTTTCCTCCCTTCTTAACTTCTCCACCCTTTTTATTTCCAAAGCTTTGCTTATGTCCAAGCTTCTGCTCAAACCTCCTTCTAATTGGTGGTGATCCATAGGTGGTCATAATCTGGAAAATGCTCTTATTTCTTTGCATTCTTTTCATTATTAACATTTCAGTTGTTAATATTCAATAGTATCTCGTTATGCAAAGCTTTTGTCATTCTGAAGAGCCACAGCTTTAGCAGGGTCCAAAGCACTTGAGTTTTCTTCTAAGATAAAAATTTGTGGTATTTACTGTCAATAAACTTGTAAGATACAATTGTATCAGCAAGGGGGCAGAAAAGCAGAAAATTGCAGATATGTGAAGAGCTTACAGAATAAAGAGTTAGTTACTATTTTTATAAGATGGACAGAACAATGTAAAATCCACAGGTAGCAGTAATTGGGGTGGCTCATTCCACATTTGCTTTCTTAACACTTTAAAATAATATTTTTAATTGACAGTAGGACATAAATAAACTGGTTCCATTGGTTTCATGTAGAAGAGAGAAAACAAAAAGTGATGAGCTCAACTGTTTTCTCCTGCTTAATTCCTGCACTCAAGATTTAATGGACATGGAAAAAGAAAGGGTGACTGGGTACTGGAGCTGGGTGCCAGGAAGGTGGTGCAGTCACTGTTCCTGGAGGTGTTTAACAAAAGCCTGGATGTGGCACTCAGTCTGGCTGACAGCTTGGTGTTGGGTCACAGGTTGGACTCAATGACCTCAAAGGTCTTTTCCAACCCAGCTGATTCTGTGATTCTGTGATTCTCTGATTCTCTGATTCTCTGATTCTGTGATCCAGCCTCCCTGGGACTCTGAATCACAACCTTGCCTGGTCACTCCAAAGCAATCAGCACCCAGCCCAATGGCCAGGAGGTGATTTGGGTAGGGATGGAGGAAAGTGTGATACTCATCAAGTGACAGAGATGCTGGGAAAGGAAAGCCACGATGCTTCTGTCCACAGCAATAAATCCCCCAGCTCTGGATTCTTATTATCTGCAAAGGCTGCTGGTGACAGGGTTGTGGTGTCCAGCACCAGTTGGCCTGTGGCTCCACATTAGCTGCAATAGGGACCCTAATTGTTTTTTGACAAATCCTTAGGAAGGCTGCCAGAAGTCTTCTGGCACGCACTAACAACTGGTTTATGGCTCTGCACAAATGTACAAACTCCTGATAGAGGTTAAATGTACTGCATTAGCAATTGTATTCCACCTGATTATATCATAGCAAGAGAGATGTGATGATGTAGCGATTCGCTTGGGAGCAGTTTGAAATTATTGCAAACTTGACAGATGGCAAAAAGATAGCTTAGCAATGTTGCATTATTCCTGTAGTGTTTTAGTTTCTAACACCTGTGCTCATTCCATGTTAAAACAAAAGCACTAGAGCAGCACTTGGCATGGTGCTTTGTTGCAGATTTATCAAAGGCACGGTTTCTCACCTGGGAAGGCCTTACCTTCATTTCTATACTAGAAATCACAACTTTGTCTTTCCATAACAAACCAGAAGTGCAAGCAGGACATTGAGCTCCACTGAGTTCAAAGTGCCAGAGGAACCCAACTGCTGCTTGGTTTCTTTGTACTCCACCCAGGAGCTGAGATGAAAATGTGGGTGGTGGTGCACAAAGCTGGTTTGCCTCACAACCCCTGCTCAGAACAGACCTCCCTGCACCTTTTGATGTGCAAGGCTTTGAAGATGTGCTAGGGGAACAGGTGGTCACACAACCACAGGCTTTCATGCAGGATCCCACCACAGAAGGGCACCAAATACACAAATCTCATTACAAACAGCCTTAAGGTAAAGAAACGAGGAATGGTGAGATCCCAAAGTGGCCCCAGTACAACCAGAGGCTGGGGCACTGCTCTCAGCAGGCTGGCTGCTGGGCTGGTCCCAGTAAGGGCCATTTCAGGGCAGTGTAGTCCTCTGGGTGAGAGTCAGCTGCCACGGGCTCACTTTTGGTCTCTCCTGCCCACATGGCTCAGCCTGGTGCCCAAAGCAAGGAAGGGAAGAGGCAGGGTTAAAACTATCCCTGCAGTGTTTTGTTCAAGGCTTTCTCTCTTTCTGGGACCCCTTACCTACCTGACAGCAGCTGTGAACATCACAGGCACAACAGGGGCCTGAGAGAGGATGGTCCAGCCCACAACCACCTGTGAGCCTTCAAACTCTTCATCCTTGCATGTGGAACTGGACAAAACTCTTGGCAGATTCCCAGTTCTAAAGCTACCACTGTCCATAACCTGTGCCTACTACATCACATTATGACACGTGTCATTCATCACTCTTTTGTTATTTGTACTTATCTTGGTCTTGCTGAATGAAACATCATCTTTTCTCCCACCTGCAGAGTTCTTTAATTCTCCCTAATTCTTTTTAATTCTCCCTTTTTTAATTCTTTCCTCTTTCCATCATGAGAGGCAATGCTCATAGTCTTTTCATTCTAAAACGTAAATTCAAAAAAGGAAGAAAACCCCCATGTTTTGAGACTTTGTGTTATACAAACACTCTTCAGGGCAAGCATATTTTATCCATTAAGGAAGAGAATACCTTTCACACTGTGACTTGCAAGGTTCTGTGGGATGATTGAACAAGCAGTTTCAGATATGGTAAAATCATCCATGTGGAAAACCAAACTGTTACACGTTCCAGACAAGATAGATTTTCAAGCCCTGGCATGGAGACCAGTACATATCCAGTGATTGTGACCACCAGTTGTTTGATTGAAGGCAAAGATAATCAACCTGTTGCCTTAAAGGGCCATTTTCAGAGGTGTCTAATCAAGATGTTCTCTGTTATTTGAGAAGGACTGAAATAAATCAGCTATGGTGGGAATTTCTGAAGCTGCTGAGCTGGTGTCTTGGAATCACAGAGGAGCTGAAGCTGTGGCCCCTCAGCCCCCAAGTCTAGTGAGCTGAAATGTGGTCAGGGCACAGGGAGCTGCTGGGTGAGGGTCCCCAAAGTTACTGCAGTAGGACAGGACAGCCTCTATCCTGGTTGCCCAATGCTCCCAAGGAAAGGTGGCTCAGCCAAGCCTTGTGGGAGGTGGTGAAGGGAAGTGTTTGTGGTGGCTATGCCTTTCAAGTGCTTGTTGGGAGGAAGATTCAGGGTCCTGGAGGGACAAGTGATGTGAATTCAGTTGTGTTGACAGTCAGACACCCCTGTGGGGTGTGGTGGGAAGATGGAAGGGGTCTGCTCCAGGGTGTGTTTGATGGGCTCTGCGGAAAATGGAGATTTCCTGCTTTTTGTGCTCTTGTGCATATGCCTTATCTTCTGGAAGGTTGTGGTGACAGGAAGTGGGAGGTGATAACTCTGAAGGTGTTTTGAGTAATGATGGGGTGTTACACAGTTTTCAGAGAAGAGTGGCTCCGTCTCATTTTCCGCCTGGCGTTTCAGCGAAGGAGTGCGGGAGGATTAATCAGATGTGACTCCTCTGGAGGAGATGTGCTTACACTGCTAACTGCAGGGTGGCTGCAGTTGTGTCTGCAGCCTTTGGCAGGTCTGCATGAGTTTTCTCTGCTGATGCCCACAGCTGAGCCTGAGCTGTCTCTGCTCAGTAACACCCTGTGTCAGAATGCATTAGCCCAGGTCTAGCATTTGCTGAAGCACATGCAGAGCTCCTGGGGGACTCAGAGCACAGATAAAGCCTGCTCATCTCTGTGAGAGTAGTACCTGTTTGGAAAGGTACCTGACCAGCTCAAAGTGAGCCAGCTTGGCCACCCAGCACAGCCCAGCTGTGCAGCACAGTGAGCAGCCCCCCTTGGAAGGCCTGTGTGTGTGAGACAGCTTTCCAGCTCACAGCATCCACCAGCTGCTCCCTTCTCCTTGGCCACCAGCCCTCAGGAGAAGTGGGGCCTTCTGTGCTTGGGGACCAAGGAACCCTTTCTGATGTTGTGTTCTTGCCTGAGTTTTAGCTTCCATGCTTTTCAGATTCTGTGCTGCCTAGGGGTGTAGTTCTGAGCCTCACATTCAGTGTCACCCAGCTCTCTTCACAGAGCAGGTAACAAAACAAATCCTTTTCCTGCTGGAGACCAAGGACAAGAGGTACAAGTTTTCAGGCCCAAAAGCACAAACAGTGGACTGAAGAGAGAAACAAGAAAGATGGGACTTCACAACCCAAAACTGTAATAGGACAATTAAACTCCAATATGCAAATGGACCAAAACTTACAAAAGTGTGAGACCTCATGGCTGGTTGTCCATTTTTGTGACCATTTTGGGTCCACCTCGGGTGTAGCCCTGCTCAGGCTCTTGTCCTGCCCAAGGTGTACCCCAAAGGTCTTTCAATAAATATCTACTTTATTCTCTAGCTCTGTTCAGTCTCTGCTCCAGGTCAGCCTTCCCAGGACATCAGTGTGACAGAGCAAAAGCCTTTGGTCTGCACACCAGTGCTCTCTGCAGATGCCTGAGATGGGCATTTGGGGAGGGGTTCAGCTGTGCTTTGCTGGGTGTCTTTGGGAGGCTCCATGGGTCACGGGTTAAGGCTCACATGGTGCATTCAAAGGCTGTGGCTCTGGCTGTGGTGTCCCCTCAGCCACTCTGTCCTACTCCCCTTTGTGTCTCCATGCCTTTATTTCACCTGTCTTGTCCATGCTCTGTACCACCTGCTCAGGGCAGAGGTAGTCATGCACACTTTGTGTGCAGGAATTCTTTATGGAATGCAGAGGAAGTGATTTTATGCTATCATTGATAATAAACAACATCACAAGACAGCAACAAATTGATTTTTTTAATCATTTCATCTTCTTCCCCTACTATTACATGGGATTATTCTGTCTGTTAACCTTTCAAGCTATGGTGCTAATTTGCTTTATTGCTTAAAACCCAATGTGAATTTCCCTCAGGCTGTTCCAGAAATTGCTTGCTTTGTTATCAAAGGATCAACAATTCACCGAAGACATCTGCTATTTTTTTTCCTCAAGCTATTTTAAGAAGTATATAGGGATGTGTACAAGGAAGAACTATTGAAATAGTTTAGAAAGTACTGCCCTTCCTGTAACAAGCTGTTCATGGTGCTGTGCAACAGTTGTACTATTCCAAAATGCTCATTTATCCCTGGAATGGTTTGTTGTCTCAGGCACCCAATACAAATCTTGGCACAGAGACTTATGATTTGTATTTTATTCCCTTTTGTACTATCAACTGAGCAAACCTAAGAAAAAGGTGAAAAAGGTGCTGAGGGTGATTTCCAGTGAGTATTGGAGTGGTCAATTTAGTGGTGGCACATGTGAGCAGACAAATGCTCACTGTAACTCCCAGGTTCTCATCACACAAATGAGAAAGACCAAAAGCACAGGCATGAAAGGAGCAATAATAAATGTATTTGTAGACGGCTGGTCTGTAGGATTCCTGCTGCAGGCAGGAGGGTGGCAGGAGTGTGGGATCCCTGGAGCAGGCAGGAGTGTGGGATCCCTGGAGCAGGCAGGAGTGTGGGATCCCTGGAGCAGGCAGGAGTGTGGGATCCCTGGAGCAGGCAGGAGTGTGGGATCCCTGGAGCAGGCAGGAGTGTGGCAGGCACGAGTGATGTTGGTTCTTTCACCCCTATGGTGCTCCTCCAAGCATGAATCTGCAGCAACTCCCCACTGGCAGCAATCCATTTCCTTTAAAATCAGGCACTTCTTTCCAACAGAAAAGGGAAGGACATAGGAAGAAACCTAGTCTGAGCTGTGTTGACCATTTCTGTGCCCCTTTACTGCTCATGCTTTGTGACCTAGGCTTCTGCATTTGCTTGAGTTTAGGCTCTCAGAGTGCCCCTTTGAAGCTGGGTTGTTTTCCAGCTGCAGGAGCAGCTTTGGGTACAAGCCATTCTTCCTGTCTTTAGATTTATGTCAGACATAGAGTTCTTCTGCCAGGAAATCCTATCCAGGGTTCACCGAAGACATGATGTAATTAGTGCTTTTGTTTGACATGATCCTTTTCAAGGACCTTCTGTGAGAGTGGCAGTGAGCAGTTGTCACCTGCTCAGGTCTGCTTTGGTTGTGTTGCTCTTCTCTTTGTTCCCACTCGTCGTTATGATTTAATTGGAATTCAGCAACGACCCTGACGGAAATGAAGAGAAGGACTCGGGCAGGAGAAAGCAAGGAATGTGAAAATGAAGCATAGTACAAAGGAAGCTTTTGTAAATTGGATGCCACAGAAGGTGAAATCTAAGCAAGCCGTGTTTCCTGGGAGCATCTGATTTCATTCTTCATCTGCTTACCGAACTTAACGAGTGCCACTGTTATTAACACCAAGGCTGTTTTCTGTGACCCATTTTGTCTACTTGATACCTCTGATTCATGTAAACATCTCTGCCAGGGAAATGGGGGTGTAGGAGAGCAGCTTCTGAGGGCATGGAAAAATCACCTTTCCCACCTGGACTTTGTGGCCAGAACAACTCACCTGACTTCACTGCTACTCTCCTGCTTCTCACTGAGTGACTTTGGCTGGCAGGGAATTCAGCTAATCCTTATATCCCTGAAAAATTTAATAAAGATTTGAAATCACTTCTGCTACACAAGTGATCCACCAACCTAATCGAAGAACCCTAATGAGATTTTCATGTTTCTGACAGACTACTTTACATATGGTTTTTGAAATTGTATAGCCTTCTCCACTTAAATTCATGACATATTTTAATTTTTTAATAATAAAAAAATCACGATTTTTGAAAGGGAATTTTTAGAAGTAAGGAGTACTTTCCTGTGTCTATAAACCAGGATTAGTCCTTTCCATGTGTGACAGTAATAACCTGGCAGCTGAAAAAGCTAAAATTTTCATCATGGGGAAGGAAGTCAAGCTCTGAGCTATTGGTTTTAGCTATATGGAACCACTTTATCAAAGAACTCTTTCTGTATTTACCAGATTTTAGATAGGTTAGGTTTTACATTTATAAACATGCAGGAAAAAAAAAATATATATATTTAATATAAATTTTTCCTGCATTTGGCTTGCACTGGCTGCTCGTCAACAATCCCTCTGTGTTGGAAAGAAAACATCCTCCATCTTCAAGTATGATTTCAGCTATGAAATGGGAAAAGTGGTTTTATTATGCTCATTCTGGAGCTATTTGCTTGGAGACCTAAGTTTTCCTTCTGATTCAGTGTCTGTGCATCTCCTGGAACAAACAAAAGGAAAAGAAAAACAAAAGAGAATTACAGAACAGCAGTAGTTTCTTTAACTGGAAGCAATGTACCAATTATTCCATCTGGCTACGTTGACACCTTTTTATAGTTTATTGCTCATTTGGAAATGATAGTCACAACTCCCTTGTGCAGACTGCTCTCATCCTTCTCGTCAGAAGAGCTGACAAGAAAGCCCAGACCTCACAGGGCTCCAGGGCAGCTCTGGGCTGGGCTGGCTCCTGTTTGTCCCTTCTGTGCAGCCAGGAGAGAAATGTGCCTGGGAACAGAGCCACAGTGGCCCCTGCACCCCCCAAAAATTGTCACTGTCATCAAATCAAAATTTATCTAGATTGGGGCTGATGTTGATGGATTTCTTTCACTTAATTGAGGGAATTGAATCATTGTCAGCAAAGACTTTAAATTAAGGAAATGAACATCACCTAAAATTACCTTTATTTTCCAATAAGTCGTTCTAATAGATGGACTGGAAATGCCAATACTCTCAATTCAAGTTAACAAAATACTTAGTATCATTATTTCAAAAATAATTTTTTCAAAATTGATCTTCTGGTTGGCTTTAACTCCAATTATATGTATTTTTGGGAAACCTCTCAAATCTTCAGGAATCTCTGTTCCAATATTCCCAGTTGGTAGTGTGTTGCAGGAGACATCCCAGGAAGAGAAATGCAGTTGTCTCAGCTGGAAGAGGGTGCATCAGTGGGCCTCTGAGGAATTGAAAATCTGACTGTACAGGTTTTGAAGGCTCTTGAAGGACACTAAGAACTTTTAAGGATGCTGATACCCTGTGCCTGCAAACTGGAGGTGGAGCACTGCTGGAATGGAAGCAGTTTGGTGCTCAGACACAGCTGCCTCACACAGATGCCACTCCCTTCCATACTGCCAAGCTCCAGTATTCCAGACACTGGATTGTGACAGCTGTCAGTCAGACTCAGCTGAGTGTCAGCTGGCAAAATGCCACTGTACACTGCTGCCTGTAGCAGTACAGAACTGTGCTCAATTTTCATAAAAGACAGCACATTTAAAGCATCTCACAGGAAAGAAGAAACTGTGGGGAGGGCAGTGTATGGAGCTACACAGGCTTGGTTAATTATTGCCTCTGGACCATGGAGCAACCCAAATCATCATGGACTTCTTCATGTATTTGCAGGGGGAATTCCACTAATGCTCTGCTTGATCTGGCCATGCCAGTCCTGAAAACATGAGTGAGGGGAGCAAAGGTGTGTTACTACCCTTATCTCCCCAAAAAAGATGCATTTCCTCAAGAAGTTCTGGATTAAACAGGCTGGCACTCCCCCAAGAAACAGCTGTTGGCTTCAGAAATTTCCAGAGAGCTCTGGTGCAAAACAAGGTGATTAAATTTCAGAACTACTTTACAACTGCAAGATGGGGGGAAACACTCACAGAGAGGTGCAGGCACACACATGGATTTGCTTTGGAAATGGAATTCAAGAAGGAACTCATTTGACAACTACTTATTAAAGCCATAACTGTGGAATCTTCAGTTCTGAAATTAGCCTCCCTGCTCCAGTAGAAATGTCATTGCTCCCTGTCTTATTTGTCCTTCCTTATGTCTCCACAGGCATGGTCTTGTGCAGGAATTTCTAACCAGCTATCTCCCACCATGTTTTGTGTATGTTTTGGGCAAAGAGGACTGTAGCCTAGGGATTAGATGATTTACAGAGTGGAAAAATACTGCTTTATAATAAAAGGAGGATATTGAATAAACCCCAGATTTAATACCTGACCTAACAGAACACCCTGATGAATGTAATTGCATTTTAAGGATTCTGATTGAATTTTTGATCCATATTGCATTTGTTTTGCTTGTGAATCTTTTATGGGGGAAAAAAAAAGTGTCTGGAGATTAAAGGATTACCGAGTTCTTAAGAAGCCAAGGCAGCTGCTAAAGCATCTGAATATTCTTGCTGAAATTTGGTGGGAAAGCTATATTAATACTTTCTATTCTAGCAAGCCCAAATAGCCCAGGGGGACTGGGATGAGGGAGAAGAGCTGTAAGGGACAATTGCTTCTACAGGTGAACAAACTGCAGGGTATTAGCAAGAGCTGGAACAAAACAGTGCTGTAATTGAAATAAGAACTCATCTGAAATGATTATGGGGGAGGATGAGGCTTTTCTTTTTTCCTCTCTAATTTTCTGATGAGGTGGAAAGAGTGAGCAGCACACTCAGTTTATAAGAGTTACTCATTTCTGTTCTCTCTTAGTGGCAGGGAGTGTGGGCAACGTGCTGCAGCCTTTAACCCCTAGAAGTAAGGTTCCTGCAGGAGACATGCAGGCAGCAAGTGTGTGTTTAAAAAAAAGGGTTTCAGTATGAGATAAGGCTTCAGCAGCACCTTCAGCACAGAGTGTAAGTGATAGGTTTACCCAGAGGATGTGATTAAAGTATTTTAGGGTCAGGGTGTGTCTTCAGGCAGACAGCACAAAGTAGCTTTGCTTTCTGTGTACCCACAGAGCTATGGGGAGCTGTGAAACTCTGGTTGTGCAATGCACTGCTAAATATTAGGGCCAAATGGCCACTGCATGTGTGTGAAAAAAAGAAGCAAATATGCTGTGTTGGTTTGGCTGCACACAGGAGTAAATCCTCATCTCCCAAGGACAGATTAAACCCAAGCACTGTGACATCCAGGGAGGACTTTCAGGCTTCAATGGGCTCTCCCAAATCTATGGTGTGTTTTAGCAAATTCTGGCTGCATTTTGAAATCTTCTCCTAGCTTAACAAAACCTCAAAGCAAATCATAAGAACCCTGATCAGGGCACACGATAAGCAAAAGGCAAACACAGCAGTGATGATGGGGAATGGCTTTTGGGTGGTGGGTTTTGATCTGTGAGAGCAAGAGATCACCACATCTGTTGCAGCTGAAATTTTTTAACAAAGGAAGGTGTCATAGTTCTGTTGCTCTGTTGCATGATACAAGCAATATTATTTTTAGTGTTCCAAAACTGTAGGTTTCGTATTTTATTGGTAGCAGCACTTTAAAATGTGCTTATTGTAATTTCTGTGCCAGTCAAAGCTTCACAAAACATTGAAAGTGAGGACAGAACAACAGGAGTAAGGAGCTGAACAACATAAGGAGCACTGGAAAAAAATGCCTAGGGAAATTTCTTCCTAATTTCTTCTGTCTAGTGCTTTTGATTAGACACAGAACATGGGGCTGGGGGAGGCTTTTTCTCCAAGTCTGGAGTAGGTGGATAAGGCTTGCAGATATTTCTAAATGCCAGACTTTCCAAATCAATTGGAAGTGAGTAAATCCTCTGAGAACATTGTGGTGTTGTGAACCACATTGTCCCAAGTGGTTTTGTTCAGGACCAAGAAACCCCTCAGGCATGAGGGCAGGGGTAAAAATCTGCATTAGACCTAGAGAGCAGTGAAGCAGTCCATGAGGAAAAATGATGCCTTGGTGAACCTCTGGCTTGGTTTAAAACCAACCTGAAGTAAAGCATTTTGAGTCTTCTGACAGTTCATGTTGGGCAAAACCTGTAACCAGAGTTGGAGGTTCATGTCTGTTTCACCATTTTTCTTTTTTCTTAAAAATCCTGTGAGGTGTTTAGGGTTGGAGTTTGGGCTGCACAGTGCATGGTGGAGATACCTGAAGTAGTCATTCCAATACACTTGCCTTTGGACAAATTTTATATTCCCAGGCACATTGTTTAGGCTTGTTTGTCATTTTCTGGCAGCAGAAAGATTGACATGCCCTGAAAAAAGGAAAAGCCTGCTTTGGTTGTAACTGGAATCTGAAATTCTCAAATCATGTAGCACTCTTGGTTTCAGTTAGCTTTCCAAGCCAAGGGCAGGAATTTAAAATGTCTTTCTGTGTGTGCTGTGGATGTGTTTCAGGTGTGGTTACACCTACCCAAATCACTTTGGTTTGATGAAGTGCTCTGGCACTTGGATTTTGTTTTTATCTGTATTGAGCTGAGAGTGCTGGATGCCTTTAAAACTCCTCACAGCAAACCCTGCACCAAATGGCAGGAGTAAAAAGGCCTGGCTCTTGTACCACAGCTGGGGTGGCCTAAGGGCTGCCACTTCCAATCCCACTTCTGCCATCTCAACCCTCTTCATTCCCACTTGGATGTGCAGGAGGATCCAGTTCCAGCAGCACTCCAGATGCATTTATGGTCTTCTTTTCTGGGGTTGTTGATGGGTGGAAGCAATTTTAACTCTGAAAGCTCTGGCCATCACATGTAAAGGACAACAACTGAGTGAGAAAAATGTCATTCCATCCATTCCAGGTGCAGTGGTAGCACCTGGGTAAACCCTTCTAGTCACCTGGGTAAACTCTTCTAGTCACCAACACAGTCTTTCCTATGGCCAAATGGGGCAAGGTTTTTAAAAGGAGGAAAAAAATTATGAAAAAAAAGTGATGGCTTCTTTCATTACTTTTTTCCCTCCCCATTATGCATCCTTCCAACAGAGGGGTGAAGCTGCCTTCTTGTCACTGACCAGTCTGCAAAGATAAGGCAGTGTGAAGTCAAAGCACTATAAGTCGTTGGGAATGCAATTGAGAATAGCCACAGTCCTCTGCTGGCTGTAATAATTCCTAGTTGGATTTGCTTGTGTCTGTCATTGCTTTGCTTATGATTATAATGCTTATGGAAATGGAGCTTAGCATCTCTTTTTTTTTATTAGAAGAAAAAGATCCTTAAGCCCCATGTATTGAAATGAACTCATGTAATTCATAGGAGCTAAAGGATGAAATAATACAGGATCATAGTTATTTTTGCCCAGAAAAAAATTACATTAATCCTGCCATCCCTTCACTGCTAGCAGGAGTCACAAAAGGAAATCTCCCAGGTCCTTTGGCAATAATTTTGTAGTGACCTTTCTGTGCTTCCCTGACCTCTGCTCTGCTGTGATGGGAAGGAAAGGGCAGGAATGGGAGATGACTGAGGGTGTTGCCCCACACTGGGCAGTCAGAATGAGTGAACCAAGCTGTCCCTGTCATGCTCAGAGCAAAGTCAGCTTAGAGATCCCCCTGCCAAGGGCCAGAGCTGCTCCTTGACTTCACTCTGCAGCAATGGCATGGAGGAAACAATACAGCTAATGGCCTAATTCTCCTGGGTCAGACTTGTTTGCTTTTGAAATGACCAATTCCTCCAGCATCAGTTGCTGCTCATAAGCAATTTACAACATCTAGTGATCAAATTAACTGTTTTTGCCATTCAAAACAATGTTGCTGATGGTACTGTAGATATTAGTGCTGTGTGAAACAATCATTAATAGGTTCGGAATGCACAGTGGGCACTGTGACATCTTATTAAAAGCCAAGGCTTGCCAGGCTAATGTTTAAATGTTAAACTTTCTCTAAATATAATTAGATGTTTGTGTTAAACCAAGAAATGAACCTGATGTATAATTTTGGGTCACAGATCACTGAAGTCAGTAAATGCACTTTACTAATTTCATATGGAAACTTAGAGGTCAGGTGAAGAGCATGAGAAGGGTGCCCAAATAAAGCAGTTTTAAAACACTGTGATATATACTCAAGTCCAAGTTTGCTGTAAGAGCATTGTGGAGTGGGGTCTCAAAATGCTTGGAAGAGCACTCCTCCCTTCCTTGTTGCCTGGACCCTGTGATTTTACACAAGTGTAAAATGGGCTGCTCAGTGAAGCCCAGGCAGGAATTGTATGGCTCAAGTGATGATGCTCAGCTTTTGGAGTAAAAGAAAGAGAAGCCTTTTTGGTACAAAAGGAGCAGAACAACATATATCTCAAAGGCTCAAAAACTAGGCAAGAAACAGGATCTATCTTCAATGAAAAGACAAAAAAAAAAAAAAAAGAACAAAGCCAAACTCTTCAACTTTTTGAACCATTCATGGGAGTTTGGGGCCTTTTACACCGAAGAGTTAAGCTTGGCCTTGCTAACCCTCTTAATGGATGTTGTTGCTCCCTGGGCTTATCTTGTTCAGCAGGAAGGGAGGAAGTGAAGCAGGCCAGAGGAGCAGCTCTGTTGGAAAAGGGACAGAAGCCATGGCCTCTCTAGGAAGGGAGGAGGTAGTGGTGCCTATCAGTTCTCTGCAGATTTGGTGCCTACCCTCAAATGTGATCTGAATTTCTCAAAATGTCAGCTTTGCAAAACAACCTTCCTCCAAGTTTCCTACTCCTCAGCTGTGGCAGGCAGCGCAGCATTTGTCCTTTTAATGTCTTTTTATGTCTCAAGTTATAGTACAGTTAGGGTGAAAAGAAGGAAAAGCATTTAATTAGTGGGGAAATAATGAATGTCCAGGAATGATAATATTTTAAGAGTCCTAGTCATTGTTTACAGGAAACTGGTTCTCTTTTAAAGCTTTTGCTGCTTTGCATAGATACAATTAATCAGACATCTTATGTTCAGGTTCTTTTTGCTACTGTGATAGCTTGCCTTAATGCAAAATGGGCTTGTAAGAGCTCCACAAGTAGTACATTTTAGACCTAAATGTAATTCAGTTTGCAGGAAAGATAAAACCCTGCTACAAGGAGAGGAGTTCTTGGAGCTGAGCCCACATTTTTTGATGATATAGCCTTGATCTCCTAAAAGGGTTCATTGCAAACTATTGAAAAGCAAATACTTGTGGGTAAAATATTCTGTATGATTTGCTTTAATTACTCTCCTTCAATTGTATTGTGATATTGCTTGATACTGTTGGCTGTGGCCCCACTTATCCTGAGGTTGCTTGTTTAAAGGCACAATTGGAAAAGTGTGATTTTCAGTTTGCTAGACCTGGAATATCAGCTGTTCATCATTCAGGAGAGCAGGCTGTAGGATATTTCCTGTCTTGTTTAAGCTTATAAATAACAGTTATTCTCTTCAGAAACATTCAGCAACCCTCTGTTGTCACAAAACAGAAAATGTGTCTTTTCAAATAGCTTAACACAATGACCTACTTTGAGCTTCTCTTTTCATAAGGTACTTCAATTTTTGGAGGTCAGAGTTGACATTCCTCAAAATAGTTTGTGTTTTCAAGAGCAGTGGCTATTTTCCCCACTAGAAATATGACCCCTTCTCACTATGTTGACTTACCCCTTTCTGGTACTATTTATTGCTCCTGAAAAATCTTGACCCAATGGCATAAATAAAAATTCTTTTGAAACCTTAGCTGTAATAAAGGTCCCCTTCCTCCTTCTGCTGCAGCTCCATGTCTGTTCACCATGGTCAGGGAAAGAGATTATTCCCTCTCTCTATGCAGGAATGACTTTTATCACCTTCCTCCTCCATCCTCATTTCCTTAGACCAAGCCACCCTATTTCTACCAGCAGTGGTCCCTGCTCACCTCTGATTTTTTCTCTTTGTGTTTTCTCCCCGGATTTCCCATGTTTTGAAGTGCAGTGCTGAAGCTCAGCTGCCAACCTGCCAGGGCTGAGCAGTGTGCAGGGATTATCTCAGCCACTGCAGCCTCCCTGCCTCTCTGCACACTGCAGAGGGGTGCTCACCTCTTCCTGTGACAAGGTGTCACAGCTTGGGATGGTATCTTAGGGCTAAGGACCAAAATCCTTCCCTGAAGAGCTCTGTCTTTCTCCTCTTTCTCATTCAGTGTTTGTACAGTGGATTATTTCTGTTTAAGGATAGTCCTTGGCACTTGTCCCTGTGAATTTTGTCCTTTTCAGGCTATTTTTTGGATATGTCAGGACCATTGGAATCCTAATTTTATTCCCCTGTATATTTGAGGGGTTTTTACACCTCCACATTGCCTGAAAACCCATGAGCATATGTTCTTGTCCATCCCCCCAGGCAGTAGTAATCAGAAAATCAGAGTAAGGCTCCTTGCATGGCTCCATTTTGACCTCAAGACATCAGAAGCTGTTCCCTGCACACAGCTACTCAACCAGCTGTCACCCACCCCCAAAGGTTTCCCAAGACTGCATTTCCACAGTTTGCTTATAAGAATACCAGACAGGACAACCTAATGTTCCATCTGGAGCAGAAGAATGTATATTTGCTACAAAGATGTTCTGTTTTTCTGAAGTGTTGGCCTTCTGCAGTGAGCCAGGGGCTCCTGATGTGAGCACCTCTGTGATGTTCCATGCTCTCCTGCTGGGCTGGCTGCTGGGAGGCAGCGCCCCAGGCACAGCAGCTCTTCCCACAGGCACCTGCAGAGAATAGAAATGCTTTCAGCAGGGCTGGAGAAGGGAATGCATTCCTAGTGCCTCGTGAATTCCAGACTGGCACTTCTCATCTCCCACAGAGCAGCTGTTCTGACTCAGGTGGCAAGTGAGGATGGACAGACCTGCTGCTCCTCAAAACAGGCTCGTGTCCAAACTGGTCTGTGTGAGAAGCTGCAGGTGTGGGGAGGGACACATGGAGCTGGACACCAGGCTTCTCCAAAGGGATTGTGCTGAGAGCCTTGAGGCTCCTCTGCCAGCAGAGATCCAGACTGCAGCACTCAGGGCAGCATAAACCCACTGAATGTTTTGTCACGTGGTGGCTCCTTCTCCAGAGTAAATATTTGTGTCATACAGAAGGTGAAGAAACACAAAAGACTGGCCAGCCTCACAAGGCTGTAGTGTCTGTCAGAAAATCAAGATGCTGGCTCTGTTTTCCACGTGGCACTGCAGGCTGTATGAGCACAGGGAAGCATCAGGCTGCTAGTGCACTTACTCCTAGAATAAAAAAATGGGCCATTTTGGTGTGGATGGTGCAATGCTAAGTCCACCATCTGGGTATAACTATTAGGAGAAAATGTTTGCGGCTGAAAATATTGGATCTGTGAAATCCCCCCTTTGCCAACTGTTTGCTTACTTTGGTGGGGAAGTTATCAGTGCTGCATTTCTTTAGAGGAGCAAAGCATGCTATTTCCCCATGAGGCTCCAGCCCCACTGAGAAATCCAAAGCAAGCCTCTAAATTCACACTGTCCTTTTCCAGTACATCCCAGCTGACAAACCTTTCCAAATAATGGTGTGGGAACTGTGGCTGCCACAGGTCTGGGTGCTGTGTCCCTCTGCCTTGCTGACACTGAACCTCTTGCAGTCTGTCCTTTGGTCACTTTCTGTGATCCAGCCTGTGCTGTGGGGTTTCCACAGGCACTGTAAGGCTCTGTCTTGCTGTTGGACAGAGTCTGTGCCCCTGAGAGTCTCTGACTCCCCAGGTTCACTTGCACAGCCCAAAATATTGGGCTGGGAGCAGAGCCCATCCCAGCACGGACAGAGGTTAAACACAGAGTGTTGTGTTGAGCAGGAGGGAATGAGAGGTGGAGAGTTTTATTTGGAAGGGTCAGAATAGTCTGAGCAAAAACCAGCCCATTCCAAGAGCCATGGATTTTTCTCAGAGTTTAACCTTGTGTATGAAAAGTGTTATTTGTCAACTGCAAGTTAAGGAAAGGGTTTACTCAGGGAGCTGCTGAGCAATGAAACTGGTAAGTAGTGATGCAGATCAGCCAGTAGTTTGCTGCCTTGTGTTTCTACGTGCTGCAACTGCCATCTAAAATGGTTTATTTGTGTAGAACACATTTACTCCTTGTTTAAAAAATTATTTTCTTCATCCTTGGACCAGTAATTTCAATGTCTGTGGCATCATATCCCTGATTTGGGAAGCAGGGTGGCCATTGCTCCTAGGCAGGTGAAGCTTTTTGCACTGAAGGTGTGGGTCTGTGCTGGCTGGGATGGGCAGGAGAGCCTTCTGGAGAGGTGCCTCTCATGGATCAAGGAATTATTCTGGAGCCTCCAGCACTTGCTGCCTTGCCTGATGTTGAAATATGTTCATATGATAGCCAGCCTTCACTCTAGAGGCTTTTCCCTTTCAAGGGCAAGCATCCACCCTACCCCCTATTTCAAGTTTGTATAGCTTCTCTTTCCTCTAGTTTTGAGGAGGTGGGGTTTTTTTTTTCAATTTTCTTTTTGTGTTTAATTTTTGATTTTCTGAAAAAGCAGCAGAGGATTTGGTGTATACAGCAGCAGAGTTAAAACAATCAAAACAATAGGATTTAATTACAGGTTGGCAAGTCAATAATGTTATTTATAACACAGGTGTTGTAGGAGCAATTTCTATTTGTTAGTCAAATGCTCTTTTCCTACCTGTCTGAAAGTCATTCCTGTATTTCCAAATTCTGCTTTAGCTCGCTGATGGTAAGTTTAGCAGTTTTTATTTGAAGGTTACACCAATATAGGACTTTTCATTTCTTTCTTCTTTTGCAGGCATGAAAATAACACTAATAAAAACATTTTAGATTTACACCGTTAAAGGTGTTGGTTCATTTCTTCTATGAGGACTGGAGAAAAATAGACGAAAACATTAATTTCAAATTCTAGCCCCTAGGATAGCTACAGAATATTGTCTTCATTTTAAGAAGAAAAAAATTTGAAATTCCCAAGGGAAGTTTCTGTATTTTTTGGACTGAATCATTGAAGTGGGAATATCAGAGTCATCATTCTTTTTTATTATTATGATGTTTAAATAAAAGAGCTCAAAAGCTTCAAGGAAAAAAAAAACCAAACTGTTATATGTAGAAAAGAGTTGAGAATGCTTTAAACATAGCAGCTCTAATTTAAACCCAACTTTATAAACAGAATATTTTCTTGTGTATTTTTATTCCATTACCTCTTGCTCCAGTAAATACTCCTGCATTTCTCCACATCTTGTACAAAAGTCTTCAGAAACCAAATGTTTATGCATATAGTGGAATGCAGCCTCCTGCTTTGAGGTGGAAATCAGCTTTTGAGAAAGACTGTGCAGCACTGAGTGTCTGTTTGGTGGAGGAAGCTAAAGGGGACATTGCTTGTTAACTGAAGGTGCAAGAAGTGCATTATTTCTCATTTTTGGTATTGGAAAACAGCTGTGTCTGCTACTTTGTGGTGACTTTTTTTTTTTTTTTNTTGTTTGTTTTCTTTTTTGTGTTTTTTTTTTTTTTTTTTTTTTTTTTAAGATAGTGACTGCTTTTTCTCCCTTGATTTTTAAGATTTGATAAACCCTTTACCAAGAGGAAATCCGTATTTATTTTTGAAAATATCTTGCTGTTACATTCTTCATAGGCTGTGCACACAGATGAGTAATCAACATATTAAAAAAACAAAACAAAAAAAAAACCAACCAAATCCACAAAAACCCAAACAAAAAACCAAAACAAAACAAACAACTCAGTGATTTTCCCATAACAGCAGCTAGCTTTAATCAAAATTTCAAAACATGAATGTTATATTAAAAGCAATCACATTTGCCTTCCACAGGACAATGCGGGTATGAATAAACCAATTTCTTGGGGAGCTGGAGACAGCAGGCTCCCTCCTGGGGCCAGGAGCCAAGGTGCACATTAGCTCTTTAGCCAATGAGCAAAATGCAAGTTAATAAGAGCAGTTAATAATTGCGTTTGTGAGGCTCTGCTGGGGCGGTCCGGCAGCCCTGGCAGCAGGAGCAGGAGGGGGAGGAGGAGGAGGAGGAGAAGGAGGAGGAGGATGGGGATGAGGATGGGGATGAGGATGGGGATGAGGAGGAGGATGAG
>WEIU01015169.1:1327693-1381424 GCA_013389925.1 Aegithalos caudatus
CTGCATTATTAAAAATGATCTCACTGAAACAAACACCATCAATCAGTGCCAGCTGCAGTTTAGCAGGAGTGTAGACAAGGACAAACCACACATTTGCTGCCTGCTGAGAGACTGTTTGGGCTGCTTTAACTGCAGTAAGACACTGGAGGCAAACCGATCCTTTTGCCAGGAAGAATAGATATTCTCCTATCAAACATTACCAAAAAGGGAACCCACACTCCTGGATATGGAGCAGGAATGGGTCAGAAAATGCCACTACTGAGACTTGAGCATGTCCTGTTAGTGGAGGCAGATCTCATTGCAGTTTTACTTTCATTTCACAACAGGCCACAGCATGTCTCCTGCTCTACTGCAGCATCACTGAGAGAAGTTTGGGTTCACTGTAATTCCTGTGCTGGGGGAACTGGGAGAATGTTAGTAACCATCAAAATATTGATGGAAGGAAAGAAAGAAGAGGGATTTCATTGTTAACTTTTAAAAAGCCAGAATGGAGGGTGAGATGTTAAAATTAGGATTGGTGGAGGATGAGGAGGGCTCCTATTTAAGAGCAGCCAGAAGAACTAGGGAACACTTGAGGAGAGTGATGGTGGTCTTAAAACAGTGAATGAGCTCACCCTGAACTATCTCTTCTGCTTAGCACTGTCACACATTGCTGTCACTCCCTGTATCCAAGGTGGTTCTTTTGGCATGAATTCACATGTGCTTATTTGCCTCCCCTGAGGATCTGGTTCCAGGTTAAGAGTTTGTGCTGGTTTGACACTGGCCCAGTGCCAGGCACTCACTCACCCTCCCCTGACACAGCTGGGCAGAGGAGAGAGAAAAGGAAAATTAACAAAGGGATAATGAGATAAGGTCATGAGTTGAGATAAGGACGGGGCGGAAAGACTTAAAGGGCAAAACAGGCTCGACTTAAAGTTGCAAAGTGAATTTATTACTAGCAAAATCAGAGTAGGATAATGAGAAGTAAAATCAGCCCTTAAAACTAGATTTTTTCTCCCCCATCCCCTTCCTCCTTCCCACCAACAGTGCAGAAAGACAGGGCATGAGGGGGTTTAGTCAGTTTGTCACCTGAGGTTTCCTTCTGCTGTGAAATTGTGGAGTCCCTTCCCATGGGAGGCAGCTCCCTGTGAACTTCTCCAGCCTGGATCCACTCTCAGGAGCAGCAGTCCTGCCCAAGCTGCTGCACTGTGAGTCCCTGCCACGGGCACACAGCCCTCCCCAAACTGCTGTGGCCTGGGTCACTCCTCCACAGGCTGCAGCTCTCCAAGGACAGGCTGCTCCAGCCTGGAAGCTGGGCCCTCTCTCTCCACAGGGTCTCCCACTGGAGCACAGCCTGGTCCAGGCATCCCCTGCTCTGGCATGGGCACCTCCCTCAGGGGCTGTGGGTGGATCTCTGCATCCCCATGGATCCCCAGGGGCTGTGGGTGGATCTCTGCATCCCCATGGATCCCCAGAGGCTGCAGAGGAATCTTGGCTCTGGCACCTGGAGCACCTCTGCCCCTCCTTCTCCACTGACCTTGGTGTCTCTGTGTTGTTTCCCTCACGTGTTCCCACCTCCTCCTCTTCTCTGACTGAAAGAAAAATCTGTGCCCCACTTTGTTGTGATTTTCTCCTTAACTCTGTTATCACAGAGGTGTTACCAGCCTCTCTCACTGGCCCAGTTTTGTCCAGCAGTGTGTCCATCTTCAGAGCCATCAGGGATTGGCTTTGCCAGATGCGGTGGAAGCTTCCAGCAGCTTCTCAGAAATCACCTGCTACCAAAAACCAGGCAGAGCAAAACCAACACATAACAACATAGGTTTAAGAAAATTAGCCTGAATTCTGGGTTTTCTTTTTATATAGCAGCCACATTTTAGTGGCTTCCACTGTCTCACTATTACCTTATGACAGATGCACAGAAAACAGCCATAATAAGGTCAAAAAGGTGGTGTGGTTAAATAGACCATAACAGAAAATATGTGAGCTTTGGGAACAGAGAACTTGTACCAGGAACAAAAGTGACCTGTGTTACCACAGGGTCTGTGGCTCAGACACATAGACAGGCTCCCTGACACCCCATCAGATCTGGAACCTGATTGAAATGTGCGTTCAAAAGGAAGGAGCAGCACTGACAGCAACCTCTTAGCAATTATGGCAGTTAAAGGGGAAAAAATAGGAGTTGGGATAGTAGAGGCTCAGACCTTCCCAAACCTATGAACTTACAAAGAAGGCCTTACTAATTACTATGATTAACATCCATGTTCCTCACTTTACAGGCCTCCTTTTGGTTATCTGGTGCTTGCCCAGTGCTGGGGGAGGGCAAGTGCAATCCAAGGTCTTACAGATTGTAGGAGCCAAGGAAGAGTCCTTCCAGTCTCTGTGCAGGAGGAGGATTTCCATGTCATTCGCTCAGTTTCAGCACAGGAGAGTCAGGGAAAGGCAGAGGCACCTCCTACCTCAGACAAATTTCAATTAAAATTCCTGTTTGAAGAGTCAGCACTGTATCTCAGGGGAGGTTAACAGCGTGGCATAGAAATGTGAGAGCATACTTGAGCAGACCCCATCCAGAAATTTTAAGCTTAGCAGACACAGACTCCTCTTTCGAGCCCAGAGAAAAGATTAGTTGGGTTATGCAAGTGCTGGAGCTGGCATAAAACCAGCTGCATGCCAATTACTAGCCTGTATGCAAATACTTGTACTGAAATTCAGGATGCAGCTGGACGTGGGTCTGGGCACCCTTCCAGGATTATTCCAAGCCACATTATCACAGTTTTGAAAGAGAAGGGCTATATGGAACCAGTAATTTTTCACTGCCTTTCATAAAATGGAGGAAAGTACCACTACATCCAGATCTTGACTATTTTTTCAAAGGGAGAAGGAATTTCTGCCTGTTGATGCCAATCAGTATGTACTTGAGGCACTTGCACTCCAAGACAGAAGGCCATCAGTCTGTTTGCCAAGTTTAAGGCCTGAGTGCCAGATGTGCTTGGGATAGAAAGCAGCCTGCTTGGTTTGTCAGGGGCTGTATGAAAAGAGCTGGAAAATAACAGCACCGGATAATGCCGGAGCTGAAGCTCTTGGGGGTGCTGCAGGAAAGCCCTGCTGCCTTCAGATGCCCCTGGCCCTGCCCAGGTGTCTGTTCCCACTGCTGCTTGACTTCCACGTGGAAAGCTGGCCTGGATGCAGCAGCAGTGCCAGACAAACTGCCATGCAGCATTTGCTCTCATGGAAAGGGCTGAGAGCAGGAGAAAAGGGATGTTGCAGTCTCACAGTTACGTGTCCCAGCTGATGGAAGGGATAGACTGAGAGCTGCCACCAGCATGCATGAAACATCATGTGATCATTTGATCAAAATATTATATAGCAAATGTCCTGACAAGAAGAGGCTTTTAAATGCTTGGGTCTGTCTTGGCAATACCAAGGTGAATCAATCAAAGAATGCAGCCTCATCCTGGCTGAAAAAATGAGATGAATATCCTGTGAGGAAAGAACTATGCAAAAACTAAAGGTAAAAAAAAATAAAAGTTCTCTCGGTGCCATTTCTCAAATCTGGCCCACAGAGATGATGTGAAATATAAGATAGTCTCCAGTGGAGAGGTGTTTTTTTTATGGGTTCTGTTTGGCTCAATGGGCCTCATATCTACTTTGTGAACCCGAGCATCAGTTTCCTCTTTTTCTGTCCTGGAGTAGGACTCTCTCTCCACTGCTTCCCCATATTTCTTCAGGTTCTCTTGAATGTTGTCTGCCTGCCCTTGACATCAGGGAAGGAAGGAGGTGGGTGAGTCCCCGTTGGAGCAGAGGGACAGTGAGGTTGAGGTTCCTGTGTTTTACAGCAGGACTCTGAGCAGTCAGAGGTGAAGGAGGATGCAGAATGCAGCTGCAATCGTCCCCCCTGGACACCTGCACTGGTGGCTCATGAAGGGTTTGTGGAGGAATCTGCTGGAAATGCCCTGGAGGCACTAGGAAGCTCTGCTGGCAGTAATTCCTATTGTAGGGCTGGCAAGTAAACACACTGCCCCTCAGGAACAGGAGCCACTCACCTGGAGAAGCATTCCAAACACAGCAAAACTCTGGAGAAATTATGAGGAAAAATGAATGTGAAACAAGTGTGGTGATTCAGGAAAGGTGGTTTTCCTGTGTGTCAGTGATCAATGTGATGCTATAGGGCATAGGTAGCTTTCCAGGAGGGCACACAGAGTGACACTGAGGTCTGCTCAGCCTTCACTGAACATCTTTGGAGGGTGCCTGATGCAGAAAACAAGGGCTGTGTTGTGAAAGACACAGGCAAGGCAAGTGCTGATACAGCTGCTTTGGGTCATTACACCAATTTATGTCCTATAGGATGCTCACTGTTAAAGATAACCAGACAACAGAAATAAATTCCTGTACTGGGATATCAGTCAGAGCCTCCAGGCTTTCTGGAGCTTGCTGGGATACCAAGGAGACTTTGCCCTGTTGGTGCACCCAGTGCACAACACATCATCACCTCTTCTGCTCCTTTTGTGAACAGGGCAGAGGAAAGACAATTTGGTTTGGATTCAGAAGGTTTTAATGATGTCTGAATATTTGGATGTCCACAGCTGTGTGTCCTGGCTGGAATCCATACTCAGAGGTGTGAGTATGGAACAGCTGGAAGGTAGGCACTGCCCAGGAGTGGTGTGCCATCAGAGAGGTGAAGAGGCACACACCAGCACCCTGCAGAAGCAGCTCAGCTCTTCATGAGTGTGCTGCTGTACCTGGGACACAGGAATGGCCATCAGGGGGGCTGGGATCCCTGAGGATCAAGTTGTGGCTGCTGTGAGTGAGATGAGTGCTCATTCCTGGCTGCTGGCATGTTGCTGCTCTTACTGAGCACGAGAGTGTGTTCCGGGGTGAGCCAGCAATGTGTCACTCCCTCCCCAGGCAGCAATTTAAAACTCATCACTGATTCACTCCTGTGACTTAAATGAATGCAATTTTCTTTTTGCTAACCAAAAATCACAAGATTGAAGGGCAGCAGTTTTTTCATTCATCTTAGTCCACATGTCTCCTTTGCATGAAATGGGGAACAGTGACAGTGACATAGATTCTGTATTTCAAATACTGGAGCATTTCTTTATACATGCACATGACGTGCTTTTAAATATGTCATCTTCCAGGTGGGTGTTTTGTATCACTAAATGCTTGCCAGTAGGTAGAAGTATGCTTTCATAAAAAATTGAGAGAATGAATTACTAATGGAGTGTTGTGAGCACTGTGGTAGTAGATGATTAATAACTGTAGAAGGACAAAATAATTTGGTTTGGAAGGAATATCTGGAAGTCATCTGGCCCAATCTTCTGCTAAGAGCAAGGTAACTCCAGACAAGAATCAGGTTGTTCATTGTTTATTAGAATCTCTGGAGATGGAGACAGCACCAGTACTCAGATCAGTCTGCTCCTGTGCTTGACCACACTCTAGCTGGTAGCAATACTTTCCAGAATTCTAATCAATGTTTGTCATGTTGCAGCTGGTGCCTGTTGCCTCTTGTCCTGGGCACTTCTGGGAAGAGTCTGTGCTCCTTTAGGTTAAGGCAGGCTGCAATAAGAGGTCTCCCCTCCCCAGTCATCACTTCTTTAGGCTTGTTATGCCTCTTTCCCTGACTTGGAGCAACCCACAGGAAGCCTTTTGGGTTGTTCCAGTTGTAAGGTTTATGTCTGTTAACCTACCTGTCAACCCCATGAATTACATTGAGTAAACAGTAACTCAAGGTACTTGGCTTCTAGCACCAGGTTCAGAATTTGACTGGACAAAGTGAGGCAATTAGCATCTCATCCTGAAAATTAATATCCCTGTAACAGAGCCAATATATTACAGGAAAACTCCTCCTGCAAAGTCAACAAGGTCAAACAGCTTTTGAAAAGCTCATGATGGGAAAAGAATGAGGTGGGTGAAGCTGTAAACAGGTAGTGCTGCTCCTGCAGTCACCATCTGCAAAGGAAATGGCAGAGCTGGGGCTGGACTGACAGTGTTGTGTCTGCCTGGTTATTTACCATCCAGGACATGTAGTGCTGATGGCATGGTGTGCTTAGCAAAAGGAATCTTGAGTTGAATCTTCCTCCTCAAGGCAGAGTGATTATTACAGGGCAGAAAGCCTCCTCCAGAGTGGAGGGGAAGGGAATGATTTAAATGTAAACCTGGGCCTGGGTACTTCAGGGAATCAAGATCCAAGTAGGCAAAGCTGCTGTGGTGACTGGAAAGTGGCTTAAAGGGAGAACCCACTAAGATCAGTGAATCTGGCAGGATTAGGAACAGAGACAATTACCTTTAGTGTATTGGGTAAAAGAAACCAATTACACTTCAGAACAGGNGACAGAGACAATTACCTTTAGCACAAACTAAGTGTATTGGGTAAAAAAACCAATTACACTTCAGAACAGGAAGTATTTCTGATGAGCAGAAGCACATCTTAACCTGGGTTCACACAAATGGGTGTAGGGGTTTTGTGTTACTCATTGGACTCAGCTGTTGCTGCTCTCTTCTGTAGCATTTAGGATCACTTTGTCCATGCACAAAGAACCCTTTGGGGCCATGTGTCTGACACATCTCATGCCCAGTGGCCACAGGGTGCAGGTGAGATGGTGTCCAGCAGCCTGACCCAGACCTGCACACATGTACAGGCACTTCCCAAAGAAAAATGTGATCCTGGAACATACCTTGTAACTCTGGGGGGTTCATCCCACAGGGATGGATATTTTGCAGTGGTTTTTTTTCCTTTTACAGTGTTAACCAGGTAAATTATTTGGTGTCTTTCTTTAACGAGGCTGTGAGAAGGAAGAATTCAAGGCATGCACAGACAGAGGAATAATCCAAGTACAGAAGTCTTCTCTGGCTGAACCTGTTCATGAAACTGATATTCCCTTTGGGGAGATGGCTAAAAATGAATGGCCCAAAGCCTGTTGTCCTCTAATGAAGTAGCTAAATAGTTGCAAGAGCCCTGTGAGCCTGCCTTCACCCACCTCTGTGTTGAGAGGGGTACCCCATCCAACTCAGTGAAAGGTAATCAAATGATCCATTTTTATTTAAGCAGAAAAACAGGTGGTTGGGATTAGAAGATTTATGCTCAGGTTCTACAACCCAGTGTTCTTAGTTATTGAGCAGTTGGAAGTACAAACCCACAGGCTGCACATAACACTGATTGCTTTTGATAGAAATAAAGAATATCTTGCTGTTACCATCAAGCCTTGAAACTGACTTCCAGCTAATGACCCAAGTAAACTGTACGTGAAATTGTATAATTGAGATCGAAGGCTGTCTGGGGCTTCTAGCTGGGACACAGATTCCACATCCATGAGCTTTTCAGTATGGTCATTGAGCTGAAATGGAGAAGGTTAAAACTCTCATTTTCATTACCAAACGCCCCCCATCTCCCAATACAAATGTGACATTTCAATTTTGCACAGTCCAACTCTTTTTAAATCATCTGTATAAAAACTTCAGATCTTGATTGATGATGGATGAGCTATTGTCTCCTAAAGCACCCAGTTCTCATTACCCTTTAAAGCAGAGCTTATTAATGATGGGCCTGAAGTTCTTTCCCAGTGGGTCATCAGCAATGAACTATGCTGAGGGATCAAAAGACTTGGTTTGGCATGAAATTTCCAGGCCTAAGCTGTTTTCAGAAGATGCATTCAGCATCTTGGGTAAAACAGGAGAAGAGATCCCCATCAGCAGGGTGCTTATGGTAAAGATACAGCACTGCCAACCTTCAAAGGTGCATCAGCTCTAGTGAGGCTGACCTTGGAAATTCAGGGGTCATCAACCTGTGTTATACAACACATACATGCAGGATGTACCTGTCTGTGGTGGGGTGTAAAAGACAGCTGCTTCCTTCAGAGCCACCTTGAAAGGTGTAAGATATACTCTGGTTTGCTTTTGAAGGTCTTAGAGTGGACATGCCCCACAGTTTTTCCTGATTAACTCCTCTCCCTGCCCACTTCAGAGCTAGTTCTTCTCCCTCTCACCATGCCATCTTCCAGTTGATTGTGCCACCTGGTTTTGTAGCACCAGAGAAGAGCTTTTAATTTGTAACCTGGAATAGCAATAGCCATTTTATAACCATTTTTTGTAACAATTTTAGAAACAGATTCTACACTTAAATAGATGTTTACAACCCCCACTGCATATAAACATACATAAGTAACTTTCACTCCAGGATATGTTACAGAATGAGAATATGTTTTGCCAATTTAGCCCAGGTTGGAAATTGGATAGCAGACCATGAGGTATTACACTGTACACAAAAACAGACCCCAAAACCCCTCAGCTCAATGAAATACCATTTTAACAGATGGAAGAAGAAAAGTGGTTTCCTTCTCTGGTCTAAGCAGACACCTTGCAGAGCCAATGTCCTTTTGCAGTGATTGTGTGCTTCTGGTGGCTGATAAGGTGTTTTCAGTGACTCCAATCAAACTCTGAGTCCCTTTTTGAACTTGGCAGACTAAGTATGAACTGTGTGTGATGTGTCTGTGTTCCTGGCACTTCAGAGTGAGCTGCTTGTGTTTCTTGGTTGCCAGAGACCTGTATGTTTTAATTTCTCCCGTTAGTATTGCATGGTAGGTCACCAGAGTCTGTGGGAATGTTTCACTAGGCTAATGACAGCAAGAAAATAGCAGCTATAACAACAGATAATACATTTCTGATTTAGCTTCCTGAGTAAAGAACCATTTGAGAGAATTTTAATCATATGCAGATATAAGTTCCCAACAATCATTTGAGAGTAATAAGCAAAATAATGACAGAATATTGTGGCAAGGACACATGCTGATTTATTTGTGTATAACTTTGGTTGCAGAATTATACTGCTTTTAAGCCAGTGGAGTAGCTCTAATAAGGAAGATGATAAGATTTGTCATTCACTTCAGAATCAAATGGCACAAGCCAGGGTGGAAGCCCAAGGGTAGCACTTGGTGCTAGCATGGTCATACTCGGACTAACAGTTTTCCAATGTCTCAGAAAATTGTTTTAGAAGAGAAAAATACTCACCCCCAAATGGTATTTAAAATATGTTTCACTCTGAGCAGTCTGGTTTTGGGCTTCTTTGGCAGGAACTGGCATCTTTGTCCGCAAAATTCAGTCAGGGACTTGGCATTCTCTCTTCTGCTCCAGCCTTGGAAAGAGTTGAGCAAAGAGGCACCTCAGGTGTTCACACAGGAGAAGAGATCTCTTTTTGCCTGGCTTCCATTGCTAGCTCACCTGCACTGGCAGAGATCCTGCCTTTCTCCTCCTGTTCATTGTTCAACTTTATCTCTCACTTTCAGGGCTGTAAATTAAAATGAGATGATGACTTTATGATGATGAGTTCATTATATGGCAGCTCTATTGTATATTGATTACAGTTGTGCTTCATTTGCTTAACATGTAACAGGGTTTATTAGCTCTTCCCAGGCATTGTTCTTGCTCAGACAGGGCAAAGAAGTGCAAAATACATTTTGAGTTTAAGTCAGTGAGGCCAATGCATCTGTGTTGATTTACACACACTGAGGACTTGGTGTAAAGAAAAGTAGGATAGCAGTTGGATTGGAAACATGCAGTGGAAATGAGTCTGGGTCCCAGAGAGCAGGAAGAGTCAGATACAAGTGCTCTAAAGAATGTACTAAACTTCAAACTCAGTATTACTTAATATCCACTAGAGCCCACCTTTGATATTACTCAGGTTTGTTTGCACCTCAGTGCATCAATAACCTGGAAACTTTAATTCTGTCACTGGTGAAAAACGGTGCTGTGCAGGGAAAATGGGGGTACTGTATCCCATTTTTGGGGAAAAGCAGCACAAACAGCACTTGCTATTCAGCAATGAGGCGAGCCAGAGCATTTTTGTGGTTGTTTTTAGTAAATCACAGTGGAAGGTGCTGGCTTCCCTGAAGTATGGTACACTTATCAGTTACCTTTATGCTGAAAAAAAGTCTTTCTCCACAAACTAAAACTATTAGAATTACTTTTAGATTGAGATCCTGCTATACAAGAATGTGTCAAAGTTCCTAGCAGGAAAGAAACTTGAATAGGCATTGTCATGAGGGGGTACTCTTGAAACCCAGAAATTATGCCAGTTCAGCGTGCCAGCTGATGGAGGAACTATGTGGAATTGTGTGTGTGTTTAAGAAGCTATAAATGCAGATTTTTACAGGTTTTCATTGTTTTTATGTTATTTTTAATCAAAATCTGGGCCATAATGGATTAGGTAGTCTGTTGTAGCTGGGAAATCATCACTAATCATGATTTCAAGTGTTCTTCTAAGTCCCCCCTTTCTCCCCCGGGCAAAATTGTTAACAGATGCTGTATGTTTTTTTTCCGTGATCATAAGAATATTATGCAGACAGATCATTGCTATATCTCTAATCTGGACTCTTTCTGTATCAGATTATTATCATTGTTTTCATTTATAAGCCCCTTTTCAATGAAAAGCCAAGCTTTTAAGCCAAAAATTTCTAAGAAATAGTAATGCTGATTAATGTGGTGGAAAGATGTATTTACAGATGATCCTTTATTTAATATATTCCTTGATTGGGGGCAGCCTCATTTACATGCTGTGGCCTGTAAACCCTGAAATTTAAAAAAAGAAATGAAACACAGTAATTGCTTCCTTGGTGTGTGTAAACGTTTGCATTCCCAGCACAGCTTTTAAAGGTTTTCCTGGCAGATAAGGATTATCAGACTGCCTTAATCATTGCTACTGCCATAGTCAGGAATTGCTCTTCATGTCTCTGTGAGAAGTGTGGCACTCCTGGCTCTCCAGCACCACTTCATGTCATTCCAAGGTGCCATTAGTAACTAACCTTCAGCATTTCTCTGCTGAGACTTGAAGCTCTGACACTGAACATTTTACACTCATAGCTCCTGTTAACTTTCATGAAAGTCACAAGCATTGTCTCCTGCTTTGGAAATAAAAGAGACAGGTTAAGTAGAGCAATTGTGAATCTGAACAAGGGTTTAGGGGGTAAAAATAATAAGTATTTGCTCCAGAGGAAACCCTGGTGCTACAACCAACAACCGTGAGATCATTTTTGTGTTGAGATTTGATGAATCAAGTCTTTGGAGACAGGGCAACAGAGCGTTGTTTTTAACCAAACTGCTATAAATATGAAAATAAAAAGAAAACCCAAAACCCCCAACAAAACACACAAGAGCCCCACAACCTGAGAAGAACCCCAAAACTTTTACCTGTTTAAAAACAATCTCCCTTTAACAGAAAGCTGCCAGCAAGATATGAGTTTTGGATGATAGTTTTTGAGATTTGGATGACTGCTATGGAGTATTTGGGTGTTTGGGGTGCAGCAGCACAGACTGCAGTAGAACATCTTCTCCAGACCTCGTGCTGACTTCTCATGTCCTGTGGCCTCATTACAGCACAGTTCTTTATTAGAAGCTTTAAGCAGTTCTGCAAATTAATGAAATGCAGTATGGTGTGATTAACTGCTTGTGTTTTTAAAGTCATTTGAGTGTTGAAGGTTATTTTACCCACAAAATACAGAATCATTCCATACATGATCACACTGGAACAAAAGATAAACAACTGTGTGTCAGTCTTCATCAGGTTTCTTCTGCATGTGAATAAAGTGTTCCTGTTTACAAATACTGTGAGCTGCTTGTCCTCCAGTTTTCAGATTATGAAATGAGATTACAGTGAGAATTTTATTTTGCATTTAAATTTCATGCCCTCTCTCCAACACCCATTTAGCAATAGATGTAATCAGCTGTCTGAAGTCTTACAAGTGCGTTGTTCTCTTGTTCTTCTGCACAGAGATTCTGAATGGAGGGGTGTATGTTGGCCAGAACAAATTTCTCTGCTTTGCAGACACCATTCATTGGCAAGACATCGTGCGTAACCCCTGGGCCTCCAACTTCACTCTGGTCCCAACGAATGGCAGCTCAGGATGTAAGTACTGCTTTTATTCTCAGCCTTGTCATCCCCTCAGCATGAAACAGGATAAATATGGCCACAAGTTTTCCCTGATCCTCTGTTATAGGGAATTATATTGGTAAATTTTCCTTTAGTTGTCTCCTGCATTTTTTTCTAAGTTTGGCTACTGCTTGGGGGACCACTTAGCCTGTTCTCAAAAACAGTGTCCCTAGAGGGTATTTGTGAACATCATAGATTTTCTGAATTTTCTCTTGTCTGCATTTTCTTTTTCTTCTTTATTGCCAAAGCCACTGTGGTGCTGTGGAAGCACAGGCGTTCCTGTTTGCTTTGCATTTGTTCCTGCTGCTCCTGGAGTGACAATGGTCTGTCCATGGCATCATAATTAGCTGCTGGAGTAATTATGGGAAAAGCTCACAGATATTTGACTTTAGATGAGAAGTGAACCTCAAAGAAATAGTTATCCTGTTATCTTGTGTATATATCGCTGAAAAGAGAATTTGCAGAGGATGGGGTGTTCTTCACAATATAACTAATCATTCTCTGGTTTTTACTGTTTATTTTAATGCTTTCCATCCCACACTTGAAATATCTAGAGTTTCTCTATTTCCCTTCCCAAGAGTTATTTGCCTTTAGTGAATCATTCTTACGATTCTTGCAGCAATAATGAATTGTAGTGAATGATGGTGACAGGGATAGAGTGTTTAAGCAAATATCCCATAATGGAGTAAACTGTGCTCAGAATGAATGCTGCACTATAAAACAGTACCCTCAGGATGTACCAACATTGAAATTCAGAGGCAGGCTGGGAAGAAGTTTATATCAGGTGTCAAAGGTGGCACCACAGCAGACATATTGCTCTGAGCATTCCGGATACGGGGACATTCTGGATTGCTTTCCATACCTGAAGGAGTCCCTTGAGGATGTGTAAGTGACTGATTGCCTCTCTAGCTTTCACTACAGCCAAGAAACATTTCATTTCTTCTGTTGTGTGTTGGGAACACAGAAAAAAAATAAAAATGTTGAGAGTCTGGGTAGGCACCATTTGACGAGTCCCCATAATTTCTAAGCAGCAACTTGTTTTTAACCAGGTGCTTTGTGGTGTAATAGATTTTATAGAAGCCTGGCTTGCTTTTGTATATCTCATCTGTTCCCCTTAATACCAAAGCACAGGTACTTGAGATAAGGCTTCCTCCAGGAGCCTGCCAAGCTGCACTGCTCCTCGACATCCCAGCTCCAGAGCTGAGCCTCATCACTTCTGCCTTCTGGCTGGAAACCTGACACAGTTGTAATGCAGCCAGCTCTCTTATTTGCATCTTAAAAACCCTCATCACTGCTGATGATCAGTTCTAGGCAGAACTGATGAAACCTTTGAAGGTGAGGGAATGCCTGTACCCTTTTATGAGTCATTGCTTCAAGAAAAAGTCTTGGTTCTTACTCTGTTTTCTTCTGTTATTGAGTTTTCTTTTAACCTTTCTCGGTTCTTCAAGACAAATGCTTCTGCTCTTTTAAAAAAGCAACCAACATCAATACTATCTCTTTGAGGTAACAGAAGTTTTAGTGGTGACTCCAGAAGAACTGGAACAAGATCCACTCTGAGCACTTTTAGAATCACACCCTGAAAGCAAAGAAGGCAAATACTAGCACCCACACACAGCTAGATGAAAGAATGTATGTAACAAAGTCCACTTTTCTTCAAATGTTTTTTTTATTCCTTGTGAGTTGTTTTGAAACATAGGGAAGGAACAATCTGTGCTTTGCCATTTGTGCTTGATAAATGAGGTAAACAGCATTATTTCAATGATGATTGAGAGCTATGCACCAAGGCAGCTTCATTAAGATAGCCACCCAAATTTTACTCTATTTTTCCTTGCTTGGGATGAAGCAGTGCACAACTGGACTGTATTTAATTTAGTAGATGTAAGTCTCTTTTGGGAAACTCGATCTCTCAATACAATTCACGAGTCCTGTGAAATTTGATTAAATTAGCTAATCCAAACCAATTCTGTCTTCACAGCTTACATAGATGAAAATATAAACCCCATTATACAAAAAGCCAACAAATGTTTTAAAAGGTGCTAAGGTTTTGGGTGACAAAGAGCTCAGGTACAGAAATCACCATTTAAAATAGCCTGTAATTAAATACCTGTCTGTGTGTGGGTGCATGCATCTGCTATGCAGACACATAGGGCTTGGAGAAATGAACATAGAATTTTAACCCTGGAAATTGGTGTAGAATATCATTGAATATGCTTCTCAATTTTGGCTCACAAGTCACTTTTCACAGCCTGCTAGGGAGTGTGAGGGCTTGCTGTGCCCAGCCTTGCTTTTCTCCATTGCTGCAAATGATGCTCAGTGCATTCTTTTCTGCACACACTGTGACTCATGCTTTTCTGCATTCAGCATGTGCATGTATTTACTGTTTAAGTCTCAGGTGTCTCCTAGCCAATGGAAATCTTGGCTAAATCCACTGGAACTACCAAAGTACATGTTGCTTGCATTACTGAGAATGCCCCAATGTCACAATATTTTGGAAAGAACTACTGGGTTTTACTGTTTATCTGTAAGCCTTTGTAGGAGGGAATGTGAGCCAACCAAACCTGTTGTGTGAAGCTTAGCAAAGTCCATCCTAGCAGTAATTTAGGGATGTCTGTGGAAGTGTGAGATCCTGTAAGACCTTGCTAGCAGCATCACTTGCTGGGCTTTAGCTGTGGCCAGAGTGACTGCAGCAGGTTGATGTGACTGCAGTGTCACACCAGGCACCACCAGTGAGTGGGAGCTGAGGGCATACCCCTGGCAGGGAGCTGACACTGCATGTGCCCATGCTGTTCCCTTCCCCAGCCAGCTGGAAAAGCTGATAATGGTCTGACTTGAGCAATAATTTCACTTGAGCCCTCCCTTGCTGCTCCAGTGCAATCAGCAGAGGAAGACAAAAGGGTGGAGTGAAACGAAGATGCTCTGAAGTAAAATCAGTCCCCTGCCTCTGAGCCTGTTTCATACCTTGGATCTGCCAATTCTGGCAATCTCCTTCATTCACATCAGTGCTAGACAGAAGAGAATATGACCAGTGAGCTCTGGGAATAAAGCTCCTCTGATTCCCTTCTTCACAGGCTTTCATTGTCACATCAGTGTTAAGGAGCCAGTTGAAAAGGCCATGGTGTCTTAAACACTGACAGGAATACTGCAGACATGTGAATCCTGAGTGCTGCTTCTCCCTTTTTCTTCAAGTTCTGATGGAATGCATGCAGAAAAGCTCGTGTTGGAGCCTCTGAGTGACACAGTGTCACTGTGCAGATGCACACAGGCGGTGGCTGCTGGGGCAGTGCTTGGATAAACAAACCCTGCACCAGGGACCACACGTGCTCCAGCTCTCCCAGGACTGTGCCTGGCATTTTGACTCATACACAACTGAAATATTTACTGCTTGCATCACCTTTCCATACTGGGATCTTGTAGCTGAGGCTTTTGGAATTAGTTGTAACTTGAAAACAGCCTTCTCTTCTGTTTACCTGGATTCTGCACGGCCAGTCTGGGGTTTTAAGCTGAGCACATTGCAGCGGGAATCTCAAAAGCACTTAACTCTCCAAGGAACAAAATTTTCCCTTTAGGTTTACGTTACTGAAATTGGTTCTGCAATGCTGAAAATCTATTTTCTCTCCTTCCAAAAATCAGTCCTGAATTCAAGTATTGGCCAAACATGCTGAAGCCTTGCTTTGCAAGAGCCTATACCCCTGTTTAGCCACTTTTTGCATTCAGTCCCTTAACTGAACAGATGGATTTCTGCTCTTCAGAGGGAGAAACCCAGGGTGCAGTTCCCAGCAGAGAACATAAAGCAGGGGAAAAGCATTAGGTTTCTTGCCTAAAATGCCTCAAGATTTGTACAGCTCTCTGAGCAGCTTTTGGGAGAGTCCAGTGAAAATCTGGCTGCTTTCATCTGTGTCTTCAATGTTCTCCTCAGTTTTGTTGTTAGCAGGAATTGGACAAGCCTCACATTTTGTCAGGCAAGCTCTTTTACAGGATTTGACAAAGACCATAGCACTAAATCAGAATTTTCAGAGGAACTGTACTTGGAGATTTTGTTTCACAGAAAAGCTTGTAGAGTTTGATTTGTTGCATTGAGTTCACTTACATAGCCAATAGCATATGTTCAAATCAGTCAATAATGCTCTTAAAAATAATGAAACTATGGATTCATGATAGATCTAGTGATTGTTTGGGTAATATGGACACAAAAATCACTCTCCATTTTCAAGTTTTAAAAAAATTAAATTGCTTTTCAAGGAGCAAGTTATTAAAAAACAATGCTGTGCGTTGCCATGTGCCCAGAGTTGTGCAGAATAAACTGTGAAGATTACATCCATTTTAAAGTATTTTCCTGAACTGAAGTTTCTGCTCAGACTCTGAAGTGCAGTGAGATCTCTGGAAAAAATTCTCTTTGTCAATCTCACTTTTCAACTGAGTGTCTATCAGCTGTGAATAAAGCTGGAATTTTTTGGCAGGGTACTTTTTCAGGAAGAACAACTTTAGTTCCTTGCTCTTCACAGCACAGTATTCCTCTGTCATTGCTTTGAATCTAATTGCAGCCTGTGGTGTGAGAACACCCCAGTTCTGACCAGTGCAGAAGCACTGCTGCAGAGTTACAGGGAGAAAAGACTTGGTCTTCAAGGTGCGCCTGTGATTCAATAAATCCCTTGGTGTATTCTGTAGGAGAAGGGAACACAGGTGACCTGGCCCCTGATTAGTGAGAGCTGTGTTAATTACCCAATACAGCCTGGCCCCTAATGAGTCACAGCTGTAGCCAATAAAGGTAAATGGGATAAAAGGGAGTGGGTGAGCTGAGGAGGGAGAAATCATAAAGCAGGAGGAACCTTGAGGGAGAGGAAGCCATGAAGAAGTAGGATCCTGCACAAAGAGAGTCCTTGCAATGAGGTCAGTGTGTGTGTGCAGTCAGAGCTGTGGTTGGAACCTGCAGTCACAGCCTGGCTGGGTAAAAGCTGCAGTCAGAGGCTGCAAACTGATCCCTGCAGGCAGAGCTCAGCAGGAAATCCCCAGCAGTCAGAGGCTGCCAGGGAAACCTACAGCAGGAGCTGCTGCAGGCAGAGTCAGGGAATGGTTGGGGTCAGGATGGCTGAGGGGTAAAGAGGAATAAAGCAGGGCCCTTTTCCTGCTGTGAGAAACAAGGAGTCTGTGTCTGGGCTCATTTCTACCCTCTCACAAGAGGGCTGCTGCAATGGTATTCTGGGGAAATACTGCTTGAGAACTCTGCTCTTCCAAAACTTTACTCTTTTTTTGCCTCTTGATTCATAGATTTTTCAAGGGCAAAAAGAGTCTTGAAATATCATTAGCTCTAGTTCCTGTATGCAGAGGCCTGGGATATCATCAGCTTCCCTGGTGTGGGGCTCAGTAACTTCTCTGCAGCTGATCATCCAACCTGGCCTTGAGCTTCTAGTGGCCGTGGGCTCGGGTGCTCTCTGCACGCTCCTGGCTCTTCTCTGGAGCTTTGCAGAAGTGCAGCTGTTCCTCCAGAAGTTGGTTACTCCCCAGTATTAAAAGGAATAATACCAGCTGCCTTTATCTTGAATCTGAGCACAATTGTAAATCATAGATGTTGCATCTTCCACTTTCTCTGGCTGGCTCAGTGAGCTTTCTTAGCCAGCTTTTTCTCTCTGTGTACTCTGTCATCAGCTCACCTTCTTATTTTCTTCCAAAAGCTGGACAGATAGAGGCTCTCCCACCTCTCACAAGGAGGAACTTCTTTTCAGCCCCAGAGCAATGTTCATTGCTCATCAATGTAAACTGTATATCTTTCAGTTTGCTTATAGAAGGCAGAAGGCAAAGTGTGCATGGCTTTTTATTCCTCATATAACCAATAGAAGTAAAAATTCTACCTTTGTGTTTCAGCTTCATGTGAGGAATTTGGTGTTCAGGCAGTTCTGATATCTGTGTGGTTTGGAGACTCCTTTTTTTTCCCCAGCAAATACAGCCTGTGTGTTCTGTTCTGAAATATGCAATCTTATGTTTGGCTCTATAAAAGTCATTTGGTGTGAGTGACTCCAGCTTATCCCCCAGCCTGGCTCACTCTCTGGTACTGGCTGCTCCTCATTGTAATTTGCTGGGATTTCATTCTTCCTGTCTTCTGTCTACTTTATTGCCTGGGATATTTTAATAATTTCTAAACCTTTGTCTGCAATATTAAGAAGTGTCAGTCCTGGGGATCCCTGGGGAACAACACCCCAATTGTATTATAATTGCTCATTTACAGCTACTTTTGGAGAGTCCCCAATTAGCTGGGTCTTAATGCATTTTTCATGTGTTTTATTAATATTGAAACATAGAGACAAATCTAATTAAATGTTTACCATTTAGCCAGTGCTTTGCATTTTAATTAAAGGAACAAAAAAATGGACTTCCCAGCTGTGTAGCTGCTTATGAAGTCAGCCCTCTGTGCTCCTGGCAATCCCAGCTGTCAGTGACCTTACCTGGGACCAAGTATCTTTGGAAGCATTACAGCTCAGCTTGACATACTTATCCCTCTATTTGTTTGATGAGAGTCAGTGCTGACTCTGTAATTTTAATTGTTTTTTCCCTTTCTTAATTTTTTTCTGTCACGCTGTCTTTGTGAGTTGCTTTTTCAGGTTAATCTGCCCCACCAGTCCTGATAACTGAGCATTTGCTGGGCCATATTCTGCTGCCAGTTTTCCACCTGCTAGCAAAAGGAGTAATAGTTTCTAAAATACACTTCTTTAAAATACTACAGAAATTGGAACAATCTGGTAGAAACTGAGTTTAGCAGAAATGTCTTCATGTCAAACTAGTTTAAGGCCAGAAGCTCCTTACATTTTTAAAATGTTATAGGAGAAAGTCAGCCATGTGGATATAGGTACTTTCTTTTCAGCATATGTACTATATTCTTGTGCTGTGTTTCACAAGAAGCATGAGTTGATGTTTGCATGGAATTTTGTGTAAGTGATAAGCTTTATATTCTCCATTGGGTATTGAGTCTCTGTTTGGAGCTGCTGGCAAGAGATATGGGTGAATTTGTGTACAGGCATTTTCTGCAGCTACAGAATGAGGCCTGACAGGTGGGAAGCCCCTTGATTTAATGTTCAGTAGTGACCTTGTAGTTCTTCACAGAGCACAGTAACTCAGCTTTTTTACCAGTAGTTGCAATATTAGAAAACAATCTTTTTTACACAATGCCACTTATCTGGAAATTTATACTCAGGTCAGACCATTGGGTGTTTCACTCTGAAGTAATTATGTGATAGCTATGAAGAATAGGGGTTTGCCAAATCCTTGCAATTTCTCCCAAAAGTCCTGGCCTTACACCAGTTCTCATTTGTGCTGTGCCTAAGCTGCATAAAATGCTGTTCATGTCCACACCAGTGTTTTCAATTGGGCCACCCAAAAGAGACTTGTGCCCAGGAGCAGTCCTGGTGCCCTTGGGAAGCCACAGCCACATTGGTGAAATCTTGGATCAGAGCAGGAAAAGGATGAAGTCCTTTCCCTCAGGTGTAAAAAAGCCATTGGTTGGTAAGGATTGAGGAGAGGTGAATGTAGCAAAACTAAAAGTACAAGGGGAGCTTTCCTTCAGCACCAGTGCCTTTAGCACCAGTGGATGCTTCTGTAACAGGAGACAATTACATGTAAATCCTGAGTATTTGCAAACCAATCCCCCAGCCCTCAGTACCAGGACACAGATGAGATAACCACGTTTTTCCAGTTGTTTCTGCAAGGCATTTGTGTTTTTTCAAAGTACAAGGACTTTTCTCTGCAGAAGGCCAGAGTAACAGCAATATATTTATGTATGCTGGTGAAAAGAAAAGAGGGAAGTGACTAATTCATACTTAAAGCCACCTTTCAGAATAGCTCGTGTATCATTTCTGGTGTACATCTAAATTGGAAACTACCTACGGAGAAAATGGCATTGCAGAAAGTATATCCTGAAGACATTTGTTATTGCAGAGTTGGTTAAATTATAGCCTTTCTTTGAGGTTATTACTTGGAGTTCAATTAACATTTTAAATGTATGTTTGGAGACCAGCAAACGGGGCCTCAGCAGACAGGTGGTCTGGGTACAGAACGTGTTCCCTGCTGCAGCATCACCATGGCAAAGCCAGGAGGAGAAGCTGTTCTTTTCCATAAAAAGCCACAAACACCTCAGCTGTTTTGTGAAAGCTCCTTCCATGTGGCACACGCTTCGTGGGCTTAAAGCACTGCACTTCAGCAGCAGTTATGGTTTCATGGACTTCTCAGTTGGAAAGAAAATTTAGATCAGATTGACAGAAAGTCCACATCTGCCTTTTGTTCCGGGTACGTGGAGGCTGCTTTTCCTTCCATTAAGGAATCTCTAGTCCAGACAGAATTTATTTATTTACCTGGAATTGAAAGGCAAATACACTAACAGAAAAATTTGATTTTAAAGAATAGTTTTTGCCAAGCAGATACATCTGAATATGGAGGAATAAATGAAATCTAGTGGTACAGTGAGCTTGATTTGTGTTAGAATGGCAAGCCAAAGTGCTTGAAGTTGTCTGTAATGTTTTTTCCTCCACCCAGAACAGTGTGTTTTAAATAAAGGGAGTCAGTTTAGCTTTCTAGTAAATACCTTCAGCCAGCATTTTCAGAAGGGATTTGTCAATTGGTGACTGCCCTTGAAAGAGATTTGAAAGGCAAGCGGACGTGGCATCTAATGGAAATACGACGCCTCGCACTGTTGAGTTACTGAATAAAAAATAAGTAATGAACACAAATAAGAAAAAATAATGCTGTCAGGGACAGAATTCCTTATGCTGCCAGAGCCCAGACAAAGTAACTGCTACAGACAGGGGGATTTCTGGAATTCATGAGGAGGGCACGGAGAAAATCAGCATTAACAGTTTCTGAAGAATCTCAGGCACGGGCATCTCTTGGCACTGAGAAATATATTTTACAAAAATATAAACAAAAAAATACACAGCTGCAGAACCAACCCCACCCCTGCCAAAGTGCTGACCAGTTTCACTGAGTATCTTCCTTCCTTCTTATAGCAGTTGTGCGGTGAAAGTCACTCACCCAGTGGCAGAGGTTACCATGCTGATGTATAAAGTATTGCAGTGGTTCTGTAGTTACAGAATTGAAGTAGGGCTCCACGTAGTGGTGTGTAGCAACTCTTGGCAAATGCTTATCTGTTAATGGCAACCTGTGTGTGTGTAATGTATTACTGCACAGCACCTGTTTATGAGCAGATTGGTGTTTAAGCAGTGCATTGCACAAGGGAGAGACTTCCAGGCTGAATAAAAGCACTCCTCTCCATTACAGGCTGCCTGTTTATCACAAGCACCAGTGTTTCTTGAGAGTAGGAAACAACCCCCAAAAACTCTGAATATTTAAAATAGCCTAATTGCATGATGATTGCCAGATTGGGAGTGAGTGTGTGGGGTGGGATTGGTCTCTCACAGCCAGCTTCAACTGCTCTCATGACCTGCCTTCTAAGAGCTGCTTAGGGAAAGGGGAAGGAAAGAAAGAGTATAAAATCAGCTGCTGAATAGTGTCTGCAGGGTCTGGAGAGTGCTGTGTGCCTCCCAGCCTCCATATCCCAGCCCCTGCTCAGATGGGCTTGGTGGCTGCAGTGTTGGCACTACCCAGGTGGCTTCTCCCAACACTCTGGTCTGCTCCCTTCATCAAAAACAATACCACCCCAAGCCTTTGTTGCTATCATATCTGTGTTTTTTAAGGATTTTGTTGGGTCTTTCTCTGGTGGCAGAAACTCTCAGGACTGTCCCAAGAGTTGTTGTCCTGTGGACAGCTTGGCTAAAGAGCTCTGGACACAGGTCTGCTCAAACCCAGGGCAGCTTCAGGGTCTTCCTTCTGATCCCTTCACACCTCCTGCAGTATTACACCTACATGCCAGTCCCATCATGCCCAAAGCATCACCTCCTAGCTGATCTCTGATAACTGAGGATTGTCCAGAAAATTGCAGTCTGAAATTTGTCTGATTATTTTCATTAAATTTTTGTGTATAGCAAACACTAAATCTAAATATCAGAGCATACGTCCAACCATCATTTTCCAGCAGTGGAAAATGAGTTTCTGTAGTCCAAATATTGTTTTGTAATCATCAATTTTGTTTAAAATAGCCAGAAATATATTTTGAGTAAGTACATTAAGAGGCTTATCCAAACTTAAAAAACTGGCCTAAAACTGGACTCTAGATTTCATGGGAATGAGAAATTCCTTTCTAGTATTTCCATATAATTGAGTCAGAAGATGATTAAAACATTAGCACTTCTAAATACACCCTGCCAGACTCTAGGAATACTACGTGGGATCAAGAAAGAATAAAATGAATTTTAAAAGCCAATTCAATTTCAAGTTCTGATTTCATTTCTTTAAAGTTTTTACTTTGCTTAAAAAATGAAAACTGTATGTCACTCTGTTTGAACTTTATTACTGCTTTGGCTGCATTACAGGAACATTAGACCAGGACAGTATTTTGATTTATGTGGTATTGACTGACTTAACCTGTTTGAGGAGCTGCTGTTAAACCCACACAAGAACGCTCCAAGCTGTGTGTTTGAGTTTCTTGAGAGCCTCCTTTGAAAATCTCATCTAAAAAAAATCTCATCTAATGGTGCAGGAATTTTTCTCCAGCACTGCACATCCTGGGCCCTAAAAAAGCAACTTATAACTGCATCCTTCATTTCTCAGCTGAGCTATGCATTGGACAGAAAGTGCTGCTGCTCTTATGGACAAAGAGCTGGCTCCAGATTTATTCCAGGCATTGCCACAGGTGTCCCTGTGCTCCCCTGCTGGTTTGTGGGATTGGATGTCCTGTGCTACCACACCAGGAAAGTGCCAGCTCTGAGCCAGTGGGCAGTGACCTCAGGCAGGGGAGGGTGCAGGTGTCAGTGCTGCTTAGATGGGAAATGTAGGAACCTGCAGACACCCCCATGCAGGGGAGAATGCTGAGGGGAATATAAAGGCATGGAAAGTGTTTGCTTTCTGTGGTCTCTGTCTGCTGGAATCTGCAGTGCCTTCCTCTCACAAACTTGTCTTTTCTTCACACTCAAATTTCCTCTGTAAGACAGACTTTTCTCCCCTTTTTCTCCACATTATCAGCTCAGGAGTTCTTCAGGGTGTGAGGGAGCAGGGTTCAGTTTCCTACCTCACATCAAGGCATTCAAATCTGTATGTCCTGGCTCTCACCTCCCAATGGAAACTGCCCCAGGCTGGCATCTTTCCTGCTTTATCTGTTGAAGTTCTGAGTGAAATACCTGAAGTTAAATACAGAACTAGTCCTAGGGGTGCTGTGTTCCATGGCTCTCCGGTGATCACAGCCATGGAGCTGCAGGCACAAGCCCAAGAAAGGCTGTGAGCTGTGCCCAGCTCTCTCCCTTTGGGGCTGAGGAGCTCCCTGTGTCAGGAGAGCTGTCCTGGGGAGGGATGGCTGCCAGCTCTGTGCTCTCCCCTTCCAGAGCAGCCCCCAGACCTTTTCTTGGCTTGCTGACCTGAGAGGAGAGCGCCTTCATCACAGGAAGCAAAGGAGACAGCCCAGTGCCTAACCTGACACCCTGGGTGACAATTCACATACAGGTGGAACAATACACCCTCTCCTTCACAGAGGAAAGAGAGAACAAGAGCTACTCCAGTGTTTTGAAGGAGCCTGGGGCCATGATCTGTGTGCTTTGGGGATGGTCCACTGGATGGACTGTGTGTCATTCTGATCCCAGGATGGATCCCTGTTAGCAGGGATGGGGCTGCTCTGCTGCTCCTGGGCATTGTTGGAGGAGGGGCAATCACCTATGGATGATTTCTTTAACAATAATGATTACAAAGGAAGGGTTCCTGAGGCTTTGTTGTTCTTGATGAGCCTGCCAAGCAGCAGGTATGACTTGACCTATCCTTTCAGCCTTCTGGCTGTGTCTCCCCATTTGCTCAGCATCCCTGTGTGCATGTTCAGGAAGGCATTCGATGCTGATTGCAACTAATTCACCATCACAGTGGGGGGAATTCACTTACATTGCTCTGTGCTAACAGCTATAAGCAGTGATAATTAATAGCTCCTAATTGCTTAATCATTGTAAAGTTTTAGACTATGTCATATGTGAAGGTTTTTATTTTGTGTGGATGACTAAACCCCCAATTAATGCATCGAGTCGCACAGCCTCACCAGCACTGTCTGCTCCAGACAGAGAAAAATAACCAGTGTCTTCATTACCCCCCTCAGGTCCCTTTCTGTAGTCATTACTGTGGCCTGAAGACATTTTTCTGTAGCAGCTGCAGTAACGTTACAGTGAGCTCCCTATCAGCTCAGAGCTGTCAGCAACAGATATGAATCCAGCAGCCCGAGCCCGTTCAGTGCTGCTGACATGCTCTTCTTGACTTTCCATTTATTCCTTTACCTCTGGTGGCCAATCTCTCCTAAAATCAAAACTGTCTGCCACCAGTGTATCTGGCAATACTCTGTAATTCTGCAGTTCTCAACAGGCGGCCGGTCCCTGTGCACACACGAGCCTTGTCTCCATCCCACATTACTCAAGGTAATGCATCCCTCTTTGCTATTCAGTTTTTGTTTTCTTCAGAGCTGGCTAAGTTTTATCTCTTCTCCCTCTCCCTGCTCCCCCTCACTCTGTCCCTGTATCTCTTTCTGTGCCTGTCTTTCAGGGCGTATCTCTTGGATTGTTTCCATTTCCCAGACCTGTTTCCCAGGCCGGTTTCTTTTCAGCTCCTTGTCCCTGAGTCCCTCTCCATTTGTGTTTGTCTCTTTCCTTATCTGCTGAGGAACATGAGGGGGAGATAGAGGTGTTGACTGGCAGAACTGGAAGTCCCTGTTGGAAGTGATCGTGAGCAGGAGTTTGCTTCCACCCTTACTGAGCTCCAGGCTGGAGGATCCTCCTGGCAGGTGGGGTTGGGCTCTAGGGAATTTATGGACCCACAAACAGGTGCTGTGCTTTTCCACAGTGTGTGCTCATTGATGAACCCTATGTGAGTTTTCTCTGTAAAGGGATCCCATTAATATTTGTGCAGGGTGTCTCCATGGGCATGGAGACTTCAGGGGAGAAGCAGAAACACAGAGAGGAGACAGAAAGGTCAGTTGCTGCCATTTACCACAATAAAAGTAACAACACCAATGCATGTACAGCTTGTGAAAGAAAACCCTGAATTTTATGGGAATAATCCTACATTGGAAAACTATTTGGTGATAGATCCTTAGGTGAATTCATCTAACATCAGTGAAAGCATATAGGTTTTTAGCAGTGGAGGAACTGACTCTTGGGTTTCTGTATCCCATAATGCTTCTACAGAGGAAGAGAAAATGTGTGCACTAGATATTTCTATAACACATTTTTTTCTTTTGCAGAAAGTTTTACTTTTTTTTGCAACATGTGTCTCTCCTGCCATTAGGGAAGGAAATCCTGGGAAGTGTGAGACTCTCTTAGGTAATTAACTTTCAAATCAATAGGAGAGATCTGAAGGCTAGCACAGGGTGGGTAGGAAATGCAAAATTATTTTTACCTAACAGAGAAGTGTGAATGAAGGAAGTAACATGTGACAATAGGAATAGTCAGACCAGGACAGGGAAAGCATTGTGGCCTGATACAGGCAGAACAATCCATCACAACAACAGTATCTTTAATTCCCCTTAATGCTTTGTTGCAGTGTTTGAATTGCATCCTGATTTTGTTATCTATGATGCATAGAACTAAGGAGTTTAGCTGGCTAGAAAAACTAGACACAGATGTATTCAAACCTTCTGTCTCACCTAAACCATGCAAAGAACAGCCTGGGATTCTTATCAGAGAATATACCTGGAATTTCTTGGATTTAAGGGCTGGTTATGTCTAGAGTCATCTCTATGGCATCTCTAGCATGTTTTGCAGGAGTGAATTTTTAGGCAAAGGATGAGTTTATAAGCAGCTTTTACAGAAGCTAATAAATAATTTATAGCTATTTTGATAGGTAATCAATTATTTTAGATTGTTAGGTAAGTAAAGAGGCTGCTTAAAACTGTGGCTTGGAACCATCTAAGCCATTTTATTTTGCCTGTGTTTATTTGCACTTCAGTATCAGCGTTTTGCAGGCATCCTAACACTGAATGGTGATTTATTAACCTGGTGGAAACCATCTGTAAATGTAAGTTTTGTGCAAAGTGAGACCTTTCTTCTCTTATTTCTGCTTTCCTTCCCTCCTGAGAGGGGTCTGCTCAAGGCAGCTGGCATAGGTGATGGGGAAGGAGCCGGGTTTCTTCTGTGTATGGCACTGAGCTTAGAGCTGAGAGGAGGACTTCATTTTTCTTGTCTTGTCAGTAACTTAATCCTCTGCAGTTTTACTGTTTCTGAAATAATAAAGTCAGTCTGGAGTCAAAGGAAAGCCCTTCTCAATTCTCAGGAAAACACAAGGATGAAGTAACCTTGGTCTTTCCTAAGCTAGTAAGCAAACATTTCCTGCTGCTGACTTTCCCTGGCTGGGAAGGCAGAAGCATTTCCCACAAATAAAACTCCATCCTGGAAAGGACAAGGAAGGTGCTCTGCCCAGAGTCCATAATTCAGATCTGTTGCAGTAGTCTTAGCCAAGGGAAGACAGCCCAGGAGACAAAACATTGGTTTTCTGTGTGCAATTTGCCAAAGCAAAATTAATTCTTATGTTCCAGTGGGAATCTGCCTTTTCTTAACCTAGATTTCATTACCAAACCTGTGAAAATTATGGAAGCCTCCAAACTGTCCCTGTGTGTTCAAAACAATGGCACTTATTCAGGAGCAGAAATGTACTCCAGTGTCCCAGCTGTAATGGGGAGGAGAGTTTTATAGGCTTTTTCCTTCCTTATATTGCTTGGAAAAGGAAAACATGTGCCTTCACTAATGTGAAGAATCAAGTGAATAGGCCAAGGTTGTGCCCTGCAGAGGGTGTTTTTTTTTTTTTTGGACAAATCCTTTTAAGCCTTTCTGCTGTATGTTGGAGGGGTTTTGAATATTTTAGACACGAAGAACAACAGGAATGATTTATGCCACAAATTGTTTCATACTTTTTTCTTTTCTATTCTGTTGCCTCACAGTCTAAAAATCTTAAGAAGTATACACAGGAAGATCTGTGAGTAGTAGTATAATTCCTCCAAGGGCCTTGTCAACCTTAGGGCCAATACATTTATTATCTTTAAGCCTGACATACAGATCTCATTGTGAGACCTGCTCCTCACATAAATGCTTTTTTATGCTCCTGAGTGTGTATGTTGACTTCCACAGGACTATGTCTTAATTTTGCAGAGCTGGTCTTTAATGGGTTTCAATCTGTCCTTATTACTTGACAGGTCTTCCCTTAGTGTGGAAAACCAGGTGAAATACCAAAGGATGTGAGGGCAGAATCTCAACAAGTTCATATTGAGAGCAAAGAAAGTTGTTGGTTTTTTTTTTTTCTGTTTAAACAACCAAACCAACAAGAGGAGTTTGGTTTTTAATTCACAGTATATTTGACCTTCAAAAGGACACATAATGCAATCCAGAGGTGTGCTGCCTACAAGCTCAGCTCCTGGTTGTGTCTGTACAGCTGAGAAAAGTGAAAACAATGAAACAGACACTTTTGAGTTCCTGGTGAGAAAAAAGGAAACTGGCAGCTTTCTCTTGCTTTATTGTTAAATATCTCTATTTAAATGCAAATCATCATGTGACACTGCCAAACAAAGTCATGTACCAGGCAGCAGGCATGCAAGTTAAAAAAAAATTTAAAATGATGTTTTGAAGATGCTGAATTGCTTTTATTTCCAGGAGGAATAGAGGTGGCTGAATAAATTTTTGGCTGCATACTGAGGATCAGCTCAGACATGAAGATTTGTGTTTTAATTGCAGCTTTTACAGAGATGTGGGCAGACTCTCTAGTTAGGGATCACTTGGAGGGATGCTGAAGTTTCTTCTGTGTTATCCCACAGCACGTATTACAGTGGAAAGCCCAGTGTTTACAGAATGTTTGGAAGAGGGTGGGATCCAGGGACAAAAAGGGTAAAGAGCAGCCAGATTGCTGCCTTACTGTGTCTCAGGAATGTGTGGTTCCAGGTGATCTGTGCAGTGCTTTATGGTGCTGGGTTCAGGGCCTCTGGCTTTCTCCCTGAGCTCCTGGCCTCTGAGCCTAGAGAGGCATGAGATTGGACCTCAAGGAAGGGCTGGGATGCAGGAGAGCCTTGCAGGGGGAGGCTGCAGTGTGGGTGGGTTGTGGCTCCTCCCGAGCTGCCCCCACAGGGATGCTCTGGCTCAGGGAATGGCTGAGCACAGCCCAGGGGTGAAGGTTCTCTGAGTGTGCATCCATCCTGCTCCTCCTGCTGATCAGGAATAGCTAGTTAATAAAACCCACTTCCAGGGGAGCATTTCTATTCAGTTCAGCAAGTACCAAAATCAGCTAACAACCTGTATCTTATCAAGCCTCATCTGCTAAAATTCTTCCTTTAATTTGTTGTTTACCTCACCATTTTAAACTTTCATTCTTATAAATCAATGTGGATATATTTGCTTTCTGTGCAGGGTTCCAGTAGTCTCTTAATAATCATAATAATCATTATTACTGATTAAAGTTGCATTATTCATGCCAGATGGAGTGCCTTCCCTGTCAGCCAGAATGAGTTTGCATTTATGTAGTTATAGTACATTTGTGATCTAAATAAACAGATGGTGGAAGGTGACAGCGAATTATGTGCTGGTGATATCAGCAACAATGTTTCCCAAGTATAATTGCTTTAAATGAACATGAGTGCAACAAGGAGCTGGTAGTTTTAACAAGGTAGTTGGCATTCAGTGTGGTAATTACCAGGCAGCATCATCAATAGCACCAGGAATGCCAAGGGAGGAATGCTGGCTTGGAGCAGCCAGTGACAGAGAGCCTGACTTCACAGGACCCTCTTGGTGGGTTTGCTCAGCTCTGTGGCACCCTGCAGGTGTGAGCACACTGCTAGCAGAGGAGCAGTGCTTGTCTGGAGGGTGATCCAACCTTGGCTGAGACACATTTTGCACTTTCTCTGACGCCGTCTCCCATCAGGGCATGTGGCAAGTATTTGATTTAGTGTAATGGAGCAGTGTTAGCAGCAGCAGCTGTTAATACACAATTGAAAGGATTGAACCTGGATCAGGTTCAAAGGGGAAATTCACTTTACAGAATCTCAGCAGTATTCAGCGATGTATAAAAGTTTAATCAAACACAAGGTAGGGTTCCTGCGATCAAAAGCACAGCGATAAGGACCCTGCATGGTCTTCCACCATTGGGTGTCTTGGCTCATCCCATCAGCTCTGGCTTTGTGAAGGACTGGCCTGCCTGCCCCTCAGGCACTGCCACACCTGGGAGTGTGCCTGGACTTTGGCCAAGTCCAGATGGCAGCCATGGAATGGGGTCTCCATTCCCTCGCAGCCCAGACTGGAGTGGGACTGTCTGAGCTCTCTCCAGTGGTGCTGAAGTGCAGCCAGAGGAGAACATTCCAGCTCTGCTCCCTGCTTGCCATTCCCTCTCACACAGGTCAGCATTCTGCCATGACATGGACAGGTGAACTCAGCTCCCACTTCAGTCCAAGTGGGTTTCAGTCACTAATTACTAGGTAGTTTACAAAACCTGCCATTGCTGATGCTCCTTCTTACAGATGTATTTTACAGTGAAAGCACCTACATTTAGTTTTCTTCAGGGACTAAGCCTATCAGCCTGCAGAAAGATGATGCAGAGCATCACATCCAAGGAACATGAGGTTCCTTCTGAAGCACAACCACAGGCAACTAAAAACCAGCAGCCAGAAAACAGAAGGTCCCGTGAGCTTTGCTGGCCCTGGGGTTAAGTGGTTGCACAGGGCACATCTCCCTTACCATAATATTGCAGATCATGCAAGTTTGTGGGGAAGAGGGGTGGCTTTTAACCAAAGGCATTGAGTGGAATGTCCCATTGTTCAGATGAAACTGGACAGGAGGTATTGTAGCTGTATGGCCTTTCCAGCACAGCCACCTCTTCTCCTGTGGAGGAGTCAGCAGCTCTTACACAGCCTGTGGAAAGCAATAGTGATAGAACTGAGTGATGACATTGCTCCTCAGTCCTCCAGACTTGCTCATCCTTCTTTTTGTTTTAAAATGTCCTGGTCATGATGCATAGCAAAAAGGTATTTAGGGTATAAAGCATTTAGGTAAACACCTATATTTCATATAAGTTTGATACCAGGTTTGGTTATTTAGTTGGGGTTTTTTACAGGCACTGTTTCAACCTTGCTAAAGCATAAAAACCTTCCAAAGGACAAGGTCTTCCTTGCTGAATGTTAAAGGAATGAAAGGCATTTCCAATCTCTCTCTTTCTGTCTGTCCTGCAGGTGGTCGTTGCCACAAGTCCTGCACAGGACGGTGCTGGGGACCAACAGAGAATCACTGCCAGACCTGTAAGTGTGTAAGAGTGAGAAACAAAGGACTGCAAAACAATGTAGCAGAGATCCTATTTTTTTCCTTTCAGTTGTGAAAGGATACTATAAATTCTGGGTTCAGTATAACTGTAAAATATACAAGGGGTGGGGGGTGGGTCTGTATGCTTTTACCAATAGATCATCTGCTTTTTTTCCCACCCATGTGAATGATATTTTTCTTTCCTCCCTTGTGCTTTCTAAAACTGCTTATGCTAACTTGAATTTCCTTTTCACTACTTGGTGGGAACATGGAGCATGGCTCTTGAGAATATTGATGGTTATTTTGGAATACGCTGAAATGAATACTGCAGGAATAGAGAAAAAATACAAGGCAGATCTGGAGATGTTTAATGACCACCTGACACTGCAAGTATCTGATGCCAAAATACTCTGTTAATTTCAGTGGTAGGCTGGGAATATTAGTTATTTCGCAGAACTTTTCTCTTTATAATAACTTCAGAATGTATTTGAGTAGTACTGAAAGAGAGAATAATAGTTTTTTGTGAAGGAAGTAGTAAATGGAGGGTTACTCACAATGTTTGTCTGTCCTCTTGAATTTAGAGAGCATTAAAATGAGTTTCTTCCTCATGTGCTTTAAACTTCACGTAGGCACTGAAGAGCTAGAAGTACAGTCACGCTGTTAGCAGATAATAAAAGAGGAGAAAATTGAGAGCTGTCTTTTTCTACAAGTTTTTTTCATTTTTCTTGCTTACAAGAGGGTGAAAACCAGTTGCTTTTACTGGAATCACTCTTCCTGGGAAATGAAGTGGTTTCTGGGAGCTCCCCCAGAGAATGCTTCTCCAGCTCATGCTTGTTTCCTTGGCTGAGCTGTAAATGGGATGAAGGACTGTGACAAATAAGCCACTCCCAGGAAAACACCCCAACTAAGCTCTGAGCTGGGGAAAGTCAGCCCAGGGCCATCTGCCTCTTTCCTGGGACATGGTAGGAAGAGTGCAGAGGTGCTGGGGGTTTGGTTTTGTTGGGGCTTCTTTTTTTTTTTTTTTTTTGGTTGTTTTGTTTGTGGTCTTTGGTTTTTTATTTTTGTTTTGTTTGGTGTTGCTTGGTTGGGTTTTGGGTTTGTTGTTTTTGTTTGTTTGTTTGGGTTTGGGTTTTTGGGTTGTTTTGGTTTTTTTGGTTTTTTTTTTTGTTTGACTGTTTGGAGTGAGAGAGAGGACAGAGTTAGAACTGGCAGAGAGCTCAAGGTCTGATGAGTCTGAGCAGGAAATCCAAGCTGCCCTTCTGACCAAGGGGACAGAGCCATGTACCTGCAGAGGCTCTGCCACCCTGCCAGGAGCTGCTTTTCCTTTAGGAGCATCAGTTGATTCTGCTGGAGAAGCTGCTCACAGTTACAGCTCTGCTAAAGTTGACCTGTTCTTGTATCACTGCTTCATTTTATACTTTATCTGCAGGTGTGGTTACAAACCCCTTAGGCCATACTGTATCACTAAAGTACAGTGATGCAGAGCAGATTCTTTGTCTGAACTCAGCCAGGACATCTCCTTCCCTTGCTGGCAGTCTTCATGAAGGCATCAAGGAAGTCTGTGCTCCTTACCAGGAAAAGAAGTAGATTCTGGGTTGTGTGCTTAAGTAGATAATGGAAAGGGACTTAAACCCTAGCTGACCAAGTTATTTTATATCATGGTTAGAATTTTTTTTTTTTTCCTCTGTCCAAATGAAAAGCTTGTCTATAAAAACTAGTAACTTTGGAAGAAGCTGCATAATCCATCCAGACATGAGCAGGTTTATTCAGGCCTTCTGTGCCTAGCTTATCCAAGAATAGTTTAAAATCTTGGCAGTTCTGTTCCATCAGGAGCCCGTGATGCTGGTTCAGGCTGTGTCTCCAGCCTCGTGGCAAGTCCAGCTGTGCACCTGCAGAGGTCCATGTGGCAGGATCAGCTCCCATGGTCTCAGCCTCTGCAAAGCACTGGCCTGAGATAAGGGAACTGATGAGGTGGATTAATGTGGTAATACCAGGGAGAGAAAAGCTTATCTGCAGTGCAGTGAAGGCAGGAGCTCAGCAGGGCTGCACGCACGGATGGCTCCAGGAGTGACAGCTCTCTCCTTCACAGTGGCTGCCCTTGCAAATCCAAACACTGGGAACAGGCTAAGGTACAACTATGGGGTTAAAATAATAAACTAGGGAAAGCCATAACCCATCCAAGTTTCAGGGAGATACACAGATCTCACTCCTCTACTTGAGTAGCTGCTCCACATCCTCTTAACTTCAGGCCCACTCTGCAGCCTCTGATGGTCAGGGACAGGAATTAATTTTACATCCCAGACTTCCTTTTTGCCTCCATGACCTCGCTGCACCTTGGACAAGCAGCAGGATTGAAGGAAAAGGTTGGTAAAGGGTGTTTGTTCATTGGATTTTCACAGAGTGTGTTTCCTGCAAACTGAGTGGAGCAGAGAGGGAGAATTTGAGTAGGGACACAAAACATGAAAATGCAAGTAGGACTATGCTTTTGCTGCCCTCATGGCTGACTTTAAAAGACATGCCTGGCTTTCAGGCTCACAAATGTTGTTGTTAGATACAAGCTGGAGACAGGATAAGTGGTGTTGTGCACATTGTGTTTGCTTTAACCCTGCCACCTTGGGGATGCACACCTTTCCAACACGTGTAGGAAAATACTCCAGCAGTGCTGCATCCTGTGCCAAACCATTTTGATCCTAGAAAGAAGTCAGAGCTGCATTTTGATAACATCTTTTTTTGTTGTGGATCGAAGCAAAATATTTTAATGAGCCCCCCTCCCAAGATAAGATTTAAATTATTTTCCTAGGAAAGGATAAAAAAAATGAAAGATCTTAATCCGTGTCTTTCATTTCAAATTACATATGGAAAAAAATCCAAATCCCTTTGTTTTTTTTCATGAATATCATCTACCTAGCTGCTTCTTATGTTGCCTTCCAGCAATGTCTTTGTTGCTCACTCTGTCTGAAACACCACCTGCATCTTACTCTGTTCTAATGTCTCTCTAAATGTGACAAGAAAGTTCATTTATTTAAGAAGACAATTAATAGGAAATTTAAGCCAAGCTGTTCTATTAGGAGGTAGAGAAGATAAAATTCCAGGGTACTGTTTTACACAGTAATCAATCCTTTTTACTTTAATAATTAAAATATTAATAGATGTTAATAGGAAGAATTTGAAATTGAGATAATATAACTTGCTTCAGTGTCAGGAAAGGCTAATGTAAAAATACTTTTTAAAAGGATCTATTTTTCAAATTGTATTGGGCACCCACTGAATAGAATGTAAACCACTTTAAATAAAATAATAACAAATGCCTTTGGAAGTCACTAATCAAATTTGAAAACCTATGGTTAGGTTGTTAAATTTTTTGCTGTTCATGTCTGTTAAGAGTTTCATGTGGAAATTGAAACTTTTACAATTCAATACATTATTAAAGTAACAGATTATGCACTTTTTCCAAGAGGAAGGTAACTGAAAAGATAAGAATCTAAATTAAAACATAGACCCAACTAAGGGAATGCAGAAAGACAAATATAATCTGTAAATGAAACAGGAAACATTTAGCAAATGTCAAGTGCTCCATGACTGTGTGTGTACAGGACTGTGGTCAGGAGTACAACACAATTGTATTTATACTTTCCTTGTGCAGCTGGTGTTGCTGAGGAGAAGGTGCCAAATTAGAGCAGCAAAAGGAGAGCAGGAGCCTGGTGGGGCACACAGAAAGAGCTGAACCAGCAGCTGGGATCAATCAGGGAAACCCAGCATTCCTGCTTGGAGCCAGCATCTTTAATTAAAACCCTCGTACTGCTCTAATAACTTTGCACGTTTGTAACACTGCCATTGATTTCAGTTACTTCCCATTTTTTCCTTCATGGATTAATAGTGTCCTAATGCAATTAAAGATGAGGGGAAAATATAAAGAAGACTGATAATTTGCACATGTACAGGAGGTGGTCATTTCATCCTATCCCCAACACAGTTTATCACTGTGAAATCCTGGCAGAAGTTGACAGTCTCACTCGAATCCATCTCAATGCACAGCACATTCTGCAGGACTTTGGTGTTTGTCCTTTGGTCCTGGCCCTGACTGTGACAGTTCTGTGCAGTTGAACCCTCCAAATTCTTGGGATCACACACATGATCTGTAGGAATCCTGGCAGGTAGTTGTGCTGACTCTCAAAAGGTCTGCTTTGAGGCTTGGGGGCTCAGCTGGGATTAGTGAGGCTCTCCTCACTAATGGTTGGGTTGTGTTGGGTGAAGACAGGAGTACCTGGCACCTGAAATGCCTTATAGTTTGACATTTGGGGCAATATTTATAATTCACTCTTTCAGAGAAGTCTTGAGTTACAGCTATAAAATCAATGGATTGTGTTTAGAGGAAAAAGCTTGTTATCTTTTTAAACCAGTGCAGCTACATGTGTTTTCTATGGGGTTATCCCCTGAGAATGATGTCAGGAAGCTGAACTGGTGAGTGATGTTTATTGGCATCTGAGCAATCAGATTGTTTCAGGCCTTCAGACAATACACAGAATTGCCTTGTGTTTGCTTTGTCTTGGGGAAAAACGTTCCTTTTAAAGTGTCTTAAATATGAGTCCTTGAGATTCAGAGCCTGCTAAGCTCATTAATGTCTTGGTGTGTGTGGTGCCACTGAGGACACCTGACAGGTTCTCCACAGACATTATAATAGCAGCTGTAATGCAAATATGGCCTAGAGAGAAGCAGGAGATACAAGTGATACATCCTGGCCTCTTCCTAGAACAACATGTTGACATTTCAGTTGGCATTGTTTGTTTTCCCTGAAAAATAAACAACTGGGGAAGAACAGTGACAAACCTTTGCTGTAAGTATTAATTTTTCTTCAGGAAAACCCGTAATTTTCCCTTTCCTGAGCAAGGTGGTAGAAACCCTCCTTGAGCTGGTGTCTAACCAGAGGCAGAATACACTTTTGAAGGCGTGCAGTTCAAGTATAGTGCTGAAAAGAGGGCAGTGATCCTCCAGACCAGCCCTGGTGTGAGTGCCCCATCCCAAGATCAAACCCCCAAACCTTGATGTTATCAGCACCATGCTCCAACCAAGCTGTGCCTCTGTCCCTCCTCCATAAGGATCCAGTGTCTCCCTGGACAGGGGGGACATGGTGGCCCACACCCAACAGCAGCTGGCTCTGGGGTGAATAAATCAGAGGTGCATTAGGTGGCTTACACTGATTATCCACACACAAAGGGTTTACCCCAACTCTTCCCAGGTTTAACCAAAATGTGCAATAGCTGTGGGGCAGCAGCAAGGAGTGCTGTAATAGTGGGCTCTGTGCATGGCCCCCAGGCACAGCCCCAGGGCAGAACGTGGCTGTGGCCATGCCACAGATGCCATGGTGAGAGGGGCAGGTTTGGGTGCTGTCCCCTTGGCTCTGGGGCTGCTGCTGCTCTGGGCAGTGGCACAGGTGAACACAGAGAGTTTGGGGTTGTGGGGTGCAGTGAACTGCACAGCCTCTGTGAACTGAACAGCAGTGAACTGAACAGCCTCTGTACCCCTCCACTAAAGGGGAGCCACTGGGAATTGGGGACCTCCCTCAAGGCTGGGCTTTGTCTCTCAGGGAGGCAGACAGTGCCCAGTCCAGGGCAAATCCTGAGCTGGTGGAAAACAAGGCACAGTCACAGACTAGGGAAGGCGTTTGTTCATTTTCGTGAGCCAAAACTGTCACCACAGTGTGCTGGTGGCACACAGCCACAGGTGCCATTGTTTCACATCTGTCTTAATGTTTATCAATACTGTCACTTAAATGAACAAATCTTTCTAACGTGCTTCTCAGGCAGTGTTGACAGTAAGTGCCTTCACAGAATTTCCCAAATTTCTCAAATTAGATTGCATAAGCCACAAAAGCCTTTTCTTTCTCCCTGGAGGTTTTCCTCAGGTATCAGTGAGATGAAATTGCTCTAAAAGTGTGATGTTTTATTCCATAGATTACAAAAAATAACTTGTCTTTAGTTATTTACATTTTTATGCCCTAAATAAATACTGTATATAGCAAGAACCTTCAGCATTACATTAAGTATTTTTGGCAAGTAGTGGAGGGACTTTGGATCAGAATGTATTTATAAAGGTGTTACCTATACATTAAAACAGTAGAATTGAGCAGAAAGTTGGATGGAATTTTGTTTTCTCTTGCTTTCTGAAGTGTTTTTCAAAGAGAAATAATTAAATCCTTTTTAAAAAATAGGTGTTGAAAGTTAATTTCAGAAGTGTATCATCCTAGCCTTTATCCAAAGACAGCTGACAGCATGGTAGGCAGTGGTGGTTGGTATAGTCTGGATAATGCTGGTTTCTTTTTCTATAAAATAAAGGTTACAGCTGAGTGAGGGAGGGGAGGAGGATGCTCCACTTGTTCACCATTCTTTTCACAGGGTTAAGGCCTGAGTGGTGTGGAACCACAATCCAGCTGGTAGATCTAGCTGCTTCATTCTGTGAATGAAGGCAGGATTGCATTATGTAGAAATAGCAAGTGGTGTTTCCAAATGTGTTCCAAGGTTGGAGTCTGTTCTGTTCCAATTTGGATTGCCATCAAGGGCAGCATTTGGCTGTGACATTGGTGGTATCACTCTGAATTTCACTCATTTACTCCATGTTGCTGTTCTTCATGGGGAAAACTCACATGCAACTGCTGAGCTCTTCTGTTATTTTGGGCAGGGGGGTGGGGAAGAGGGTGTCATATCCTGTTTAAAAAAATTAATGATTTGAAAGTAACATTCCCCACGAATTTTCAGGGGTAAGAGGGCACACTAAAAATTCCTTCTCCACAATCCCTGAGCAACATGTGCCCTCCAAAAGAGGGGACCATGCAGGCATTCTGGATACAGATATTGTGCAGATACTCTGAATACAGGTATTGTGTGGATGTTCTGGATGCAGATGTCCTGCAGGCATTGTGGATCCAGGTGTCCTGCAGACGTTCTGCATGCAGGTGAGCTGCAGATGTTCTGGGTGCAGGTGAACTGCAGGTGTTCTGCATGCAGGTGTCCTGCAAGCATTCTGCGTGCAGGCATTCTGGATGCAGACATTCTGGACTCAGGTGTCCTGCAGACATTCTGACACAGGTGTCCTGCAGGCAGTCTGGGTGCAGGCATTCTGGACGCAGGTGTCCTGCAGACATTCTGACACAGGTGTCCTGCAGGCAGTCTGGGTGCAGGCATTCTGGACGCAGGTGTCCTGCAGACATTCTGACACAGGTGTCCTGCAGGCGCTCTGGCTCCCAGCGTCAGCGCCGCGGAGGCAGTTCCCTCTCCTGCTGGGTGTTTCTCTCGGGGATCCCTGGGCGAGCTGTGTGGCTGTCCCTGTGTGTCCCTGTGTGTCCCTGAGTGACGCTGTCCCTCTCGTGCAGTGACCAGGACGGTGTGTGCAGAGCAGTGTGACGGGCGCTGCTACGGGCCCTACGTCAGCGACTGCTGCCACCGCGAGTGCGCCGGGGGCTGCCACGGACCCAAGGACACCGACTGCTTTGTACGTGCCTTTTGTTTTATCCTTCCTGCCAGCCACTCTGCACACCCCTAATGCTTCAATCCCTGAGATTCACGCTTCTGTCCCTCCTGATGTACTGCATGCACGCTCGCGGATTCAGCATGCAATTTCTAGCGTTTAGTACTTTTTATGTTCTATTAACATCATTTATCTACTTAATATTACCCATTAACACACGTATGAGATTTCTAAATACAGATTGGGAATCATTGTTCTGCTTATCTCTGTGATTTTTATCTATTTTTTTTCCAAAATTAGGTTTTAGAGATGATAGCAAATTTTTAGCAGTATTTATCATTACATTTGAACTTGGTTTTTATTAGTGCTCTGAGTGCTTTTCATATAAAAGTCAAGAATACTACTTAGCTTCTCTGTGCAAGGCATTCCCTGTTTCTGCCAGACTTAACTTCAGCTTTTTTACTGGATGTGCTTCTTTGTGGAGATGGAAGGAAAGTGGTTCCCAAAACCCTCTCCCTCAAATGCGTGTTACTACATGTGTGCTTCAGATGGAAAGAAGAAATGTTTTTTTAAGAAACAGAGAATCTAAATGTCTAGGCTTTTAGGAAATCTGTCTTGTTTCTCATATATTATTTCTAAGAGTTTTAACAACTTTAGAAGCCAAAACTGATCTCAAAAATTGTGTAGCTCCTCTCACTGGGTCAATGAGACAAGTTTTGCTGAGGGTTTGAGGGAAAGCAAACCTAGGTCTAAAGAAGCCTAGAATAAGAACCTGCATAGAGAGGTTGGTTTTTAAAGGTACCCACATGTTCAAAGAGACAAATACCTGTGAAACTGACTGCCAGGTGGGGTTGGGAGGAGGGTAAGGAAAATTGCAGATATTTTGAAATGGTGAGCAAATGACTCATAATGAACTGGGGATAGGCCCTCACCCACAGAAGACAAGTTATTGGCAGCATAAGTTGTGCAATGCTGCAATCTGAAAGTTAGGCTCCCTGAATTGTGGCAGCTATGGAAATATACATGCTAAAAATCAACTGGTATGTTTTTTCTGGTACAGCAGAGAAGCATCCAGGGTTTATTCTCATTCTCTTCTGGCCCCAGAGCAATGTAAAAGAAATTCAGCAGGGGTCTGGCAATTTTCAGGACTAGTCATTACTTGCTTAGACACAGTGGGTGAAAAGTGTAACCCTTTAGGCTATAGACAACTGTGCTTAGCTTTCAGCTGAGACACAGAACTTTGTTTTCCCTGTGTATTTCCCTGTGCTTTTATTCACAAATTAGCAGCATTTAGCACAAAATGGTAGAAATTTGCATATGTTATCGAAGCAATTACAAATGTATATAAAACATTTCAGTCATAAATTAAAAGTTTCCAGATCTTCTAGATGATTTTTTCCTGAGAATTGCCATGTCTCCAAGGAATATTGGTGTGCTTTACTTTATGCATTTGCTAAACTGTTATCAGAGAATTGTCATGTACATGATGGAGTACCTTTTAAGTCAACATGTAAGAAATGGGTTGAGGAAACAAACTAAATTAGTATTTATTAATAAGCAAAAGTACAGCTTATGAAGCATTACAAATCCTTTAGAACATTATGGCATCTTGCAACAGCATCCTGTTCTAAATACGGTTTTAATATCTGTAGATAAAATTCATCCATCCTCCTCCATCTGCTGCCATCCAGTCATTTGCATATTCAGTTCTAAAAGCAAGACAGTAATCATTATCTGACATAAATGCAAGCAAACGTGCTAAAGCAAAGTTTTACTGATGTTTTTATCTCAGATTCAAACTGGGTTTAGGACTTGAAATGTATGGGAGGGCCTGGTTGTCTGCCTTGTGGAACCAGAGAAGTGACACAACCCTCTTGCTTGGGTGGACTTGCCATCCATTTCTGAGTAAAGTGTTTATCTTTGTAAGGGGGGAAAAAGTATCTGTTTCTGTGAAAAAACCTGACAGGTTTTATAACAGGCATTTTAAAGGAGCAGGAAAGACAGGATCAGCAGCTTTGCTTAGCACATGCTCCATGTAGGACAGTGCTTTTGTCATGGATCTCCCTGCTTGTTCCTTTCAGCAGCAGATTTTGACCTTGGATACATCATTAGCCTCTCCTTTATGAAATCTGTTGGCATGAAAGGTCCCAGGGTCCTGCTGGTCCTGATCCAAATGGAAATAAGGACTGCTGGTAAAATCAGCAGAAGAGAGGAATCTTTTTCTCTTTTCTCTCATTCCCAGCCCAGGAGGCAAGGGGACAGGACATACAAATTACTGTTATACTTGCTGACTCTTTAAAGACACAAACTCATCTGTATTTTAACAACCTGGAAAAAGACCAGAAGGATTCACCCCTAGACTAACACTTCTAAAGCAGCCTGGATTACAGGTTAGTGGGGAGGCAATACCCAGTAACAGTGGCTGCTTAAGCTGCTAGAGAGATCCAAGCCAGGCTACAGCTTTCACATTCATACAAATTCCTCATTCATGTTATTCTCTGTTAAAATTACTCCAACAGTTTTCTTATAATCTGTGGTTAAAACCATAGACATGATATGTGCTGATAAGGAATGTCAAAATCGGTGGGCCTTTCTACTCCTAATTACCAACCTTGCATGGTCAATTGTTTTCCCTGCATCCCATTACTTTTGTTATCCACACACTCCCACTTCATTTGTCAGGGCCCTGTCCTCTGTCAGCTGTGTGTGGCAGAGCCTGAATGCTAAGTGGGACAAAGTCCTGTTTTCCTCTCTCAGTGTGTGAAGCTACTGACCTCGTTAAACTTGCCACTTAGGGAAACGGCCCCCTCCTGTGCTGCTCAAAGGAAGTTCTCATCCCTCCTGCCTCCTAATTGGGAATTAGGGCTTTCAGCTGCAGGATGGAGTCATGCTGTAAGAAATCTAAAGGGTTGGACCTCTGAAAAAGTCTGTAACATTTGCTTAGACGATTATAAATAGCTGCTCTCTGTTGGCAGTTTTGGAATGTCCTATCAAGTTGAGAATTAGTTGATTGTGAATAGTTATGAAACAAATTACGGTGTTGTTTTGGTTTTGTAGGAAGCGTTGTAACAGGCAACTGTTGCCAATTAAGGGGGCTCACCAAACTCCTTAATTTGAAATGTCACATATTTGCCAAGATCCCAGCAAAAATCCAAGTAGCCAAAATGAATGTTAGCGAGCTCTGTCTGACATTCCTCACTGTCCCAGCAAGACTGAACAATCAAGGCCATCTTTTACACCCAAAAACCCCCACCCCTAAAGCAGCTATAAGATTGAACTCAGTATATTCTGTCTCCTGTTTTGCAGGCCTGTATGAATTTCAATGACAGCGGTGCTTGTGTGACCCAGTGCCCCCAGACCTTTGTGTACAACCCCACCACCTTCCAGCTGGAGCACAACCACAACGCCAAGTACACCTACGGCGCCTTCTGCGTCAAGAAGTGCCCGCGTAAGTGCTCTGCTCCCTGCTCCTGCCTTCTCCTGCACTGAGGGCAAGCTGCAGCTGCATTTTGGGGGCCTTAAAAACAGTGAGAGAACGAGAGCTGAGTGCAGAGCACACTCTCCAATCACTCCACGTGTGCTTGCAGCAAGTGTGTAATAACTCAGGTGATAACTAAAGGCGGTGCCGTTCTGTGCTGCTGACAGCTCCCAAGGATCCTAGAGTGATTTTCCTAAAGAGAGGTGCTTTCTGTTTTCATGGTCAACTGCTTGTTACAGTCACGCCTTGGATCAGTATTTACAAATTCCAAAGTAGTGGAAATAGATAGTTAAAATAGTGGGATTGTAAAAGGGTATGAATTTCTGTTTCAGATGAATAACAGTACACCACCAGCACCGGGAACCAAATGCTTTCGTGATATCGATGCCCCTAACTTGGAGTAATGATGATTTGACAGAAAATTACCCTCAGCAGTTCTGTCCCAATGAGGAATAAACTTGTAATACTGACAAGAATGCAGCCTTAAAACTCCAGAGTAAAATTAGAGGGGAAAAGGGAGTTAAAAGAAGAAGAATCCCATGCATGTAAAACCCACGTGCTTCTGAGATACCAGCCAGATGATGACAAGTCACAGAAAAAATTACAGGGTCATCACTTACACAGTCTTTGAATCTGTTGGTTTAATTGGAAAGAATAATAAAGGAGATTAATTGGAAAGAATAATAAAGGAGATCTCTCCCTTTCATTCCATGAGGGTTTACAGTTGTGCATTAATAATTTTATCCATAAATTACATGTAAGAAGGATGGGTGATCTATATTAAATGGAGCCATAATACAACCCAACCCAAAATCCCAGTTTTGAATCTCTCTGGAGGATTGACAGCAGCCAGGAGCTGTGATCACTAAGGCCTAGTTTTGCCTGTAATAGTGGTGGGTTTGTTGAAGCAAGATTGATTTGTTAAGAACCTGATATCATGCACTGTAAGGGATATAATTCTTTGCTCAAATACTTCATTGAACACTTACCTTTTTTCCCCTTTCTTATCAGTATTAAGCATTTAGTTAGGCAGGATCAGTCTATATTCTCTTTGGCCCTTGTTTTAAACAAGGGAAAAAATTGAAATACTTGTTATTGTCCTGTGCACTGTTTTATCCCAGATGTGTATTGGGTGCATGAAAAAGACAGGAGAGACCATCTTGCTTTATTTCTCTCCAATTACTGTAACTTTTTTTTCCAACAAATAGTAATAAAGCCTGATTTGGGGAGAAAGAGGGATCAGGCCTGACAATTCCTGGATTTTTGTCTCAGATAATGTGCCTATTTTGCTCTTCTGAAAACAGAGAACTTCGAATGTCAGTGTCACTGGGAAAGTGCTGAGATAACAATAGGTATTGACACAAAGCTCAAAAACATGTCCCAGCTTTTATTCACTTTCTGCCAATATCTCCTTTTTCTCTTCAGACAACTTTGTGGTAGATTCCAGCTCTTGTGTCCGGGCATGTCCCAGCTCCAAGATGGAGGTTGAAGAAAATGGTATTAAGATGTGCAAGCCCTGCACTGACATTTGTCCTAAAGGTAGGCAGTGGATCAGTATAAATTTTCTCAAAAGTAGTTTACCCAGGGTGTTATTTTGGCATGAATTACCCTTCATGAGTGTGTTGTAGAATATGAATAGCTTTCGAATACCCACAAAACTTTGAGCTATGTAGGTTGTGTGTCAAGCACATACAAAAGAGTGAAAATTTATTAACTTGTAATGGTAATATAACCAAAGCAATAACTTTTTATTAGATACAAATGAAGGGGATTTCTCTGTTGGTTTTAGAGAAATCTGAAAGAATTCTTCATCGCATTATTTTAATGACAAGTGTTTCCTGGAGGTGTTTAACTTTGTCCTTTTGTCATTCCAAAGGGGGCCACACAAATTCTCCTGACGTCAATGTCTGGGGTGTCTCATATTTGTCAATATAACATTAGGTTTCCATTTCCTTCCTGTGTATCTGCTTTCCCAGAATCTCCTACCTCCTTTCTCAGTGTCTCAAGCACAGATTGGTGATGGTTCTCTTGGGAAGACTGGAATCTGTAGGTTACTTTGCTATTCTAGACTCCAGCAAGGAGATTTTCTGCTCCCTGCTTGAAGGTCTGTGGAGCAAAACATCATAGGTTTTTCTACATGGGCCTATGCCACTTTTCAGTCCTAATGGAAGCCACACCTGGCTTAATTGTGGTAAATATTTGTTGTTGTTGAATAGATAGTTTTATGCATGAAAACCCAGGCATAGAGTTCCTTACTTTCTCAGGAGGAAAGCTATCACGTTTGTAAAAGCTTCTGCTGGTAGTTGCCATCATAGGAGTCCAGCTAGGAAGACAGAATCCATTATATGGTCGAATCCATAAGGGATTTGTTCCTGGATGCATCCTGTGTCCCAGAAAATGCATCCAAATTACATAGATGGGCTACACATAGAGAAGTTCCCTCACTGGTGGCCAGTTTCCCCAGGCACCAGTAACTTGCCGATTGAACTGATAAATAACAAGGTATTTATACAACCTTTTAATAATGGACTTTATGGCATGGCAGGGTAATTTCACAAATCCAGCAGAGAAGGGGATCTCAGGAGCCATCAGTGTTAGGGCCCCTCAGTTTCTGCAGTGCACAGTGCACCAAGAAATGGCACTGCTGGGAGTGGGAATTTGCTGTGGTGGGACTTGGCATGGCTGATATTCACCTTTCTATCCCATGTGCAATGCCCTAAGCTGTGTGCCAGGGTCCTGTGGCTCACTGCTGGTTTAAATTGGCCCATGCTGCCTTGGGAATATGGGCCAGGGATGCTGTTTTAACACCTCTCTGCTGAATGAGATGAAGACTCTGTCTGTCAGGCCAAGGTGCTGTGATTCAGGAATTGTTTTCCCTGGTTCTTTACACGAGCTCCTTGTTTTGGCAGCGTGTGATGGCATTGGGACAGGGAGTTTGGTGTCGGCTCAGACGGTGGATTCCAGCAACATTGACAAGTTTGTAAACTGCACCAAGATCAATGGCAACCTCATCTTCCTTGTCACTGGGATACATGGGTAAGTGACAGAATGTTAAGGTGTTTTGTCATAGTGCCAGCTCAAACCAATTGCATCCACCTCTTAATGAGGGCTGCAGGCTTCTTTTATGCAGTGGCAGAGCCAGGATAAATTAGTTTTCTGCCTTCCATTGTGAAGAAAACCATTGCCTGGATTCTTAAGATTCAACCTCTAGGAAAAGAAAGGATGAATTAATTGTTTGCACTAAAAAGAGAAAAGACAATTATGATTCTCTGGTTACTTTATGAGGCCCTCAATACTGGCTTACAACAAAGGCAGATTACAGAATAGAAGGGAAAAAAGGAGGTTATCTTCCATGAGTTTGAGCCACCAATGTATGGCCAGCAGAATGATATGCAAAATATGCAGAGAGAGCCTCTCTTAGCATAACTTGTCAAAATCTGGGTGGCTGTCAGTGCACACACATGCACAAAAGCTGCCCTCTTGTCCATCAGTTTTGAAGAATCTATTTAAGTTTCAGTTGCAGCGGCACACAAAATTCACTGGTGCATAAATCCAGTATTTGGGTTTAAATTTTGCTCACTGTAATAGGTCCAGAAAAACCTCCAAGTGTCACATGGCTCTGCTCTGGCCAAATGGCCCACTGAGAAGCTGGATGGAAACATGTTAAATCTCACAGGACAGAAAAAGATCATGTAAATGCAACAGAAGCAGCTAGAGCCCATGAGAAATTTTGTGTGCATTAATCCAGTGCATTACATGAAATTTAATTTCAAGTATAAGAGCTGCTTTTCCAGGAAAAATTATATTAGCTCATTAAAAAATCTGTCTAAATTAAAAGAACCAAACCCATGTTGAATAAAATTGTACTCGTCTGAAAAATATCTAAATTTGGACTATAAGCAGAAAGTTAAAATATTCTGTTCTATTTTACAGAAGAGTAGGACATGTAATGTGGGAACTGTGTAGCATTTTGTGTCTCATTCTTGATGAAGAAAACTCATTTCAGCAAGCCTAAAGTATGAAGGCACTGAGTTTTGTAACCCTACATTTTTCTACAGCATGTATAGGTTAAACAAAGAAAAGATTTGAGAATGAATGAAAATATCTAGAGTTCTAAAACAGCTTTTTAATTTAAAGTTTAAATTACATTTTGCAAACCAGCAATATAAAAGGGAAATTTAAAAAATGGCACAGACTTACACAAGTGGTGTTTTTATATAAATGGACAGTACAGAGCAGCAACAATCTTACTTATTCCCTCTCCAACTTTTACTTAACTTTTGTCACAAATTCATTTATTCACAGTGAACTGCAAATTTTAGAGTATGAATTTTTAGTGTTTTAGATTGTAGGGACTTCAAGTCTGGTTCTTTAGGGAATTGGAAGACTTTTGGTGGTGGCAGAGAATAATTTCAGTGAAATATGCAGAGGATTTTTTGTTGTTGTTTCCATTGGAAACTGTGCTGTTGCAATTGATTCTGTCCTATTTTTTGATTGTGTGGTTCTGGAGCCCATTTCTTTCCTAAGCACATGAACTTCAAGTCTTTGTGAATTGTTGTAATTTAAGTAAATATATGTGTGATTATGAATGTTTTTATACACAACTGTTTAAAGTAATTAAGATATACACTATTCTACAGTTTTGTATGTTGATAAAACATTAGCTATTCGGCTGTTTAAGGGTTTTAAGTGTATTTCTGCACCTTTAAAGCTATTTAATCTTCAGAATTTAGAGGTGAAATTCAGCTGCCTCATGTTTATTGCAGGCAAGGGTTTTCCTTTTTTGATGGTAATGCATTTTGAAAGCAAAGTGCTGTGTTTCTGTTAGGTAGTCAAAAAATGTTATTTCGTTTTCTGAGGGCCCCACATTGTTAAAATAACGTGTTTGATGCCTCTGTGGTCCACTGGGCTTTTCTGTTAACGTTCTAGAACTCATTTTGTGTCTGCTCTGCTGGAGTTACCTCGGGGTGGTTGGAGGTGACCCCACCAGTGTGTCTGTCACCTCCCACACTTGTGAGACCTGTCCCAGTGACAGCCAGCTGGATCACCGGCACGTTTCTGTTCCAAGGATCACGTGTCCTGGAAAGCAGGAGGAAATGTGGGCTCCATATTTATTGGGGATGTTTCCTGCTCTCAGAAAACACACCAAAATCCCATAACATGCCATTGCAGAGAATTTTTTGTTTGGTTTAAGCTTCTGGTTGACTTTTTAAATAAAGGAGGAAAGTAACACATTTACCAAATGATGGCACTCTCAAAAACGAGGTCAGCTTCATCTTTTTATACTATGGCATATCTAAGTTTAAAATTGTAAGTTTTGGAGGTTATTTCATTTCTTATGGACAAACTTGCTTGGCAAAGATCCATGCTTATAGAGGTTCCTTGTTCAACACCTTCTAAAAGGTGTGCCCTTTAGATGTCAGGTGTCAGGAGCTGCTGGCATGCTCTTAGCTTTGTTTTGCTTACAGCTTGTCTCTCCTTGCAGGAGCTGCTTTGTTGGTCCTGGTATGCACTATCACAGCTGTACCATTCCTGGAAAAAACACTGAAAATTCATCTTTCCTTTAGGAAGGTCACTCATGGTTGTTTAGAATCACTTTATTTTCCATAGCATAAATATTTGCTAAAACATGAATGAGTCGAACCTTTAATTTTCTTCAAGATTACGTAGCAGAAGCTGGGCACATATGCAGGAACAACAGGCTGAAGAAGCTTGGTGCATATCCTCGTAAAACCAAAGTTCTGAGCACCTTAATGATGTTCTCTCTGTGGTATGGCTTTGAGAACCTGATCTTTTCTTATTTAGAGTGTCACATCATGTGATTTTAATCTTTCAGAGACCCGTATCACACCATCGCTGCCATCAATCCAGAGAAATTAAATATCTTCCAAACAGTGAGAGAGATAACAGGTAACACACTTCTGATCTCCTATAGTCTGCATTCATTAATGAATTCATTCTCACTTTGCATTGATAGTTGTCATGTGTTGGGTTTTCTGAAGAACACAAGGTGCTTGTTTTCATTAAGCTCATGATGCTGTAATTAATATAAAAGTTTAACACAGAAAACTTCAATATCAGTTGATTTTCATGAGTGTGTTGTCCTTTGAACACAGGATGCCCTTTATGGCAGATGCTAAGTGGACAGAGGATCTTGGTCCCCTGTTGGCAAAGTAGGACAAGTGTTGCAAGGGAGGGAAATGTGAGGAAAATGGTGCTGAAATGTGGGAAACCATTTTCTTCACCTGAAAGCTTCACCTGAAAGCTCTAGTCTGCTTTTACAGCTCCTTCCCTTGGTCTAACAGAAAATGCTACTACAAGTTAGCTTTTGTAATTTGAAGACAGGTGTATAATGTGGTGGTGAGTGGTGGTAGTGAGTCCTGGTTTTTGTGACTTTTCCATGGGGCATAGAACTGGTACTCAGTACTTTGTTTTCTTGCATCTTGTTTGACCATGTGGGGGACAAGGAGGGTGGTACTACAGCTCTGAGTTCTCACTTGATTTCTGATTATGTTTAGGTGGGGAAGAAAAAAATTGCTCTATTTCATGCACAAAAAAAAGCCACCAAAATACCTTTGGGCACCACAGCTTGATTGTAGCTGTGTGGAGCTCAGCATGCTTCTCTTCTCAAAAGCTGTGAATCTGTGCAAATCAGTGGGATTAAATATGAAAGTAAACTCTTAATCTCTTCCTAATTAATGTCAAAGATAATCTGGCACCTCTGCCTGTGTTATTTGCCATTCCTAAACACACTAATTGGCAGTCTCAGCCCTGCTGCTGAAGTGGAATTACCCCTGTGCTCAACTCAGCATTTCAGCCCAGTGCTGAGTCACAGCCATGGGGAGCTGCCCTCTCTGTGCACACAAAACAACTCATGCACAGGGTGAACAGTCCTCACCTCGGGAATCAGGACAAGTTCTCCTTCTCTTTTTTGGAGGAGGTGGTGATGAGCAGCCTGAGAGTCTGCAGCTTTCTTATTTATTTCTTTTCCTCAAGCTGGCACTGTGTTTCCTTCATAGGCTAAAGCTGTCCTGGTTCATGCATGGCTGAAATAATTTGTGTTATGTTTGCCTTTTTCTCCTTCAGGGTATTTGAACATACAGTCATGGCCTGAGAATATGACAGACTTCAGGGTGTTTTCTAACTTGGTTACCATTGGTGGGAGAGCTCTCTATAGGTAAGGTACTTCTCTGTTGGTGGAATAATTTTTTATTAGTGTTCTGTGATTCTTTGTTCAGTAGCAGAGAATTCTACATCCTTTCAGAAGGACATTGTAAACTGATTTATTTTTTTCTCTGTTACCAAGGTGTTCATTACCAGTATCTTTGCTAATCAGTTGTTTATAATGGGTAACACCATCTCAACATAATTATTAAAAAAAAAAGTCTTGGCTCATGGCTATTACCTCATTGTATGGAACTTACATTTATGGTTTAAAATACCTTGTGAAGAAACATAGTTTAAAAGGAATAAATCATAGAACTGATCCTCATAATTGTGAGTTTTTATGATTAGACATGCAGGCTCATATGCCCAAACAACAAAGTGGTTTTGAGAAGAGGTAAAAAGTGGAAGAATATTGAAATCACTGAGGCACCTTGAAGGTGAGGTGTTAGTGAGCTCTGTAGTGCCATTTTTACCAGAGATGTTTCTGTGTGAAAACTCAGATGGATAAATTGGTTTGGAGAAGAAAACATGGTGAGAAATGCTGGGGGAAGCACAAGAGGTACCTGAGTAATTGATACAGCAATCCCTGGATCCCCACTTTGGAGATGGAGTAAATCAGGCATGGAATTCTGCTGGCATCTCAAACAGCAACCTGAGCAGAATATGAATAGCAGTGAAATCTTGAGGTTGAGTTACAGCCCTGCATCCTGTTCCAAGGCAGCTACTTTTATTTGGAACAGCTGGAAAACAATTACCATCATTAAAATACAATAACTTAAAGGATGCCCAGAAACTGGATATTGTCTTCACTAATCTTCAGTCATAAAATATGTGCAGTCATTTTCATGTTGCACAGACAATCATTTACTGTTCCTTTGATGAAGAAAGGCGATAACCACATATTACAACCAAAGAAAAATGGAATGTGGAAAGTGGGCTGAAAAAAAATCCATGAAAATAACAATTTCTTCCTGTATTACTTGAAATGACATTAATTTGATGCCTGACAGAAGATGTTTTAATACATTTTACATGATTTTGTCATTTTCTCCTTAGCATATAAACTATCAGAGTATTAGTGCCGTTGAAAGGAAAACCTGAATTTTACTCAGTTTTCCTAATAGTGCATTATCTCAAAAAAAATCTGTTAATGGCTGAAATGAAACTGGTTGAGGAGTTCTGCTGGATTACTTGGCCTAGTGCTATGAGCATCACAGCTTGTGGTATCTCACTCCTGACAGGACTCATAACTTCCTAGGCAATAGAACTCGATGTTGACTCATAAAATATTTGTATTACCACAAAATGAAAGTTTTCTGAACAATTCTCAGTTTTTCTGGAAAGATCATCTTGACACTTGGAACTAATTCCAGTTGGCAGTTCCCTACCAGATACAATAAGTTGTGCCTTCTGCAGCTAATTCCTATTCTCTCTCACTTTCGTTCTCATGCCAGTGGCCTTTCCTTGCTCATCCTAAAGCAACAGGGCATCACTTCCCTGCAGTTCCAGTCCTTGAAACAAATCAGTGCTGGCAACATCTACATCACAGACAACAGCAACCTGTGCTACTACCACACTGTCAACTGGACCAGCCTGTTCAGCACTCCCAGCCAGAAGACAGTGATCCACAGGAACAAGAGGGCAGAGAACTGCAGTAAGTGCCTGCTGCTCGCTGCCACAGCCTCCTCTGGGGGCTTGTGCAGCTCCATGGACACCGGGGCAGGAACAGCACCCAGGGGTTTGGCCTGAGCAGGAAAATGAAATGGTGTAAGGTGTGAACAAAGGGACAGGGGGCAGAGAGAGCCAGCTGCTCCCTTAACGTGATGGGAATGATCCAGAGTCACAAATAGGAATTCTGAAGGCTGTGAATGGGATGTTCATGAGTTTACAGCCCTTTCCCTAGGGAGTGGGATTAGCATCTTCTGCTTCCCCCAGCCTATGGGTCCAGCCTGTTTGGATTTGTGGCTATAATAAATAGCGAGACCCAGCATGGTCTAGAGTGTCTTGTAACTCAAAAGGGTTTAATAAATGAATGAAAATAATACAGAAACAAAATATATAAACTGTACACAGTGTGGGGAAGTCCCACACCTCGTTCAACACCTAGAAAATGTCCCTGGTTCTCTTGTTCTGCCCGTTTTTCTACTCGATGTCCGAGGATGGTTCTGTTTGAAAATTCCCAATAGGAAAGCTTACAGGGCTTGATGGACAGAGGAAAGGTCCAACAGGTGTTTCTCTCAGCCAACCATAGAGGGACATGTACAGAACCTTCCAGGCAAATCTCCTAATAAGTAAGGCAATAAACTGAAACTTCCTCCTTATACAGAAACACCTTCCCAAGTATGGGAAGTGCATTACTACACCGGCCTAAGAGGCCCTGTCTCAATCCAGAACGGTGCTTGGGGGACTGTTTTAGGTCACCAAGCTCTCCCTTCTCATATTTGACCTATCTGATGAAAAATACTACTTCAGGAAAGCTTACATGCCACTACCTAGACTGAGATCATGGTACTGAAATGCCAAAGAGAGCTCTGTAGCAGATAAAATAACTTGTTTATACAGAAATCAGGCAGCAAATTGCATCAATACAGGCATATTGTAGCAGCAAGGCAGTTCATTTTAAGCATCTGTTAGACTGCTTGCAGGAGAGGATATTCATTAAATTGCTGTATGTTTAAGTGATATGGCTGATGTTTGTGCTCTGATCAGCCAAAAATGTTTGCTTTGGGTTTTTTCAAGCTGTGGTCCTATTTTTGACTTGCACTTTAGTTCTTTCTTTCTACCGGTTTGAGGGGGTTTTTGTTTGCTATTTTTTGAGGATTTTGTTTCTATTTTTTTCCTCTCCCCTGCCTTTGAAGTGCTGTTCTGTGCTCTGTTTTGAGAGAGTGAATGTCTGTGCTCATCCCTGTAGTGTACCTTCAGTGTTAGGTGAAATACAGCTGAGCTTTGTTACTTTGCTAATCTTTCCTACAATGGAACACACACAGGAAATACGAAGTCTTGTCTGGTCGATCTCTACATTGTTTTGGTTGTGTGGCATTTTAATTGTTGTTAGTATTCATTTTATTAGGCTATTTCTTTACATGCAAGTTAAAAAAGTGAAGGTTAAGAAAATGCTATTTGCTGTCACTGCAGGCAGTTTTTTACTGTGACAGTGCCTGAGGGTTTTTCTTCTGCCCCTGCATAGAACGTCAGCTATAAAAATAGAGTATTTATTGGAAAATAGAGGTGCTGCCAAGGAGGATGGCACAGGGATGTGACACTGCTTTTTGCTTTCTCCTGCAGTGTAACAGGATCATGTGGTGAGGAACCACCTAGCCCTGTGCTAGTGCTCCAGTAACAACTGTATTTTGTATGGCATGGAGAAAGAATTAGCCCTTTTGAGATTTCCTGTACGGAATTCTTGGGCTGACAGAAGAAGGAAGAAGCTCAAGGTTTTGTTGACCATGAAAGAGTCACTAAGGTTATATTTCCAGATCTGAGTTGGTCCCATCTTGCCAGAATCTGGATCTTGTAAACCTAGAAAGCACAAGCTTCCTCTCTACCAGATGGAAAACTGCTTACTATGGGAGAAAAATCATGCTCTTGGTGCTCTGATGTTTTCTTAGATCAGATTGGCTCTAGCTGTCTATCATGCCTATCATGCCTATCATGAAAAAACAATCAACTTCCTTCCATTCCTAGACATTTAATATAAAAAGAAACTAGGCAGTAATAAGGTAGAGCACAGACCTCATGTCTCATACAGAAATGATTCCTCTTTCTGTGACCTCCCAAATGTCAGGAGAAAACAGGAAATCACTCAGGTGAATTTTGTAAGGTGTCCCAGTTGTTCCACTGTTTTTGTGAGCTTTGGACATAGCTCTACACAGCAGATTGGAACATAATCTTGCATTAGTTGTCAGGGCTCCTTTCTCAAATACCCCTTTGCCCTTTCCTGGGAAAGTTTGAAAGTTTCTCAGTTTGAATCCCTTTGAAGCTGCCCCATATACTGAAACATGGGCTTCCATGCTGAGCAAGTGGAAACTGGGATGTGCTATCACATCATCCTCTCACATGGAATGTCTTGTCACTGCATTTGCACACAAAGGGAAAATGTAATCTTTATTTCACCTCTAGCTTGGTGAGGATTTATTATAATAGATGCTTATCATTTTCCAGGAAGAAAAATATTCCTAAAGACATTTTAGGAGATTTAACACCACGGGAGTCTTAAAGAGGAAAACAAATCTTTTTTTTTTTTCCTTTTTAAGAAGTCACAATGCAAGCTCCAGTACCAAGGGGCTGGATTTAAAAATGGACTCTCACGTGTGTTCATTAAATGGACAGTGTATTATGAACACAGGCCAGGGGCCAAGTGGCTCCAGTTGGGAGGCAGTGCAATCCTAACAGGCACAGTGGCTTCTCTCCAACTGGAAGGCATTGTGATCCCAACAGGAGCAGTGGTTTCCTCTCTCTGCATGCCTGTGTGAGTGAATTTATGTATTTTGGCCTTTTGAGAGTTAGCATTAGCTGAGAAGAGCTTTGCTGCTGCTGCTTCAGCTCTGCCTGACAGCCAGCACCTCTCTGGGATTGGATGAGTTCTCTGCAGGTTGGATGAGTTCTCTGCAGGTTGGATGAGTTCTCTGCAGGTTGGATGCCTCACTAAACTCTGCAGGATCACTTGGAGTATGGCAGCACTGGCCCATGGAGCCAGATGCAATTCTCCAGCACCCTTTGGAGCATCTGTCATTTCCAGGACAGGCCAACAGACTGGGCTTTAGGAGAGTTTTCCTGCACCTTCCACTGCCTGACAGTGTGGGATCTGAGCTTCCAGGGTTTCCATCTCTGTCTTTCCCATATTTTGCCTGTTCTGGACACTGATCCTGGAGATGTTTGGACACATGCCCACACCACTTGAGTGCCAGATGAGCCTCACCAGAATGGGGAAGGTGTGCAAGTAAATATTTGAAGGATCAGAATGCTCTGTGGCAGAAATACTGTCTGCTTGCTTGCATGATAACCAGCAGAGTGTGACTTGTTAATAAAAATATCCACCAAAGTTTTTTTCACATGGTTTTCAGTCAAGAAACCAGACTAAAAAATGTTAATTGTTACAGTCACTATCAGGTATTTATTATTACTTTTTTGTATATTTTGAGGCACTTTAGCTCAGGGTTTTTTTCCTTTCCACCAATTACTGTTAATTGCTTAGAGCAAATGACAGCAAACCTTTTTCTATCAATGTGTAGCTTTCTCTGAAACTCATGTAAGAGTTCCCAAGGTCTTCTAGCCACCAGTTTATTTAGGTGATTTTTATGACCTGTCACAAGGTGATGATATCTTTTCCATGCCATTTAATGCTATACTCTACATCAGTGAGAAAGTGCTGAGAAGTTGCAGGGGGGGTAATTTTTTTTTTTTTTT
>WEIU01015169.1:1381457-1437891 GCA_013389925.1 Aegithalos caudatus
TTTTTTTGTGGAAAAGTTTGATCTGTGTTAATGCTTCATCTTTGAGATAACACTAGCATGGCAGAGTTTGGGGAACCTCTGGGGGTTTTTTGGGTTTTTTTTTGTTTTTTGTTTTTTTTGTTGTTGTTGTTTTTGTTTGTTTTTTGTGTGTTTTTTNTGTGTGTGGGTTTTTTTTGGGTTTGTTTGTTTGTTTGTTTGTTTTTTGATTGTTTGTTTTGTTTTGTTTCTGAATGAAGAAGACAAAGACAACACACTTCAACCAGTGGAAAATGCTACAACATTTTCCAGCATGCAAAATATGTTTTCTATTCCTCCTACCCTCAATTATTTTATCTTGCTGTTTACACCACTTCTTAACAATGTTATAATAGTCCCCAAATATTTCACTACCTTCAGGATAGTTTTTTTTAATAGGTTAGAAGCCTAGGCAGAGGCTGATTTTTGGGCTGGTTTTTGTAGAATACTGACAATACAGGAGAAAATATGTGTGTGTTTTTCATTAAAAAAATGAAATCCATAAACCCCCAGGATGCTCTAGTGTTTTGTGTTGTCTTTCTAAGATGGTGCCATGCAGGGCCAGAGAGGGCTGGGTGTACGTGGAAGGAATGTGAAATCTCCCTACACACTTTCAGGGAGAGAAATGTCAGTGTCTAAGCTCATGTGCACAGGGAACAGAACAATTCCCCAAGGAAAGGGTGGGTAGATTCTACCTTTGCTCCGTGTTGAAGTGAAAAGTCTGCCTATTTTTTTTCAGCATGGTTTGGTTTGGTTTTTTTTAGTGGAACAGTCAGAGGTGACTCATGAAATATGAGTGCACACAGAATAAATGCAGGGAAAAAAAAAGTTCTTTTATTCAAAGTTACTTGAACAATTCTCTCAGCTTTGGGGATACCTGCAGTGAAAGGTGAAACCCTTCTAGGCAAAGGTTGCTACAGATGTGATTATTATGAATTATATCAATCTAGCCACCGATTAACAACTTGAATAAATGATTATGTTCATTATTGGGCATGATGTAAAGCTAATTGAAGTCTGCAGGAGTTTTTCTATTCAGTTTATGGAGCTTTGGCTCAGGCCCGGAAGCATATAGCCAAATAAAAATATTTTTTCTTTTTTTAGTAGCTAATTTTCTTGTGTTCTATTTAGGTTGGGCAAAAACATTGAACCTTTCTTCTTCTAACCTGTGTGGCCCCATTAATAAAGAATGAGCCCTCCTTCTAAAACTCCTGACAAAATCCAGTTCCTGTCAAGAACATTATTGTTATTTCCTTCCACATGTGATGTGCTGGAGCTGTAGAACATGCTCAGCCCATGGAAGTGCCAAATAATGTGTCAAAAATTGAAACATTTCTTTAGCCATCCCCACAATTAAAGAAGAGAAAGGCGAGAGAAATGAGTTTTTGTATGTTGTCAAAACAACCACTCCTTCCTTGCCAAGATTCTTTTATGAAAACATTTCAGGAGGAAATGGTAATTTTTTTTTTGTTTCTGTTGCTTTTTTCATAAGGTTATGGGCACTGTGTTGGCTACATTTCAATGGGGTAATCATTATTTTCTTTATTGAAAACCTCTCTTTTTATTTTTATACAGTTATTCACTGTATTTTCTGACCTATCTTGTAATAACACCCCTTGTTATTTGGACAGATATTTTAGTGAAATACTTTGTGCAAATAAATTCTGATCCCAGAGTAGTTTGTAGGGTGAGAAAAATGAAAAGAAAGGAAATCACTAGTAGTAAATCACAATTTCAAGTTACTAAAGAAGGTGAGAAAGCAAACAGGGAACTGCCTTTCTGTGATGAGTGTGGAAAACAGAATCAGAAGAGCTAGAAATATTCTTAAAATTAAAAATTAGAAATAAAGGGATCTCCAAACCAGGTTAAGTTTTAGTTTCTTGCTTGACAAAGATTTTAAATGAGTCATTGATTAGAAAACAAAAACCATATGAAACTATATTAAAAGCTTGTTTAATTGTAACTAGGATAGTTTCTGGGTTTGTGGGTTTTCTTTTTATTTGCAGGTTTATTTGCCAAATAGTGGCAGCATAGTGGAACTACTGACATCTGAGTTATTATAAAAATGTTACTATGCTTAAGAATGGCCTGGGACCCTCTTGCTGTGATTTGTGATCACTAATGCACTTTAAAGCATACTGAGCACCTGAAAGGACTCCTAAATGAAATAATTTTTTTTATTTGGCCATTCCTGATTTGAGCTTGGAGGCAAAAGAAAAACCAGAAAGATTCTTCTGAATGCCTTTTGGATGTTGGCATTTAAAAAGGATGTGTGATATAGAAATAAAAAACCTAAATCCTGGCCTTGATAAAACAAGCTCAGACTTCTCATGCTTGAGATTATTTGTGGTGTATTGTAAGATAGTATTGGGGAGGGTGGTAGAACTCAACCAGAACCTCCTTTTCATTTATTATTCCTCTTAAGTTGTTTCCAATGGTTTAAAAAGCAAACCAGTGTCTGTGTTGTTGCCATCTCTGATATTTCAGGTCCTTGCTGGGTTTAGTTCACTCAGTCCAGTGTGCAATCCATTTGTTTAAAACATTGCATTGTGCAAGAAATAAATTCAAATTAATCCTGTCCTTTCACATGCCAGGGTTAGGCTGAAAGTGCACCCAGGTTTTCTTCAGATGCTGGAGAGTTAATGTGTTTCCTTTTGCTCTTTGCTCATTTTCTCTGTCTGTCACATCATCTAGATATTTACATAGAGAACGATTTATAAAAAAATAAAAACACAGACTTACACTGTTTGAAACAAACTTTCTCTCTAGCCCTTAGTTCATAGTGTACTTTGGTTTGGGCTTCAGGGTTTGAATATAAAGACTTTTTGGCTTTTCAGGTGCTTTTGCACCTGATTAATATAAATAAGTAATTTAAAAATCACAATTAATAGTGTCTTTCCTTCAATTTTTTCCCTGCAGTCCATAAGTTTTATTTCAATTCACAGGTAGTATTTTATATTTTAGTTTAATATAACTTCAGTGGATACAGACAACTGATTTTTGAATCCTTTAAATTTTTGGCATTTACCATGGCCTGTGTCAGGAAATTCTACAGGTTGATCTTTACTTTCTATGAAGAAAAAATCTCAGATGTTAACCTTATTGGATTCCTGTCTCTCTGAATGCCCATGAGGGACTTGGAAGAAGCAGTGAACAATTGTTTCATGCTTACTCACCTCCTCCTTGCCATTCAGGATTTTAGAAGCTTTAATCATGTCCTTTCTCCCCCACCTCTGGGGCTGCTTCTCTGTTTATTCCTGGTTTAGAAGCTCTCCTCTGGTTTTGAGCATCCTTGCAGCACTCTCTTAAATCTTTTTCCTGCTCAGTTTTTTCTGAAAGGATCAGACCAGGAGTGTGTATGATATTTCAGCTGGGTGCTCTGTGTATTTGTGTTGTGCCATGATGGTGATTTATGATTTTTTCCTCTCCTGCTCCTGGAAAACGGTGCCATTCTGGTGCCGTTTTGGAGCATGTCGGGGTGCTGACAGAAGGTTTTCCCTTGGATTTGAGAGGGCTGTGTGCATTACTGACATCATCCCCTCTCTCTGCAGCTGCTGATGGGATGGTGTGCAATGAGCTGTGCTCCAGTGACGGCTGCTGGGGGCCAGGGCCAGACCAGTGCCTGTCCTGCAAGCGCTTCATCCGGGGCAGGACCTGCATAGACTCCTGCAACCTCTACGAAGGGTAAGACATCCCCCTGGGCTCTTCCCAGAGCTGATAACTAACACTGGGGAGCACTTCAGTGAGCAAGTCATTTTGGGGGTGCTTTAATCATTTCTAGCTCCATTGCCAGTATTACTGATTTGGGGTGAAACGTGTTATGTGCTAAGATTTAAGGATTTCTGAATCTGAACTTGTGTAGAAAGCTTTCCCTGGTATTCCACTGACTAAAGTTTTCATGCAGCATCATCCTCTTGCACCTTTTGCATTGCTGGTAATGTGAACAATTTAATTTAGGTGAAAAGTTACAAAAAAAACCCCTTATCATTTATCTCTACTAGATATCCTTATTATTCAGAACTATACAATTATGCTCTTTCAGATGAGTTGGATTCAGGCATCTGATCAAGAAATTCTCCAAATAAGAACCCCAAATTAGAAAAACTCACTATTTTTTTCATAATGCACTGTGTAATTGTACACACAAATAGAAATTTAAAAACCTCACAGGAGTTCTTGCCCCTTTTCCTTTTGCTGCTTATACTGGAGGAATACCTTCACAGCACAAGGTGGTTCGAGCTGCCTTATGACAGAAAGATAAGGCTGAACTGAGCCAAATGAACTCCCACATATGCATGAAAATATTCTCAACTCTTCCATCTGGAGAAGGCTTGCAAAAATCACTTTGTCAGAGTACAGTTTTATGTGCTTAAAAGCTCATCTTCTCTGCTCCCCTTTCACCCCCCAATAAACAGACCTGCAGACCCCAGTTGTGTTGCCAGTGCACTGGAATAAGGTGGTCCCCCCTTGGTGTCACTGCTGCCATGGAGCCTGTCACAGTAAGAGAATGATGAGACTCAATCAGTATGTTCTGTTCTCTATCCATCAGTTAATGGTATTGACACTTTCCACAGGCTCAGTTCTGTCCTAAATATGCGAAAATATTTGTAACCTGGGCTAGGGGAGAGCTTTTTGTTTGTGGGAGAGCTCTGCACATTCATGTTGTAGGGCAGCAACAGTTCTTCAGGGAGGGATCAAGCTCTATTTGACATCTCTTTTAGTCCTCAGCAGGAAAAATCGACTCCCAGAGCCGGGGAAGGGTGAGCTTCCTTGCAGCTCTCAAGTGAGGTTTTCCTCAGCTCGATCCTGTCTTGGTTTGGAAAGACAAGTGCCTGCTAAGCAAAGCAGGAGCCTTCCTTGAAGATGTAAATCCCCCCCCACTCTGAATTACAATTTTGAAATTAAGGGGCTCTCAGGCAAAGATACAGGAATAGGAATCACAGTTCTTTACTTGGAAAAATAAAATAAAAAAGCAGTAGTTAAAAAAAAAAATCCAAAATAACAAAAAATCACAGACAGAGTCAGAATATAACTTGACACCCTGTTGGTCAGTCCAATTAAATCATGACTGCAGCCCTCCTGGGGTGACAGATGAGGTTCTGTTTAAGCAATGAATTTATAGAAGGGTGTAGTTTTCCTCTGAAGGTCCAGTGGTGGTGAGATGGGTCCAGTCTTCCTCTGGGAATCCAGTGCAAACAGGCTGCTCTGGTGTTCTGAATCTCAGGTTTTATCCAGGCAGGAATTCTTGGCTCCTCCCTGTGGGTGTAGCATCTCCCAGTGGGATGATGTAATTTTATCAGCCATGCAGTGAGACTCAATGGCCCATTAACAGCAGATATCCCCTGGAGGGAGGATGGATCATGGGAGGGATAAAGGACACTGCCCCAGCTGGTTTTAACAGCTGGTAATAGGATACACACTGCTGGTTACATCCTGCATTGCAGTCCAAGATAATCCTGATGTCCTCAGCAGATCCTAATGGCTGTAGAGGAATGGAGGATGAGCAGTGACCAGCTGAGCTCCAAGCATTCACCCTTTACCTGGATGCTACTGGAGCCCCCTAACATGAGTGTGCAGCACATCTGTACACATCTGGTTGATGCAAATATTGTAATTGGTAATGCAGCAAGACAGGATCCACCTGCAAAGCTTGGGTTGGTCCACTCTGAGCCTGCTACAAAGATTTGGTCTGTCTTTAGTGGGAGAGAAACAACTTGCTCAGATGTGAATTCATCTTGGCCTAGAAGAAGGTGGGATGGATTGTGTTGGGAGAGTGCTGGAGGTTTTTGGTGAGGGATAACTGGCAGCTGAAATGTTTGAAGGAAGAAATTCAACCTGCCATCACTACCTTTTTTTCCCTCTTAAAAGTTAATAAAAAAAGTCACTTAAGTGGTAGTTTCCTATGGATACTTGAAATAAATAAAAGGATTTGTTTTGACATTTTATAGATTGAGACCTCAGTCTAGAATTTTTGCTGAAAACATTTCGAGCCTTTTGGAGCACAGGCTTTAAAACATGTGTTCATAGAGAGCTACCTGCAGTAGGGCAGCTCTGTCATCAGTGCTCATGTGTGACAAGTGGCTTCCTGAATCGGAGCCACGAGTGACAGTCATGAAAATCAAAGTCAGCACTTTTGTCCTGTTAATGAGGTCTGTATTTCTTAATGAGAGGAAAGCCCCCACTGTAGTTTTGTGTTGGTGAGGAAGGTGTCTCTGAAGGTGGCTGTGGATGAGGTGGTGGCTGTCCTCAGCTGCTGCGACAAACTGCTGCCCTCAGTGCCTTTGAGATCAATTCCATCAGGTGAACTCAGTTTGGGCTGGAGTCAGACATGTCCTAACCTGACTGCAAAACATTTTCCCAGGGAATTCCGAGAATTTGCAAACGGTTCTGTGTGTGTGGAGTGTGATCCCCAGTGTGAGAAGATGGAGGAGAACATGATCACGTGCTACGGGCCGGTAAGAACAAAGTCTGTTTGCTTTGTTGGGTTGTTGTGTTTGCTGGGCTTCAGGGTAACTTGCCAAAAAGTCTGCTGAGGGACAGGTTAAACTTACAGACTTTAAACCAGCTACTGCAAATTAGTGCAGGCAGAAGCAGAAAACACATATTCTGCTTGTAGGGAAGGAATTCTACTCATGCTAAATTGGTGCTGGGAATGAACTTCCTTGGATCTGCCTCCTTAAGAAAGTGATTTTAAAAGTTTTCCTTTTCTTTCCTTTTCTTTCCTGCTTTAGTGGTACACATGCACACAGTTTTTACAGACAGAAAGCATGCAGTTGGGATTTGAGTGCCCTCTTCTATCCCTATTTTTGTTCTTTATACTCAGTTCTGTCCTGGTTTCCCCCCCAAAAAAGTGGGGGAATTTGTATCAGTCTTTCCGTTTGAAAAATATGCTGGGAGGTTTTTTGTATTTAGATAGCTTTTATGTTCTTTTGATAGATAACATTTTCCATGCATCCTAAATGATTGTTTCTGACCTTTATAATGGCCAGTAACTTTTCTTTCAAAGATTATTGTTCATTTGGGAGATAGAAGTTGTCTCTTTCTTCTAGTTTTCCGTGTATTGCCAAGATTAAAAGTTACAAGTATGCTGCAAACGAGGAGTTGCATTTTAGGCTCTTCATAACTGAGAAAATATATCCCATAATTTATTTCTTTATTTCCGTGACTTATTGAATGGAAAAATGAAAGGCATTGTAATTTTTCTTACAATACTGTGTTTTTCTGCAATACACTCGTAAGGCAAGAAGCTAAAGGTTCAAGTGTTCAGCCCATCAGGGAAATTTGGATTTGTAGCAGGCCTTATGGACATAAAATTCGAGGCCAATGCTCAACCTGAACACCAGATTTAGTAATACACTGGCTTATCATCACAGCTTTAAAGTTTTACTTTTACATTGTCCAAGAGTTCAGGTTTGTTGTTCTTAAAAATTTGGTCTTCATATATATTAAGAAGAGGGAGGCCTTGTACTCCTTCAGTTTTGCTGTGACCAGATGCCATGTGCAGAATGCTTGTGGAAAATAGTTCTGGAGGTAGGAGAACCCACTGAGGGGCTTCACAAAGGTGGCTCAGTCCTGAATAATGCAGCAAGAAGTTTCTCAGCATTAAATCAGGCACTGACTTCTTTGTATTAAGCACAGCCATAACATTAAGAAGCTCATCTAGAAGCTGGTGTTTAGTCTTGCCCTCTGCAGAAGAAGTTAATGGCCAACAGCACCAGGATTTATCTGTGTGCTGCTCCCTAAGAGAGGCTGGAACCACGCAGGTAATTCATTGTTGCTTGGGAAGAGAAGCTGCTGCAGTTGTTGCTGAGTGTGTGCCAATGCAATCCTAGGGCAGCAGGGAAGGGCAGAGTTACTTGAATGCACTGTATTTCTTTCTTCCACGCTCTCCAGGGACCTGACCACTGCACAAAGTGTTTCCATTTTAAGGATGGTCCAAATTGTGTGGAAAAATGTCCTGATGGCTTGCAGGGAGCCAACAGCTTCATTTTCAAGTACGCCGATGAGGATCGGGAGTGCCATCCCTGCCATCCAAACTGCACCCAAGGGTGAGTGTGAGCTCTGTGCAGGGACCCATCCTACCCACTACTGCTCATAGCACAGGGGGTTTGTAGGTAGTTTGGCTCAGTAAAGCAGTTGGTCCACTCCTGAAAAGAGAGTGTGCAGTAGGAATTTAACCTTTGGTTTTCAAGTCTCTCATGATGCTCAGGTTTTTGTCATGAACACCCAGCAGCTTATCACAAGAAAACCCTTTTGAAAGCCACAGAGGAGAACTTTCCACAGCAATGCTCTCAGCTTTCCTTCTACACTGGTTTGTAGCAAATGCTGCCCTTTCACTTAGTTTCAGGCCTGTAAAATTACTTTATTTTTACTATTTTCTCCTTAACAGAATCTCTGCTACTTGGTATTGGTGAACTAAGCCTGCAGCAGTACTGTGAGACAGAAGTGTTACTGCTCTCCTTTTCCTACAGGGACTGATGCAAAGAGTTTGAAACCAGACTTTTTACAGGAGCCTGAGACTGAGCATCAATTTCTGAAGTCCTGTCAAATTGCCCAGAATAATTTGTTACACTTGGAATAATACAGCCCATGGATCTGAGCCCGAATTAAGAACCTGTGCTACACAACAATAGTCACATGCACACCTATAGTTTTGCACAGGCCACGTAAGTTATTACTGCCTTTTCCATGGGGCAATTCAGACTGTCCAGCATACAAAGAGAGGAAGAGGCAGCAATGAGAAAAAGAGAAAACATCAGTCAGTGAAATAATCTTCGACAAGAGGCTCTTATTGTTTAGCAGCTAAAATTAAACCAGTAAATTATTCAATGTAATCTTGATGTCAACAGCTGTTGCCATTCAAAATGAGACCTTTTGCTGGTTTTGCAAATCTAATTACAATAGAGCCATTAGGGAAATGAGAGGGAGATCACAGAGACAGCCAGGATCTCTTACAGATTTGTCTGTCCCCCAGACCCTTTAAATCAGTTATGCAATAAGAAAAATGCTGCTACTGTGGAAGAAGAGGGTCAGAAGAAACAATATCCTGGAGCTCACTGCAGGAGCTCTGGTCCTGGCTTTCATAGTGGAGGAGGTGCCAATGCTGATCTAATCTGACAAGAGCATGGATGTGTGATGGATTTACTGTCTGCCCAGCATAGAAAGTGCCTTGCAGATCTCCTGGCCTCCAGGGAGCAACACTCCTTCCTATTCCCACCTCTTTCCTGAGGAGCTCTAACTGACCCAGATATTTCTAGTGTTTGTGGCACAATTTTGTTTCTCCTAAACCAGGAAGGGAGCAAAAGGTTTTCCATGCTTTCCCACTTCTTCATAGGCATTTGTATTTTACAAGTGGTTGTTCTTTTTAATCTGCCTGGATCTAGAAGGGAAGTTGTTATGTCTTGTGCTGCAAATGTGACATTCTAGCTCATACACAAATATGAAGGGCATTGGGCAGTTCCAGCTGAACTTGGCAGTGCTCATTGGCAACTGTTGCTGACACAGGATTCCCTTATGCCAAGTGATGTTGTCCTTTTAATCCCTGCTTTCAGATTTCCCTCCTTTCTATTTTCTCCTTCTGATTAGGTGAAAATCAGTGCCCATCCCCAGCCAAAGGACAAGTAAAGGGGCCAAAGGTCTCTCCTCCAGTTACCTGAGGTACACAAAGGTGCTGATTATCTCCCAGATGAGGAACTATCCCTATTCCATGAAATTAATAGTATCCCCTGTGGAAATCTTTGTCCTCTTATTAAAGAGTTGTGTCTATTCTTAGGTATTTTTTATCCCTTAGAAAAACAATGCTCTCTTCCCCCCAAGTTTACGTAAGCATGGCTTACTATTATTTTTTAGTGTTCCTAGAGACTTTGTGGCATGTAATTATGTTAATGAAGCTGTTAATGACTGTCCAAGATGTTTGGGGTTTGTAGGTCGTCCAACATCTTGCCAACATTGTCAGGGGCTGAATATGCCCACAGAGAGAAGGGAAATCAGTTACTCTCTCCTTTCCTCCTTCAAGGCTGAATTCTCTAGTTTCATACCCTTCCTTTAGAAAGCAACACTTAAATTCCCCTCAGTCATGATTCTTCACTGAAATAGGTTGTGGAGAGACCATATCTTGCTATTTGGCTCATGACTGAAAGGTAGAGAGAAAACGTAATTCTGCTTCATCCCGCACATCTGTTTTCCTGGCTGCCAGATCAAGTGCTGGAATAAAACCAGTGCCCTCTCAGTACAGCTGGGATACCCATCAAAAAGGGTTGAGCTGCTGCAGAGCACTGCTTCCCAGTCTGGTATTCTCTCATTCCTGCAGTGCTGCTGTCTATGAGTCAGGTTATTAGTTCTCACTTGATGTCTCCAGTCATCCCCACCAGATGTCTCCAAGGAAGGATGTCTCCCACCTTGTTTCCTGTGTTTTGCCACAAATTCCATCTTGGCATTTGCAGAGTACTGCTGTGAGGTTTGCTAGCACCATTCTCCTCCCTTATTCAAGTGTAATGACTGTTTCTCTTAAGAAGGTGTGTGATTACCCAGACCTGTTAATTGATCAGAAGAAATGTCAAACAGTGACTTCCTTGGGTGCAACAACTGTGCTCCTGCCCTTGCATCCCTGTGATGAGTATCAGCTACTTGGAGCCAGTTTGGAGCAGATCTGAGGCACGTGGGACAGCTATCCCACTTAATTCAAGAGAGTTGGAATTGCACAATTACCACCTCTCGCAGAGCTGTCCAAAACTGAACACTTCCACAGGAACAAAATACTAATTACACAATTGCAAGTGACAGCTTGCTTCATTGCTGGGCAGGACACAAGTGTTAGATCTCACTGGACACCACCCCTCCTCATACAAATGTGTTTTGTCGCACAGCTTTTTGAAGGGAGGGCATTTCTCCTCACCAAAATGTTCTTTTCCTTCTAAGCCATGACCAGAGAAGTCAGGGGAGCTTCAGCCCTGGAGGGATTTGAGGGCAGAAGCACGATGTTGCCTCTAACATTTAGGTGTATTTTTAGGAAGAAAGTTTGAATTCCAGATGAGAGAGTATTGCAAACACACTCTAGATAAGAACAACTGTTACTCTTTTTTTTTTTTTTTTGCACAATTTCCTCCTAGCCCCTGCTCCAGTTCAGCTTTGTTCCTCTTTCACCAGGAGTTCCTCTCACCTGTTAACTCAGTAGCTCTGGAGTAGAGTTGTCTGACTTTATCCATAACAACACTTGGGTGACCACCACGAAAAAGGTTTTCTCCTGCCCAGAGATAATCCACTTTTACCTCTGTAAAATCAGTTTTGCTTGTTTCCAGTGACCGAGATTTTTGGGAATTCATCTGGCAAGGAATGGCTTTGCTACCCCATATCTGTGCAGTTAAGACCCCACCATTCAATCTTAAGAAAGTTAATAAATTACAGTACTTCTGGATTGTTTCTGGAAAAAAAAAAAAACCAAACACCTGTTGTTACTACAATTTTCAAAACCCCACATTTCCTTTCAGGGGATGATTATCTGTTAAGCTAGGATGAGCTCCAAGTGTAATTTTCTGGATAAGCTGTATTGAACTTTTGTAAGGTACTGAATATATCATTAATAAATTGGCATGTATCAATGAACCAGTTCATTTTACAGAGCCAACTTGGAAAAGAAAATATCATCCAGAGTCCAAGCAGAAGGAACACTGGGTGTGAACGGGGTTACCAACGTGATCTATGGTTGTGTCAGGCTTCTGAGTCAAAAGCCTGAAATGGAGAGTTCCTTCCTGGGGAAAAATACCTGATGACTTGGTGGTACAAAATACACTGTTAATAAATATTGCCACAGCTCACACAGTGTTGTGCTTCCCTGCATGTGATCAGGACAGCCACTCAGGGAGGAAACTGGGAACTGCCTAACTGGAGTAATGGAATTGCACCTGGACAGAGTTTTCTCTTTGGGGAAGCCAAATCTGCTGAAGAGGATTACAATTGGAAATAAAAATCAATGATCCTTCAACTTGCCCTGGGTGAGGTCCAAACAGTACCAGTTTGGTTCAGTCCTGTTCTCCAAATGGACATGTGAAGTGACTCCAAGGCAACAGGCTCTAGATGTCAGTCTGCCAGTTCTCTAAACACCCAGGGGCTCTCAGACATCTAATTTGAAGTCGCCTTTATTTTTATTTATAGCAAGTCTGAGCTCAGCTTTTCCTGGCATGGTAGGGAATGGACAATCTGAGCAATTTTTCAGCTTCCTTCATTGTTGAACCTGTTTTCTCCAAATTGCTGAGAATGCCGTGAAAGGAAGAAACATTGGATGTGTTTGAGATGGGTTAGAATTCAGACAGACCTGAATTCCAAAGTCTAATGCCCAGGATATCTGAAATTCCAGAAGTTCTCTCTATTAAGTTTTTGAACTGTGTTTAAATCAACCCCTTACGTTTATGCATTATTATCTGGATATTTAACACATCTTTTTTATGTCTGCACACATGCTGGAGGAAGCAGTCATCGAGGAAATCCTTCCAGTTCGTGTTTGCGTGTCAGAGTAAATATCTTACATAAAACTAAAAATTCAAGTAAGCAAACACAGGGTAAGGTTTACTTGGTCTGCTCTCCCTGATGAGCAGCTACAGGGAAAATGAATTCACTGACTTCATTTTATAATGCAGAGTGATACCAATGCAGCAAAAGCTGATGAGTGGCAAGTGATGGTGAAGCAGAAAGAAGATCTCGTGGGAGCTTATTTGAACTCTCAGATTTTTTTGACATGCATATCCTTCCATCAAAGCCAATCTGAAAACCAGAAAACTTTAAAAGAGTTGGGGATCACACCTTAAATTTAAAATGCCTCCACAGAAGTATGTTGCAGTCTACTGATGTGTCAGATCACCTCTTCTGCCTGTAGTAGATGTACAGCCAAAGGGCCTGTTAATAAAATGGCTCTGAGATCTTGTTAAAGAGTTGAAATAAATGGTTTGGTTTCCTTAAATGCCAAGGGCTATATACTCCCCGTGGCTAGAGGGCCTGGCTGGGCGTGTAGCACTGAAGGGGGTCAGGTTGTTTTAACCCCTAAAAGCTCAACTTCAGGTCTCTGAGAATCCTGACTGCTCTGTGAATGTATATTTGACTTCCTGCTTGAATGCAGGGGACCAGGAAACCAGTCCTGCTCTTCATGGGGGCAAGGGAAATCCACACATGCCACACAGGTTCTGCAAACCCTTTTCCATGGCTGTGTTTTAGTGGTGCTGCATTTAGTGATTCCTCACATTCCCAATGCCTTTGGTGGGCACCTGCTGATTGTGCAGGTGGAGGACTTTTGGCAGCATCTAAGGAGAGCAGAATAAAGTGTCTGGAATCAGCAGACACCATTTTGCTGTGGTTTTTTTTTTGCTGGAAGTTGATCCTTGAGCTTCCCTGTTACAAAAGTATAGTCAGCTTCCAAAATATTTCTGCAGTTGCCCCGCCTGGGAGCTTAGAACAGAATGAACAATTGCATCAATTACAGAAAGAAAAGCAAATTCTGGGTTGTGCTCCTGGAAGTCTCAACTTGTAAATTAACAGCTTTTGTGCAGTAATCACCGGTTTGATGACTCACAAAAACATGCAGGAAAAGCAACTCTGTTGTCAGGACTCCCACGTGCACAGGTGAACCAAGTGAGCCAAGACACGGCCTGCCTTGGAGCACTGTAGCTATCACTGTTCCTCTCGTCACAAGCTATAATTTTTCTGTGACATAAGTCTCTCTTAAGAGAAGACAAGCTAGAATTAAGAGCACAAAGGGGATTCCTGCTTCTCGGGTGCGTAAATAACAGCTGTCTCTCTTTCTCTCCCCGCTTCCACCGCGGATTTGCTGCAGGTGCATAGGGCCACACCTGGAGGACTGCGTTGGGCTGATGGATAGGTACTGCCGGGTGCTGGCTGCCTGCGTGTCTCCATCCCTCACGTGTGGACAAGGGCGCATGCCTGTGCATGTCCTGCCAGTGACGTGGTTTGTTCTGTAATTGCCTGCAGGTGTAGAGGTCCCGCTAGTCATGACTGCATTTTCTATCCATGGACACGGCAGTCCACGCTGCCACAGCACGCTAGGTAACATCCCCTTCCCATCCTCCAGGCCCTGTCCAGGAATGTCATATTATCCAGTCTGAGCACACAGCCACCCCGGGGCAGGGCACAGCTTGGCCTGACTCACAGCTGCCTCCCTACGCCCAAATTCGCTTCTTTGTTTCGTGAAAATTCACAAAATATTCTGCTCGTTTAGGCTGATTTTAAATTTGCCATTAAAAAAAAAAAAAATTTGGTTTTATTTTTAGATTAAATCAATGAGGATTAAATTCTGAAATTTCACGCAGACATTCATGTCTCCAGATTAAGTTTTATGATGCGGTGAAAATCCTGGTAAAACTGGAATTCACTTCTTTTCCCTTTATTGGTGTTTTTTTTTGTTTGTTTGTTTTGTTTTTGTGGGCGGTTTTTGTGGTTTGTTTAAGACAGAATTTAAAAGCAAATGAACCTTTTCCATCCACACACTTTCCCTTGAAAAAGTAAATGTTTCAGAAAAACCAAATTTCTTCCTTAATTTGCATAACACTATTATTTGATTTTTTTTTCAGTTTCTATTTAAAAGAAAAATTGTAACCTTGCAACAATTTTATTTTTTCAGTAATGACAATTGAAACAAATTCATGTAGGCCTTACTCTGCATTCTTTTTCATGAAAGCCCTACATTGCCATTGTGTTTGTTCATTCTTAAATTCAAACTGGTTAATATGACTTCCAGGCTTTGGGATTACTCTCCTGATGTAAGACCAAATGAAAAATGCAAAAATTCAAACCCACCTCATTAAAGATTTCAATCTGAGTTTTTTTCTTTTTCAAAAGGTTTTAAGGTTTCCTTTCCTTCATAATTGTGTATATAATGTGAATGTGCCTATTTCTAGCTTATGAGGGAGAACATATTTGGATTTGAAAAACAATGCACGATAAATGCTATCAAATGGTACATATGTTTATTAAATCAGTATCATTTCTGATTTAATTCAATAACCAATGAATGTTTTCATCTTTCTGATCTGGGATGTCCAGTTTGAGATGCTTCTGTGGAGCCTCATTTTCAGATGGACTCATCCAAACAGAGCTGCCCCAGATTTAAGGGTCCCAGTTTCATCAATTTCATCCATTTTAATCAGAGCACAAATACAGAAAATGTATTATTATTATTATTATTATTATTATTATTATTATTATTACTATTACTATTACTATTACTATTACTATTATTATTATTTCCCTAAGATTAAGTGCCTTACCAAAGTACAGAAATGAGAGGAATTGTTTTCCTCTGTTCAGTAGTTTTACTTCTTCTCTACTCAGTCTGAGATGGAAGGCCCTCAATATTTCCTGTTTCCTTTGGATCTGATGGTTTTTGTTTGTTTGTTTGTTTCAGCCTTGCTGAATTTATTTTAGGAAAATTACTGCACTGTGTTGAAATGTCAGTATGTATTCTCTCACTTTCAAGGCAAAGAAGGAAACTTCATACCTCTGTATTAGATTTGTGAAATTGTGCCTTTTTTTTTTTTTTAATTTTGAAAATTGTTTATTCTGTTTGGGCTAAAAATGGGCAAAACTGCACTGGCAAAGGGACACTTTTTGTTATGTAGGGTCATAAATGCAAAATGGATGTGTTTTAGATAGAACCTTCTTCATGTCCCTTTAACAATTGTGCACCCTCCTGAGACTTATAAATCTTAAATTAATGAATAGTCTGAACCTTATCTATTGACTTGAGTTTTTCCCATTGACATGAATTATCAGTGAGTAGAAGGGGACAGTGTTTTCAGGCAGCTGAAAGTGAGAGCAGGGCTTTAACCCAAACAAGATACTCCTCATCCTATATTTCCATTTTCACAGCAGTGTTGCTTTTCTTTCCACTTTTTTAGTTTGCAAATTGTTTATGCCATGATCCATTGACTTGAGGGCTTTTGTAAGAGCCTGGTAGAATAGCAAAGGAATTCTTTCTGTCATGTTTAATAAAGATGAATCAGATGTGCATCACATGGCTTGTTTTCCAAATGACAGGTGAAACTTCAGGTTTTCTTCTTTAGTCCCTTCAAGTTTGTGGGAAAACAACCTCACTTTTGGCAATGCATTTCTTTCTGCATTGTTCAGTTTGGGTTTTTTTTAACCTTAAGGTCCAATGGAGTTCTGTCCAAAAGAACAGCTCCTCATGCAGCTTTCTTCGTGGATTATTCCTCTATGGCTTTGGGTTTGGTTCCACCTTCCATACCAGTCTTTCCTAGAAATTGCCAAAGCAAAGATGGAAAAGAAGAAGTCTGGAATTTCCCAGGATGCCCCAAAGGAGTTATCCATCCTCCTTTCCTGCCTCTTATTACGATGCCACTCCTCCTTTTGTTACTTTCTGGTAGTTGCACTCGGTTTTTGTGGCTGGAATAGCACACAGTAGCACATTCCAGCATATTCTGGAGCAGGCAGCAAAAAGATGAGTATGTCTGCTCCCAAGATTGGGATGACTGTTGTCTAAAAGGATGATTTAAAACCTGTAAATGTAATGTTCTGCTGTTTATTAAGAAAATATTCTAGACAGTCAGGAAAGGTTGGTTCCTTTCAAGTTCACCAGAAAAGTTCAGCCAGTGAAGTCAGAGACTGTGGACAAAGTTTTTACCTAAAGTAGGAGTTTTAATTGGTTTATCCTTATCATTCACCTGAATATTCAGAGAGAAGAGATCCTCAAAGGAGGGGTGAAGTTTCTGTTTTCTGGTGCATGTGAGATTGTATATCTAAAGATGGGATCAGGAGCATGTGTTGGATATGACAGGAAAGAACCAGCACCAGCAGTGATGTTCCTGGTAGGAGTAAGCTGGTGTCTCTGTTTATGCCCCAAGAAAATTTCATTTGCATTTCCCTTTTAACTAACAGAAACTAATTAGCCAGGCCCACTATTGTCAACTGCTTAAATAGAATGTTGTGTAGATGTTAACTCTAATTACAATCCTGTTGCTAGCTTTGTATCCAAAAAGGATGTCCTCTCAACAAATCATCACTTCCTCAACAATAACAACAAAAAAGCTGGTTTTATCTACTGCTTATGTGTATAAGAGCTAATTAACAGTAAACCCTGTGTAATGCAGGCAAATCCTTTCCCAGCTCTTTTGTACCCTGTCACAGTATGACTTCAACAGCATTTCACAGCAGCTCTCAGTAGTTGGTGGGGAAGGGAAACCACCTCTAATAAACTGCTTATGTTGATGCCTTTCACAGTGCTCGGCTCCATGGCTTGGAGGAAAGCACTCCATATGCTCTCTGGTTTTATAGAATAATTATAGTTGTTCTGGAGGGGCAGAGGATCTCTGTGTAAAATAAGAGGGAAAATAAGATCTGTGAGAACCAGCTAAGCTATGTTACTTGGTTGGTAAAAGATGCTGCTCTCCAGAGACTTAATATGGAGCTTTCTGAAGCTGTATCAGAGCAGAGCAGTTGAAGAAACAGGTTTATTTTTTAAGAATCCAGACTAGAAAAACAGTTTCAGATCCTCTGTGGGTTGCATAGATCTTACACATCAAGGACAAATTCACAGAATCACAGAATGAGCTAGGTTGGAAAAGATCTTTGAGATCATCAAGTCCAACTTATGACCTAACACCACCTTGGCACTGAGACCTTGGCACTGAGTGCCACGTCCAGGCTTTTCTTAAGCACTTCTGGGGGCGGTGACTGCACCACCTCCCTGGGCAGCCCACTCACCCTTTCTGTGAAGAACTTGTGAATGCCCAGCCCAAACCTCCCCTGTGTCCTCTTGTCCCCTTGCTGGTCACCTGGGAGAAGAGAGCAACCCCCACCTGGCTACAGCCTCCTTTCAGGTTTGTGAAACAGATTGGTAGAGAATTCCCAGTTCTGTGGGAGAACTTGCCTCTGCTGAACTAGTTCTGAAGCCAGACCTTTGCTGAGGGTACTTTAATTCTTGCCATGGCATTTCCCTGCCTGGAACTGCCTGAGGGGTACATTTGGAGTACCCCTGTGACATGAATGAAAGTCACTGCAGTGATCTTGTGACCTCCTCCATTTTTTCCCACTTCCACATTTTAAGACTGGTCTTGTGAAAGGGTGTAGGTGGGTATTCCTTCTGTCTTTCCTGTTGTACAGATAGAATCCTAGGATGGTTTGGGTTGGCAGGGACCTTAAAGCCCATCCAGTTCCAACCCTCCTGCCATGGGCAGGGACACCTTCCACTGTCTGAGGTTGCTCCAAGCCCCATCCAACCTGGCCTTGGACACTTCCAGGGATGGAGCAACCACAGCTGCTCTGTGCATCCTATGCCAAGGCCTCCCCACCCTCATAGGGAAGAATTTTTTCCTCATATCTGACCTAAATTTCCCTTCTTTCAGTTTGGGGTCTGACCACAGTTAATAAATCACTCATTGTGTTAAAGCCTCTGTTCTGTACCACGTCCAGAGAGATTTGTCTGTGATTAGTGAGGGTTTGTGCTTCATCTGCTTTACTCAGCAGGATTGGCTGGCATGGACTCGTGGTGTGGAAGGACTTAGGGTATGCTACTATAGAGAGAAATAAACTGCTGGGGTCAGGAGAGTGAAAGAACTGGAAGCAATTTTCACACAATGCTGTTTAAAATCTGTTCTATGGCTCCAGTAGTTTGAGGATCTTGTTGAGAGAGCATAGGATAGAGTAAGGTCAGAAATCTGATGGTTCTAGAAGTTTGTTATACAACAAGTAGAATGTGAGCAATAAACTCCTGCACAATCTTGGTGCTGTTGGTACTCAATGACCAGGTTTATCAGCAGCTGTGCTTGTTTTTGATAGGAAAATTCTTTGGAAAACTGACTAAATTATCTTTACTGAAACTATGAGCAGAAAAAATGATGAGTGATAAGGGCCAAATGTGATAGGTCACTGCTGGAAGAAAAGAAGCAATAGGAAATGCAAATTAATAAGTGGTTTGTTAGAATGGAAAACAACACCCAGTGCCATTGCAGAGGTCATTGCTTTTGTTTGTCATCACCCTTGTGTTGTGTGTCTGTATTGATTTGGCTACACGAATAATATACAATGCAGAAATAAAATTGTGCCATGGAGAGGTGACCTTATTATAAAGCAACAGTATCTATCTCACCACTCTCCAATGGGTTTCTCTCATGGCTGGAAATAAGGATTTAATTTAGATTTAATGTTGTTATAAATTAATTATCTAGTATTAAATATACATTTGTAGAGCTTTCGAAATATGGAAGATGTAGGGTTGTTTAAACCTCAGTGAATGGTTTCTTAATAACTCATTAATATTTAATATATAATAACTCAGAACTAAAGCTTGTGGTCTTACTTCCAATCTACCTGTGCAATGTAGGATTTGTCACTCTTTCTTAGTTGGAAAAATTTACATGACAAATGTATTTGAGTTGAGAGCCCAGCCCAGACTAAATTCTCTGCAGTCTCACTTACTCCTTGTGATCTTACTTGGGTGTGAAGGAGCTGCAATTCCTGCATGAAATAGGAAGCTCTTGGCTGGGGTTCTTTAGAGCAGCACATTCCCCCTGTTTGCTTTCACTGCCTGTTTAACATCAGCTTTCTGGAATGATGGATCATGGAACATGTAATGCAGATGAGAATCTGCACATTGGCATTACATTTTTTTGTTTGTTTTACACACCTATATTTATGTTCACTTCTCAGTTAATTTGCAACAGCTTTTCCAGGATTGAATCAAAACTAGCAGATAACTTGTTAATGATGGAATTATAGTTGTCTGTCAGTCCTTTTCATTTGTTTTTCCAGGAATGGAAATGCCACTGTTCATTTTGATATTTTACCAGTGTGCAGCAAACGCAATGGTAAACGAGCTAAAGTAATTAAACAAGCTGTAGGTTTCAAGGAATTAACCAAGTCCTGTCTCTGGTGCTACGTGTAGGAAGTTTTTACCAGCATTTACCAAAGGTGGGAGCATTAGCACAAATACCAGCAATCATGCAGGAAGAGAGCATTAGGAAATCAAGCCATCAGACCAAACTACTTCATCTTACTATAATTTTTTTCCATGCTATAAAGTAAAGTAACAGGGTGGGAAAATGTCATGTAAATTATCTGTGCCTTTGGGCAGTAGTTTCAAACAACTCAATTCAGTTTCTAATGGGAGAGGGGGGCTAATACTAAACTCATCCCCCATGCCATGCCCTCTCTTTGTTAGTTCAGCTTCCTTTGCATCTCCTTTCTGTAAAGTAGAGGAATTTTGCCTCCTTTCTCCCTCGTTACAGAGGTAGTGGATAGAGCTGAACAAGGATGTAGACCCTGTCCCTTCAGAGAGAATGACTGTTTTCCCAGGAATATGTGTTAATGAGGTTTTAGAGAAGAGCCATTGGAAATAGTACCTTGTGTCATGGAATGAAGTTTAGGAACTCCAACAGCTAAAGCTTATTTTGGCTGAAAGTGAAGGTGTAAAGCAAGATTCTCCTCTGCAGGAGAGGAGAATCACAGGTAAGGAGACAGAGTTTGGTTAAGGATGGCACTAAGTCTAGCAGACTGAAAAGGAGAGTTGGTGTCTGTGAGGTGTAAAATGGGTGAAATCTGAGAGACATTCAAAGCAGTAAAATGCCAGTGCATTTCTAATGAAGGTTATTAATCCCCAGAATGATTTTCTGTGGTAATGTTCTCTTCTCCAGGACTGGTGAAATCAAGACAGGGAATATTTTTTTTTTTTTTTTTTTGCAAGCAAGACGAGTTTGTGCTGAGGCAGACGGTGGTGTGGCTCCTCCTGCCCTGTGACAGGACACTTCCATGTCTGTGACAATGGTTTCCAGCTGTCATCAGCTCTTGGCTCATGGTCTAAGCTAGAATGGCCTTTGAATTTTGACTCAGGGTACTGAGCTGGACACAGACAAGCACATCCAGCTGCTGAATCCTGGGCTTTGGCTCCTGTCAGCTGTGGGTGAGGCACAGAGTGAGAGTTCCACATGACTTTACACAAGATTTATGTTCTGTTCACAAATGCTTGCTGACCAGTTAGGTCAGGTAAAATTCTGAGTTTTCAGACTGTCCTTTGCTAGGAGAGATGAGAAGCTCATTCAGATCTTATCTGCACTTTTGTCAAAAAGCTTCATGCTTTTTTTTTCCAATCTGATGTAAATTTTTAATGACACCATCTTCAGTTGCTGGTGAACAAGATCTTTTGCAGACATATTGGCTGTTTCATCAATAGAAGATAATGTTAAAAATCATTTCTGTAGTTATCTGAGATTGAGCAAATGATAAAACAGGCAGGAAAAGATTCTGGGATAATGTGAAGAAGAGGTGCTGGCTAGTTGTGCTTGAGCTTTTCTTTGGCAGAGGGCTGTGAGGAGGTAACTCTGCCTGTTGTGGTACATTTCTCAGCAGGGCTAGCAGTTTCTGATACTAAAGAGTTGTGGCATTGATGCAGAAATCTGAGAACAAAGGCAACTTCATTATCAGGACAAAGGCCAAGCTTTGGTTAAACATGGTCCAGTCATGATATAATCCCTGATTTGTAAATGATACAAAGTTTTTCTAGTAATGCCTGAAGGAAAACTCTCTGAAATGTATCCAACCTTTTTAATGAAAAGTGTGAACTTTTTCCTCAAACAATTTGTCTTGGGCTCCCAATACTCTGCCTGTGACATAGTGTGTCCTTTGGAAACACAGGATTTCAAACCAATACACCAGTGTTGGACACCTCTTAAAATGCTCACTTGGACTTCTGTTACATGTTCTTATTGTATTCACTGTTCCATTTAAACTCATAGTTCTCTCTACCTGTCATAAATCTAACAATGTTTAGATATTGTCACTGAAATCAGGTAGTACAGATGTGTCTCAGAAGGCACAGAAGCTGTAAACACCATAACATGAGTGAAAAGAAGTGGTGACAGCAGAAAAGTAGAGAGAGCAAAAGGATGGAAGATGGAGTTTCATTTGTTGCCATTTCTTTTGCTCAAATTAATCCTGGCAGGTTAGAATCTATAGGCCTGAAGTCAGTGTAGGTCATGCTGAAGAGGAGACGAGACACTGCAATCCCTGCTTTTGGTGGTGTAGGATGTTCATCTGCAAACTGATCAGAAAATAATGCTGGGAGCGTGGACCAGGGTGTGCAGTTCCTGTAGGCTGGTTGGTCAGGAGCAAACACACTGTGGTGCTGTGGTAGGCTGGAGGGAAGGTGTGTAATTCCAGAAGGGCAGCTTAGCAGCCTGGCAGTGGCCAAGCCCATCTCCTCTAAGTTCCCAACAGGCTTCAATCAGCCATGGGGATATTTTCAGTTCATGCCAGTGGTGTCTGGATCCATAGGCATTGTTCTGCCTGAGTGAATAGCCTTCCTTAAAAAATATGTGCAAATTTCAGAAGTGAATCACATCTTTCCCTGCTCCTGATGGGCCGATGAAGGGAAAAAAGAAAAGGTAAAAAAGATCCCTGCATTAAAATGGACCACCAGTTGTTAATATGCATAGTCTCAATCACAGCAGGGATAAGAGACAAAGAACAGGTTGAAGAGATAATATCCTTGCTTTAAAACTGTCCCATCTCCCATAGATCTGCTTTTCCCTCCCTCCTGGCAGTGATGTCCTGCATGTGAATAATTTGGATGTAGGCTGAGTTTGGTGCTGTCTCACTTCAGCTCTGGGTGAATTCTCTCTGCTTTCTGTTCCTGGATCAACCTGGATTCCTGGATCAGGGATGCAAATTCCAAACTTCAAGATGTTTGAGTCAGCTTCTAATCAATGGATTTTTTAAAAAGGGGAGCAGTTTCCAGGAAACTTCCAGTGAGAAGGGTATTACTAAGAAAGCAATCCAAAACCTGTAGCTGTATCAGTATGTTTCTATATACTCTCTCAAGGTTTCATCAGCCTCTTTGTGCTGCTGGTTCCTTAAATATTTCAAATACATATATTTTTGAAGTGGAATGAGAAGCAGTCCCTCTCTCCCTCATGACAAAGGCAGGGGAAAAAAGGTATTGAAGCCTTCTCTCTCTCTTTTTTTTTTTGTTTGTTTGTTTTTGTTTTTGTTTGTTTGTTTGTTTGTTTGTTTGTTTTTCTTGACCTCTAATGAGCTTCAGACTCTGTGAGACCTAAAAGGCACAAAAAATCAGCAGGATCTACTGCCTGCCAAAGTACTGGTACTTAGGTTTGGGGATTTGGTGGAATGGGGAAAGGAAGGGGGTTGTGACTGAAAGAGGAAAAAGAGATTTTTAAGCTGGATCACCATTTCTCCAGATGCTTGGCTTGTTCTGGTATTTCAGCAGGTGTCAGAAGATGAGTTTCTTTAACATTTAGAAGCTACACAGATAAAGCAGCACATTCTGGACTGTTCTATCAGTCCAGAAATTTGGGAGAAGGAAGAGCTGTGTTACTAAATTATAATTTTCCACAATGTGGGCTATACTGTAGTACAAAACAATTGTAGTGAAAGAGCAGTTGGAGAGTTGGGGTTGCTCTTAACAAACACAACCCCATGGTCAGCAGAGCTGAGAGCAGAATGATGCTCACAAAGGCTGGTTTCCCTTGGCTCCTTCCTGGAGTGGGTGAGATTCCTTTGGCTGGCTCTGGGTACCAAAGAGAGCAGTGACAGTGGGTGAGTTTGGAGCTTCTGTGCTGAACTTTCCTTCTTAGAATGGCCTTTGGGGAAATGCTGGCAGTGGGATGATGACTAGAATTAAGAAGAGTTGCAAGATACTCTAGAGTTTCTCTCTTTTCATTTGGTAACAAAAGAATGACTGGGAGATGACTGATAAGTTATTAACATAGCATAACTTTTGGGCATAGTATTGTGTAAGAGGTGATCCTGTACAAACCTTTATTAGGAACAGGATATCAGTTTTAAATTAGCTTTTTGCCCAGTTAGCAAATGGGGTTTTCTAGTGATTGATAGAATTTGTGTAGGATGTTTAGACAATATGCTATTCTAGTAAAACAATAGTGATAAATCCAAAAGCAGCATCAGGCATACTCAAATTCCTTATACCCTGCTCTTTATCTGCCTTCAATTTTCCTCTGTATTTATGAGCATTGGCTGCATTTCTTCCCTGCTATGCTCCACAAAGATAACTTCTGCATATTTAGAACTCAAGTGATGAGTAGCTAAAATCTGTGTTGAAGTTAACAGCATCGTGGCCATTACTGGTGTTCTAATAAATGTCTCAAATGCTATATTTATATAAACATGGCAGGGCAGAGTGAAGTGTGACTGTTTTGATTTAGGCTTTGAAGGAAAGATTTTTAACTGTAGGAGTGCATGAATGTACATAATGCATGAAAGATATGGATGCATATTTCCAAAGACATCCTGCACTCTCATCTCAAACATCACTCCAAAAGATGCTTTAATGCCACCACTTGTTAAAAAACCTCAGCTGAAACCTGCATAAGCTCTTATTACAGAACAAATTATTGGATATCACAAGAAGCTTGAAAATTGGTGATGCCTTAAGTTTTAGCTTTCATGTTTTTCAGTTTCTGTGCTGCCCAGGTGAGCAGTTCTGAGCCTCATTCATTGTTAGTGAGCTCTCTTCACAGAGTAGGTAACAAAACAAATTTTTTTCCTGCTGGTGACCAAGGACAGTGGTTACAAGTTTTCAGGCCCAAAAGCACAAACAGTGGTGAACTGAAGGGAGAAACAGGGAGGATGAGACTTTACAACCCAAAGCTGTAATTGGACAATTAAACCCCAATATGCAAATGGACCAAACCTTATAAAAATGTGAGACCTCCTGACAGCTCAGCCATTTTGTGACCATTTTGGGTCCACCTTGGGTGTAGCCCTGGCCAGGCTCTTGTCCTGCCCAAGGTGTACCCTTTAAGGCTTTTTAAATAAATCCCTGCTTTATTCTCTTTCTCTGTCCAGTCTCTGTTCCAGGTCAGCCTTCCCAAGGCATCATTGGGAGCACAGTGTGATAGTTCTGTTCTCCTCAATTTATATTGTCCCATTTTGTTATCACAGAATCAGAGAATGGTTTGCATTGGAAGGGCCCTGAAAGATCACCTCATTCCACCCCCTGCCATGGCAGGGACACCTTCCATTAGCCCAGGTTGCTCCAAGCCCCAATGTCCAACCTGGCCTTGGACACTTCCAGGGATCCAGGGGCAGCCACAGCTTCTCTGGACAGCCTGTGTCTGGACTTCTCTACCCTCACAGGGAAAAAATTCTTCCATATATATAATCTAAATTTCCTCCCTTCCAGCTTTGATATTTGTTTTTTCTCTTCTGCCAGTGTCCAGTGCTGAACCTCAGTCTGACTGTTCCCTCATGTGCAGGGGCTTGTTCCCCTTGGAGAGCTGCTTGGGCAGAGGTTGGGGCTCTCTTCAATGTACAGATTTTTGTTTTCATAAAGGAGAAACATAAAGTCATAAAGACTTCAGATGAAGAAATCTGGTTCAGGATGTCAGGTCCCCAAGTACAATCCTTGAAGGCTCTCTACTGTGAAAGACCCTGGAACTTGAGAAATCAAATGCTTGCTGTCCCAAATGACTCAAAGCTGGAACAGGAAGGAGTCCAGTGTTCTCAACCACTTAAAATATCTGCTCTGTGCTCCTTAAATCTTCTGAATGATTACTTTCAGGAAAGACTTGCATTCCAAAGAGGCAGGCAGGTAGAAAAAGAGAAATCAATGTATTTTCTGAAGAAAGATAGTAATTTGGGAAACAAAGTAAAAATGAAGGACATGAGATACAGAACCCTTCTGGCAGCTCCTTAGAGGTGGACAATCCACCCTTGCAATCTACAGGCACAGTCGTGTGGGTTTGCATATTTCTTCTGTTGAATAGCTCAATTTCAGCAAACACTTGACCAAACTTAAGTGAATTACAAGCACTTTCCACCAGTGGAATTCAAAAAGTGTTTAAAAAAATAACAAAAGCAAGAGCACAATATTCAAACATTTTTTCATCTGATAGTTATTTAAACTACTCCTGAACATTCCTTCATGTACTCTATTCTTTGTATTTATAAAAACCTGTTGCAAAGCAGAATGTTCCAGTTCTGAGACACAGTGTGTGTTGTCTATGAGACCCAGCTCCCCCTGGATGTTTTGGTACCTGCAGATTTGATGTGGGTTCTACCACATCTTTCTGCCATGGGTTGTGCTGCTCCGTGGTGCTCCTGGATCTGCCACGGAATGAACAGCAAACAGGCCATCTTTGTATTGGAGAAAACTGTCTTTTCTTGATGAATAATCTCATGTACACAGGCATGGTGAGCCAGCTGACTGCCACTGGTTGCAGAGAAGCAGGCTGAGTTGATTGCTCATAACTGGAATTCTTTATGCAGAGAGAAACCCCTTGAGCTGATGCTGATGGTTTTGGTTTCAGAGCACTCTGTCAGTTTCTACGGTCATTACAGCTCTAGTTTCCTTTATTTAAAGCAAGATATTATTGTTTCCAAAGAAAATGGTAAATATGACAGCTTTGTAAAGCAGATTGCTCTTTTACTTGCTGAGCTGGCTTCACCTGTGATTCCAGTCTGGTGGGTTTAACTGGCTTTGTGTCACAGACAAATCAATCTACATTATGTGGGGCCTGACTTGGCATAATTTAAAAAGAATGATAATCTGTTTATTTAAAGCACAAGCCTCAAAACAGAGCCACTGTGCAGGCTCTTAACTACAGCATTTCTTTTTTAAGTTGAGGCAGAAAAGAAAAATCCCAGCCTAAAAACAGCAGGGGTGCAAGAGATTTTATTGGGACTTTCCAGTTTTAGTGGAGGAGAAGCCCATAAAAAGCCTTGATATTGATGCTGTAATCCCAGAGATTTCAGTAATTATTCCTAGTCAGATGTAATAACAGGGATTTAAAAATGAGACTTCTTAGTAATTTATAGTGAAAATGCAATAGAGTGGTAGTTTTAAATTATGCCATTCAGATTTAAAACCAGTTTTAAAGAAATCCACTGTGCACTGTGTGTGGTAATAAAAATGTCATAGATTTTTAATCAATGCATATTAATTTGTGGAATGTTAGGCTGTATTAATTTTCAAAGCTATACTTATTATATTTTTTATATTTATTTTTATATTATATCTTTATCCTCATTTACTTTGCTGAGTAAAATGAGGACTCCTACATTCTTAAAAAACACGTGTGAGTAGAGCATACTTTTACAGGCATTGATATAAGAACCAGTGTGGGTAAGGAAAAAGCAGTTTTGTCAACAGGTACATGTTTGTCCACATGAGCCTTGGCCAAAGGGAAAGCTGTGCCTGCTCTTTAGTGATATTTAAGTGCTGAGTGACCCCAGACACAGACTGCAACCCTCAGGTCATTTTGCATATGGAAAAGCTGTGGCTAGTTGACACTTCGCCCATCTCTGGATTAAATGTGGAATTGGTAGTAATTGTGTAACTGTGAGATCAGCTGTGAGTTAAAATTTGTGTTTACTCATGATTAGGACTCTGCACATAAATAGGGCCATTTATCAGTATTCAAACACCCTCAGATTAGGAGAGAGGAGGAAGGGTGCCTTGTTCTTGAAAAAGAACATAGAGCAAAGCAGTCTTGATGAGAGTAACATCAGATTAATGCCTGCCACCCCTGGGGTGAGCACCAGGCACTCTGGACACTGTGGCTGTCCTAAAATAGTCACAGAAACGGGCCACCTGTCACTAGGTCCTACACTTTTATAAGTTTTGGTCCATTTGCATTTTGGAGTTTAATTGTCCAATTATGATATCAGATTGTGAGGTCTCATCCTTCTTGTTTTCTCCTTTCTGTCCACTGCTGTTTGTGCTTTTGGGCCTGAAAACTTGTAAAGATTTTAGGTCTTTGCACAGCAGAGACAGGCTGTTGAAACATCCACAAATTTGCTTCCCAGCTTGGTTGTTTATCTTTTATGTTTTAAACACTAAGATTATCACTATAGGATTAGTAGAATCCATCAGATCTCCGAAAGGGCAGCTTCAAAGTTGGCTGAACCCCCACTGATGGAAGGGGTGAGGAATGCAGTATGTGGGAAGCATCCATCACAAAAAAATAATGCCCCAGTAACAGGGATTTACGTGAAGGAGCTGCTTAGCAAACACTCAAGGTTGTAATGAATGGATATGTAATGTTTGGATATATAGATAAAAACTCTAAGGAGGAGACAGTTGATACAGGAACTTGCAGCTTTGTAACAGCTTGGCTTCAAAGCTCAGTCCCTTTCCATCTGATAGCAGGTGGGTCAGTGCCAAGGATGGAGGAGCAGGTGGTGTTTGTCACTTTACTCCATGGGCCACAGCTCCATTTCCTCCCCCCTTTCTGCTGCACTCCTCAGTCAAGAGGGTGAGACCAACTGTGTACTCATCTAGATCACTAATTAGGCTTTAATACCTGGTCCCAGGGCACTGTGGGAGCTGCAGATGTCCTGATCTTTTGGAGTGGATGGAATGGTATGAGCATCCTTGTCCATCCTGGAATACTGACTTTGAACTCAGTGTCAGTTTTGGTGTGTGGGGAGTGGGTGTTACGTGTTTCTAAATATGAAAACATAGTACACATTTAAAAAGAAATACATATATATTATTCATTTTTCCTAAGGGAATACTGGAATCTTTCTTTCAACTTTTAGCCACAGATACATAGTTTCTAGTTAAAGAGGCACAATTTTCATGTTCTGGGTTTTGTTTTTTTTTTTCCTCCCACAGCCTCTCCAGCTGATGCCTTTCCCAATTATTAATTGGGTATTCTCTCCTCAGTTGAGGGAGGGATGTGGGATAGCAGATTAATTATATGGGGTTGAACTGTGATTCAGGGCCATGTTTCTTGGACTGCTAAGCCTGTTTTCATGAGCATGAAAATCCAGAAACACCTAGCAGAGATTGTTTCCATCCTGTGGAGTAGATTGCCATTGTGCAAAGGAAAGCAGAGGCTGTATCAGGAGTTTCCTCTGGGGGGGTTAGTGGTGCTGGATCTTTAAGAAATGTGAGCTAGGATTGACTTTTGGTTGTCCATTAATTATTCTGGACAGGCAGGACTGACATGGAACTACCTCTCCTTGCTTGACTTCAGCTTTTCTGAGCCTTTTCAGTCCTCCATGCTTTTAAAAATTAATTTAACATGATGGGGGCTTTTGATAGTGTTTTTTTTTTGGCTTTTCATCAGCATTGCTCATGGAATTAGTTTTAAGTGGGCAGTAGTCTGAGGGGGGCAAATGTCAGGAATTGCAGTCATGGGGGACAGTAATATAACAAAAGTAAGTGGATTAAGCCCTTAATGCCACTAGAGAAAAGGAGATTTGTATGTCCAGCTGCCTGTGAAGCCAAACAGTTTGTAGGTGCATATGCAAAGAAGGATTTGATTAAAAAAAACCCAAAAATGGAAGAAGGTTTTGTGACTTCAGCAGCAGCTCTGGTCAGTGCCACCTTGCAGGGATCTGTGTTGAACAACCCCAGCAATGTCCCAGAAGAAAGGTAAACAGCTTAATGGAATTCAGCATGCTGTTAGAGGTAAGGCTCTGCAAGCATGAAAATAAGCAGAGAACTGAGGCAGGAGAAGTGTTGACATTAGCAGAACAGAGAGAAAAAGCACAGTAAACCCAACAAAAACAAGCCAAAATAACCCCAGTGATGGGGTGGCACCCTGAAAACTGGGTTTAGGAAATAATCCATGTGTGGCTGGAAGCAGTGGTGAAGTGATAACAGGGAGCTGTGCCTGCAGAGACTTGGCATCTGGTCCTGGAGCAAATAAACCACAGGGTTGGTGGCTTTGGGGCTTAGCTCAGCAGCAGAGAGCAGAGAAGCTGCTGGGTATGTAACCACATCCAAGGCTGGGATGTTTGTGACAGACAGGATCTGATGCAGGAGTAGTGGATTTGGGAGTCAAGGCAATTGATCGCAGTTTGAGTGGAAAATAGATCTTTTTCTGTATTTCATTGATTGGTTTAGCATTTAAATTTGTTCTTTTATTGCACATTGTACTATCCCTTTCATACTTCCTTTTTAAGCTTGCTTGATAATATGTTTAAGTGGTACCTCCTGAAAATTCAGGTATAATATAGCATATTTCACATTAGCAACTAAAATGCTTGTTTGGTGAAGTAATTGAAAATTATTTCCTTTGTTTCAATTACCTACTAAAAATGAGGACATTCTTTCAAAGTCAGTGAGAGTTCACATGATGAATCGTGAAGATCCATTTTGTACCCCCCTTGTACTCTATAGCAATAGAAGGGCTACAAACTTAATTTTATTTTCTTCATTACTTATTATGTCCCCTTTAGAACCATTTCTTTGTTATAGTCTATCATGTAAATATTATTTGGACTACTTTTAGAGTACACAGCACTATAAAACTCCAATTACTTACTTTGACAACTGTAATGCTAGTTATTAATATGCACTTTAAAGCTGAGGGTTCTCCTGCCTATTTAGTCTGTGATTTGGTGGTGTTTGTTAAAAATTATATGACTGTTCATACAGCATAAAAATGAATTTAAAAAATTCCTCTGCTCAAGAGCATTGGGCAGTGCAAACTCCACAGAAGGCTTTTGGTGGCCGTTTTTCATAATTGCCTATTAAAGGGTTTCTAGCATCAGCAATGTAGAAAGACATGTAAACAAAGAGGAGCATTGTTTGGGGTGGAGATGCCAGATTCTTTAAGCTCTGCACTCAAAATCACAGAGTAATAAAACTCTAACCACTGGGTTTAGAAAGGGCAGTGTGCTTTAAGGCTGGACTCCCTGGAGGAGGAGGTGGAGGTGGTGCTGGGCTCGTGTTCCCCAAACACTGTAATCCATTTCCCAGCCAGACAACATTCTTCTGTCTTTATCTGCAAGTTTAGTTTCCATCATAAAGTCTGACTTTAGCAATAGGCCTTTGTGTTAATGTGTTTACCCTGGGAAATCATGGTAGTGGTGCTTTAAGTACTGGATGTGGGAGTATGAGGCTTTCTCAGAGGTAATGTAGACACACCCTCCAGCACCATGTCAGGTGAGATGGCACTGCTTCAGGAAAGGTGACAAAAAGAAGAATAAAGGGTTGGATAAAACAATTTATTATTTCTGAGGGAGACTGTAAAATTTTCCATAGCTGTGTGGTACATTTTTATTAATAGGCTGTAATGTACCTTTCATTATCATTTAGATGTAACTGAGGGAGGCTTTTAGAGCACAGCAGTGACATTTCCACAATCTTGACAACAGCTAATCTATTTCCTGGGCTTACCAGGTAATGGTTTCAGCACCATCACACTCTGCAGTTGTCATCCTGTGTTTTTACCCATCTTCTCACCCATCTTTTCAGCAACTGTCCAGCCATTGTTGGAAGGATGTTAAATGCTCTGAGTGTGCTCATGTTGGTAAGTTGTTGGCATGCTGTGAAAATGCTTAATTTTAAGGTACTGCTTGGGATTTTTCTCTGGAGGGAGCCTGATTTGCCTATTGCCTGTGTAGGTGATCTCCAAATCTTGCCTGTGCAGTTCTCTCTCACTTCCTCCATACTCAGGAAGGCACTTTGTGTTGGCAGTCTGGGAATTTTTCACTGCCTTGTTTTCCTCTGAGTGCAGGAGCCCCTGAGTTGGTGTGGGTGGAGCTGAAGTCAGCATAGGCAGATCTCTTGCAGGAAACTGCAGATACCCGTGTCCTCCTTTTGCCATTGCAGATTTGCATTTGCCATCAAAGTGCATGCTGTGTTTTCCTTGTCCACACGACTCCTCACATATGCATGGGGGTTTGTAAACCAGAACTGGTATAATGATTAAAAAACAGCAAATCCCTACCATTTGTCAATGTGTTCTCCCTGACTTCCCATTTGGGCTGGAATTCCGGTCATAAGGCAGCTACTGAGCTTTCCATGTGACTGTGTTTCATGTACCCAAGCATTCTTTGGTCTCTGGCCCTGGCTGTGGAAGTAAAGTCTCTGATTCTGATTGCTAGAACCCCCCTGATTGCTGCTGGAGTCATTGGTGGCCTCTTCATCATCGTCATCATGGGCCTGACCTTCGCTGTGTACGTCCGGCGCAAAAGCATCAAGAAGAAGAGAGCACTGAGGAGGTTCCTGGAGACTGAGGTGAGCCTGGACTCCTTCTTACAGGCTCTTTGGGAGACATGCAGGGCTCTTCTGCTTTTCTATTAGAGATGTTCAGGTCTTCAGTTTCCACAGAGGCCTGTAGAAATCCTTTTGCTTACTTGTGCAGACTAAACCTGTGAAAAGAGCAAAGTTATTTCAAGGTGCTGGTTTTCTGCACAAGTGCAGATTCATGGCCTCTGATTCAACAAGTACACACTCATGGCTTCTGATTCAACAAGTACAGATTCATGGCTTCTGAAGACCAGGAAAAGTTCCCCATGAATACAGCAAGGTGTGTCCCACCAGGTTTCTCAACTCCCATCCTGCTCTCCACTGAACTTCTATCCCAGTTCATCAGTACATTTAGCAGCTCTCATGCTTAAATATTACAGGGTTTAATTCTGGCCCTATTTATTTTAAGGCTAAAGTAAGCTTCTTCAGCAAGCTCTGGTACAAACTTCATGCTTAAAGGCAGAAATTGTAACTTACTGTTGTTCCCAGTGCCTACAATGCCTTAGTGCTCCAGATTTTGTCAAAGCCTGTAGTAATGATCAGTAATAATAATGTATTTTATTAAGCCAAGATACTTCACAGAGCTTACCCAATTGAAGTTCACAGTTCTACTGGCAAAAAAATGTAGTAGGGCTATAGCAGAGTGCTGTGACAGCTCCATCCTGCTCTTTGAAGTGTCATTAGTGAAGGGGGCAATCTAGGAAGTATATTTAAATATAACATTAAATGTATATCTGTCAGCTACTGCAAAGGTGATTGCTGCCATCTCCTCAGTCCTATACTTGAGGCAGTTTTCAAATGATGGTATTTTTAAATTAGGGTCCCCCTTTGTAGGATAATAAAGCTTGGAAATGCTGTTAGCTAGTGACTCTTTGATAAGGCATTATTAACAGTGCTGTTTTCTCTTCTGTTCCAAGGGTTCTGCTCCCACTCATCTCCACTGTAGAGCCTGGGAGTAAATGATTTATGCAACCCCAGTCTGTTTGCACAAGCATCTTCATGTTTGGCTAGAATTTGTGTTGCTTGTTAAACATTGTTCAGCTGTATAGAAAGCTTAACAATACTGAGTGCCTTTAGATGAATAAATCTTGCCATTGTATCAGCCCATACTTAAGCATAAATTATTTTAAGCCAATGGTTCTCCTTGCATTGGCTTTGAAGTCCAGATTTAATTTTTCATTTGGTCAGATCAAAGCTGTGGCTGGCAATAGTCCTGAGGGACCAGGGCCTCCTCCTGAACATGTGGGGAAGCTGCTGTCTTGGCTGAGAAACTGAAGATCAAATCAGGAGCATCCTGAAATAAACACACAAGCAAATAGCTTTGGTTGAAGTCTCTCTTTCTTTTCTAAGGCTGTAACAGGACTTACTCTTTCTGTAGATCATTCTCCATAAAACTCTACAAGCCTGGTTTTAGACCCCCAGAACACATCCCCACAAGCCCTGCTATTCTTGTGGTGGTGGACTGTGGCACAGAACCTCTTTTCACCCTTCACAGACTGAAAATATACAAGTGTGTTGCCAGTGTGCCTGATTTTTCTTTTACAGTAAACCTTTCTTTCATGGTATAAATACTGAACATCTGAAGGGGGGAGGAGGAAACAGCAGTCACTCAACTTCCTGCTGTTTGGTTTTGTTATGTTTTCTTACCCATTAATTGCCAGGTACTGGTATTTTTACCTGAAAATAAAAATCAGTCAGGTCAATGAATTAAGTAGTTCATGGTACCCCAAGAGCCATAGAAGTAGTTCTCAAACTGCAGAGAATGCTGCATTTAGCCTTGTAAACAGGCAGCTTTGAAATGCTGTAGTGGCTTCAAAGTAATTTGAGTAGGAGGAGCCCTGAATTATTTTCCTCATCCTGTAAAGAAACAGAATGTTTTTCATGTGTTCTATTGAGTATTGTCCTCCACGTGTGTTTTTTATTTCTTTTTAAAGAAGCATTGTTTTCTGGCAGAGATGGTATGAGATCTAAGAGCATTTTTAACTGAATGTGCCATTGTGGCTCATTTACAAAGTTTCTTGGGACATCTTGAGCAAATTGTTTAATTGCTGTAAATTAGTGGCTGTTATAAATTAGTTTTCTGCTCTAAGGTGTTTTCTCTCTAAAATCATCCTCCTGTGTGCTAAAACAGAAGCTCAGAAAAATCCTCCCTTCCTCAAAACAGAGTAAGAATGTGATGAGCCATTTAGTCCAGGCCATTAAAAAGAAATATGGCCAACTTAAAAGACACTAAAATGGGCAAAAATGGGATGTGGTACACTGATAATAAATGCTGTATTTCTGTCATGTAGAAAATATTTATACTGCCTCCATTATCAAAAGTCCTTGGATGTGTTACTCTGACACCAATTCAATTTCCAGTTCATAATTCCATCATGCAATTTCTGGTGGAAAGTATTGTGTTTGAGTGAGGACTTGCTTCATCAGGTCTCTTGGTTTCGTGGTGTTGCTGGTTTGATTTTGAAGATGAAAAATCCCTTTAAGAGTTGGCAGGGCAGTGGTCAATAGATCTCCACCACTGTCTTGTTCCAGTATTTCCTTGGATTGGTTGCTCTCAGTATGAGCTTCTGATAAGTCTTCATGTTAACAATGTATAGGAGAAGGGAATACAGGTGACCTTGCCCCTGACTTGTTAATGAGTGACAGCTGTGTTAATTACCCAATACAGCCTCACACCTGATGAGTCACAGCTGTAGCCAGTAAGGATGATGGAGATAAAAGAGGGGGTGAGCTGGTGAGGGAGGATCCTCATGGAACAGGGATCTTGAGGAGCATGGAGAGAATCATGAAGAAGAAGCAGGATCTTGTGCAGAGAGAGTCCCTGCAGTGAGGTCAGTGTGGGTGTGCAGTCAGAGCTGTGGTTGGAACCTGCAGTCACAGCCTGGCTGGGTAAAAGCTGCAGTCAGAGGCTGCAAACTGATCCCTGCAGGCAGAGCTCAGCAGGAAATCCCCAGCAGTCAGAGGCTGCCAGGGAAACCTACAGCAGGAGCTGCTGCAGGCAGAGTCAGGGAATGGTTGGGGTCAGGATGGCTGAGGTGTGAAGAGGAATAAAGCAGGGCCCTTTTCCTGCTGTGAGAAACAAGGAGTCTGTGTCTGGGCTCATTTCTACTCTCTCACAAGAGGCCTGCTGCTACACCAATGTTTGACACCGTTGGATTTCCCTTCACAGCTTGTAGAACCCTTGACCCCGAGCGGCACGGCGCCCAACCAAGCACAGCTCCGCATCCTGAAGGAGACAGAGCTGAAGAGAGTCAAGGTCCTGGGTTCTGGAGCCTTTGGAACAGTGTACAAGGTGAGAGTCTTCCCCACACAGCCCTGGGTCACGTCTTTTAATTGCAGCAGTCAAGTTCTGCATTGCAGCAAAGCAGCCTGTCCTATGGGCGGGTTCCTGAGCTCTGGGAGAGAAAGGATACTGGAATTGTGTGCAAAGAAAGCATCCTCAGAATCAAATGGTGACATGCAAATGCTATTTTTCAGTGAGCAAAGACATGTTAGCCCCAGTCATTTTTATGTGGAAGAGGGCTATACAGACTGGACTGTCCTGCTGGCCAAGTGCAGCACCAAGGTTTTTCCTTCTGCTTATATATAAGAGCAGGACAATTTTGGAAAGAAGGATAAACACTTTCATTTCACAAGTGGCATGTGGGCCTTGCTACAGCAATAATATCTAGTAAAACAATGCTATTATCTAAGCTGTAACACTTCTTGTCTGCCTTTTAAATAGAAAAGATGAGTTAGGTCACGGCACAACTGGGATGTGAGAGTGGAACCCACAATGGAGAAAATACTTCCCTTGAAGTATTTATTTTTTAAGATCTGTTGGTCATGTCTCAGATCTCTAAGTAGGGCTTAGTGGGTAAGTCAAACCAATTCCCCAACCCTTTGGGAGCAGCCCAAACCTGCCAGATCAAGGTGGAAAGTCAGAGCACCTGCATCTGTCCTCAGAGAGGGGAGGGAAGGAAGGAAGCACAGACCAGGTCACTATAGCTGCAGGGGCATGGGAATAGATTTATGAACAAACAAGTTTGAATATACTTAGATGATAATAAAGTGATGGAGATGGATGCCATCAGGTTGACAAGAGCACAGCAGCAGTCAAGAATGATGGAAAAGTAGCCCAAGACACACACACTTTGTGAATCTTAATTTTAAGTTTCCTTTTTAGACACCTAAGTTTTTGATTCTCAGGTATTAAGTAATTAGACTAATGTTTCACTCTAAGTATATTATTGTCAGGGTGTTCTGTTCCTGCATGATGTTATGATCTGGTGATAATCAGTTTTGAGAGTTTACTGATAGCTTCAAATTTGAGCATCTGAATCCAGACAGAAAATCCAGGTTTTTGTTTAATTGTATTCAAATCAGTATCAGAATTTTATCTGAGTCACTAGAAAATGTGCATCATGGCCATGCTGCTATTGCTCTTTAGAAACCCTGTTGTGGACAGGAAAATCAAGGATGCTCACTGATATAAAACGTTTCATTTAACAACAGAGCTCAGTTTTGATGTAAGAAGTAGTTTTATGGAATTTTTTTAAATTTTGTAACTTTGTGTATGTTCAGGTCTGTGTCTCTGATCTGCATAACTTGCATAATCTGCATAATTTGTCAGAATATCTCAAAAAGAACTGTAACTCTGAATCAAGGTTTTCTGATTGTTGTCTTATTAGCCTCCTGTTCCTTTTTTTTTTTTTTTTTTCTTTTTTCTAGGGAATCTGGGTCCCTGAGGGAGAAACAGTAAAGATTCCTGTGGCCATTAAGATCCTGAATGAGACCACTGGTCCGAAAGCCAACGTGGAGTTTATGGATGTAAGTAAGACGTGAGCAGTGTCTTTGGGCTTTGGCAGGGGAGGTGCCTTTCTGTAGCCCACAGAGGTTGTAAAGAGAAATTCCTGCCAGTTTTCTTTCCTTATATTTAAATAGTAGAGGGAGGCTTGCACACAGCACCTGGCAGGTCTGGGTTTTCCACTGCATCTGTCCCAAGATAATTGGAGTTTTTTAATTTTTTTTTTTTTTTGTCAGTATAAGACTAAAACTCCTCTGTCTCATGGGCCAGATATTGTATCTTTCTGTGGCAGAAAAACCATGGAAGAGAGAGGAGGAGTTGCAGGGGAGCATCTTACCATGCATGCAGGTCTGTATTGGTGTAGAACTCACAGGAACAGAAATTCAGCTCAGTCTCCCCCACTTTGGTGTTCCAGTAGTTTGGGAGCTGGCAGCAGCAGCAAAGCATAACAGGGAGAGGGGGAAAAATAAAATATGCTGGATGTAAAAGTCCTTTTGCTTTACTAATCTGAAATACCATGGATAAAAGGTCAAGATGATAATTTCCATGAATGTTCTGTGATCACAGAGGCTCTGCACTCAGTTATCAGCTCTGTGTCAAGATGAAGGCTCACTGACTCCACAAATCTCTGTATCTTATTTAGTGACAATTTTTTGACAAGTCATAGAAATTTGCACTCTTTTTGTAAGTCTCTCTTGTGAACCTGACAATTACATATGACTTTTAAGTCTTGCTGATCTGTTCAGTGTACAGGCCTAATTTGTTAGCATTAATGAGACTGTAAGCCACAAGGAGAAGGTGCTCCCATTATATAGTCTAATCTTCCACCTAGAAGTGAACAGAAATGTGCACTTATGGATTTGTGTGTTCCAGACAGCTGTTTCATGTGTGAGTTCTTAGGCAGTTGAAGGAAGGCTGTGTAGAGGAAGGGATTTCCTGTGATTTTACTGAGCACTGCACATTTATGTTGGTTAGGTCATTTCCAACCTTATTTCTCTCATTCTGTGGTTCTACTACATTCAGTAACCGTTTTGCACAAATAATAAATAAAAAAGGCAGGTTTTGCACTGTTTAAAATTATTTGCCCTAAAGGGATAACAAGTATTAGATATCTTTGCTTAATGAACAAAGAGTCTTGCTAATAATGGAGGTGCCCAAAGAGGAGAGGTGGGATCCAGTGAACTGGCTGTCAGTGATGGATTCCAGCCTAAGGGTGAGCAAATTGTTATCACTGTATGAAAGTCAGTGGAACTGAGCAATTTGTACCAGATCAGGATCTGACCCCTGGTCTGATAGAGAAATAGTTGTAATATCTCCTCCTCTGATACTCATTAACCTTGAAGTAAAGAAAACACAAGGTCCTTGGTAAAAGGCAGAGTTGCTTGTCTGAGGTTTCACAGCTCAGCTTAGGTCAGTTTTGTTCACTGGGCCATACTTCCCCCCAGAGTTTGCATCAGAACATCTGATAAATGGCTCAGAAATGAAGAGGTTTTGGGGAAATCTGGAGATTTTTGAGTGTACAGTTACTGCAGGTAAGGTTTCCCTTTAAATTAATAGTTTCTCCTGATTCTCTGACACAGTGGTAGGAAGATGAGGGAAAAATTAAAGCTGTTTTTAGTCCTTGAGGTTAAAAATCATCCTTAGGGGCTTTTTTAATCATGACAAAAAAGAATTAGACTTCATCATTAGTTGATACAAGTGGCAATAAGGAGAAATAATATGTTTTCTATCAGTGCTGCTTTTGATATATGTGCAGTGATTTGTAATCCTTTTCCGTACTGCATTGGTGAAGATGATTAAATTTCATTCTTGTGAAATAATTACTCATCCAGTTATACAGAGGTTCTTACCATTCTTACCTCCTAAACCAGTTGTTTAGTTCCTGAAACAATACATTTTCAAGGAGAATGAGCTAAGCATTATTTATGGCTTTAATGTGACTATTCCTCCCGGTCCCAAAAAAGAAATATTTTTAAACATTTAAAAAACTTAAGCCAGAATTTAAATTATGAGGGGGTAACCTAGATAGCTTTCACTGAAATGTAAGAGAAAAAAAATGTGTTTCACTCAGTATAGCTATCCTGAAAAAAACTGGACGCTGTTTACTGATCTTATTTTATGAGGAAATATTCAAATGTACATCTGAAATCAAAATGCATCAGTTGTACTTCAGTAAAAAGAGTGTTATGAATAATGGTTGTTGGTTAAAAGCACTTGTGTCAGTTTTTTATAAGTATACAGATGGTTCAATGCCACTGTGAACATGGTGAGGTTGGTTCTTTCTTAAACAAGGGTCTGACAATGTTGGAAGTGAATGGGAAGTGGAGGTTGGTGGGAAGGTGCCATCATGTGAGTCACACCCTTGACTTTTTTTTTTGTCCTTGTCATGTACAGGTGTGCTTTTGTCAGCAATTATTTCTTCCTGGATGGGGAAAGTCCTTGTAGTTGTAAGCAAAAGTTAGCATTCCTTGTAGAAAGGCTCTGGAAAATGGAAAGCCTTTGGTAGACAGCAGTTTGTGTGCAGAGGGAGTGCTTGGGACACTCCAGTGGCCACAGAAGTGGCTGGTGTGGGTGTTAGTGGCACTGCCCATAGATCTGGTGAAAACTTCTAGTGCTGGCAGAATGTGAGTCTGAAAGTGCTCTGCCAGCTCCTGAAACTCTGCTAAATGTTATGCTGAAGGAGTAAAGAGAAACAGTTTGGCTGCTGGGCTGTCACTTCAGCAGCCTGCAGCCCTGCTAATGGAGCAGTAATGACTATAATGATATAATACCTGATGTCAGCCCTGCCTGCTCTGGCCAAGCACCTCCCATCAGGAGATGATGGATTTGCCATCATCCAAGACCACGGGCCTTATTTGGGATTTTTCCTGAAGGAGCTGCAGCAGTCTATTTTCCAGGCTTTCTCCATCCATTCCCAGGTAGCCCTTTCCCTTTGCTCCCTGTGTTCATCCCTAGATTCTACCACTGCAGTAAGTCTGTGTCTGCCATAGAAATACAAGCTGGAGTCTCCAAAGTAACCTGGATCAGAACCAGACTGCACAGGAGGCCTACCCTCCTATGGATTTATTTTCAGCACACACAGGCTGCTGTCACTGTTTTGTACAATGTAGGTTTACCCTATTTCCCCACATACTTCTGGGTGTATGTTGGTAATTACAGAGTGTAAAGTTGTTGTTTTTTTTTTCCCTAAAGCATGGTTATGTGCTTAAGTTGCAGGGCACAGTTTCTGCTCTGGCAGCTCACACTGCCTTGTCCCCAAAAGGGGCTGGAGATGGAATTCAGAGTGCCAGTGCTCTTACCAGTGCTCTGCCTCCAAGGGTTTGGGAGGGAGTCACCAGCAAGGCACAGGGCATCAGGAGGGAGCTCCATGCTGCTCCTCACCTAGGGCTGGGAATATGGAATATGTGATGGTCCTGAGTTCTATGGAGGGAAGAGAATCTTGTACCAAGGATAAAGGCAAATGTGTAGATAAGAGGCTACTTGATAGTAGAGCAGGGACTTAAAATTTCACTTGGGAAAACAATTTCACCTCCTCAGCCTCAATTTATTTTACTGCTATGATGATCTGATAAGTCAAGTGGTCATTGGCCTGGTCAGGTGGCTTAACATCAACCCAGATACTCAGCTGACAATGTAATAAATTCTTAAGACATGCTGCAGTTGGAGAGCACAGCAAACAGTCTTTGAGGCTAAAAACACGTTCTTAAAAAACTTGTCATGGGGAAACAGGCAGCTGATGAGGGCCTTTCCTCTAAGCCTGATGTTTCCAGCAAGCAATCCTTTGAGCTGTGGTTGTTTCCAGGATTTTGAGCCACTTACAAGTTTAATCTATCCTCTCTGAGTTTAAATGCTCCATTATCTGTTAGAATATAATTAGGGGCTGCAAGCACAAGTCAGCATACACAGAGTTCCTTGGGAGTCCCTGAGCTCATTGAGATGAAGACAGTTTGACTGATGGTGGTCAGCTGATATTGGGCCAGAAGCTAATAATAGAAGGCAGTGCTGCTTAGCTAGGTGAGAAAGTTAACTTGGGAAAAATTAAACTGAAGGCTTTGGGATTTATGGTTGGAAATAAATTTCCCATTCTCATTTGTTTCCTAGTAAGAGAGCTTCAGAGGCAGTTGGTTTCTTTTATGGTTTTATAATTAAGATCTAGGGGCTCCCTGGCTTGGTCTGTGCTCACTGCAGTTGCTGCTGTCTGCAGTGGCAGCACTTGGAGTGTGGGAGGACATTTGTCACACCAAGTGCAGAGGTGGTAAGTGACAGTGACCTCCACCAGACGTGGAGCGAGCAAATTAAAGCTGCATGTAGGGGACTGACACCCACATCTTTTATTTATGTCTGCCCTAATGAACTAAATTAATAAATCACTCAGATGTGCTGCAGAAACAGCTTTTTCTAAATTGTACACCTGTCTTACAGTAAAGACAAGCTTTCAGCTTGAGGATATCAATATGAAACTTATCTTCAGTAGAGAGGATTGAAGACAAAAAAATCATGTAGCTGACTAGAGAGTTCTTCTTCCTGTTCAGCTGAAACCCCACAGAGATCTGGATAGGCCCAGAGGATTCCTTTGTTTCCTCAGGTATGTCCAGATGGGAAGTACACTGGAGATCCAGCTAGCTAGTCAGGTGAAGGAGCTGAGAGGAGATTTACCTTTTATTGGTGTCCACCATTGGATTTAGACATAGGAAGGTTCTTTGCTTGGCCCACAGTGGCATTCACAGAGCCCTATGGACACACTCTGTGATGCACAATTTCTCAGCTGACACAGGTGCATTTACACTCAATCTCCTTGTAAGCTCCTGCCTTATGTGACAGTGGGGGTGACTGGAGAAATATTTTTTAATATTTTTAATTCCTTGTACAAAATCGTGCTCCTGCCCAGCCCAGTGTTTGACCCAGGTCTTTTCAACAGACCATGCTGATGCTTCTGAAAGTCTGAAAAGACATTGCTATTAACAGTAGCTGGATCCAGACACTCCACAGTTGTTCCACTGACTGCATGGCTGCTTGGGAAATACAACAGAGTTAATCCTGACCCTCAGTTGAAAGGGCAGGTTTAGGATCAAGTGAAATCCTTTATGGCAGCAGTGAGACATTTTTCCTTATCCTCTTTTGCTGTCATTTCCATGCACATCCTCCTTTCCAGCTGGCATAAGGGGTCTGTGAGCCTGGCTCTGTGCTCCAGCTGCAGCTCAAACAGGTTTTCACTCCATCCTGTCAAGTTGCAGGAGGTGGGGGCAGGGGTGACACAACTCCTGTGATTGCAGATTCTTTTGTGCAGCCTCCCCCCTTCCCACTCCTGCACACTGGAAGTGAGAGCAGAGACACTTAGCAGGGAGAGCTGCCTGTCAGTCCCAGGCACAGAAGCTCACTGTGATTGCAATTACAATTTCCAACTTGTCCAGAGATGCCAGAAATCCAGCTGTCCTTGAGAATGCTGCATACCATGCACAGGCCCCAAGAGTGCTCAGCCTCTGCAGAAGCTGGAAATCTGATCTCTGATGAAGGTTAACTGCTTTTAGTCATCTGAAGATTAACTGTTTCAAGGCTACTTTTCTGTTATTTCCATCTTAGGCAATAATTTTTTTTTTTTAATGTGTGAAAAACTTCTATAAAATTTTTCTTCTGTTTCAGTAATTTTCCCCTCCACCACAGTGTGTGAGGGTAAACTGTGTGTATGTACAGGGGGGTTTAATTTTCCATATGCAGGAGCATGTGGCTGTGTGGAGAAAGGACATGCACACAAAGCTTGAGGTACAAGCACAGACAGACAAGCCAGGCTGCTTGGAAATAATTCTGCTGGCATAACACTCTAACTGGGAAATGCAGTGAGGGAAAGTGAGCTTGCCTACATGGGAGCTCTGAAATGGCCAATGGATTCAGCAGGGCCAGGACTTTACCTCTAGGTAAATTCTTCCAAGGATTCTGCCACAGGTTTAAGGAAGAACCCTGTGTTTTGGTGAGGGGCTGACATAATGAGCTACTCCTAAATGAGTCAGGAAAGACATTCAGATGCTTGTTGTTCTGGCAATTGCAGAAGTCCTTATTTCAGGTTTGCAATGCTTTATGATGTGGAAACCCTGCATAAGATTGGGTAAATCTGTGTATGGGAAGAAGATCAGGTGTTCCTTTGTTCAAAGGGAAATATAGCTGTGGATTAACTGAAAAGTATTAAAGAGTCTGATCAAACTCAAGAATTCCTTTTGGCTGTAAAGTGTATGTGTATAAAGGAAACATTTTGAATTGAGATCTTGTATTGCACTCTTTATTTCAAGATATAAGGTACCCCAGTGACAAGGTTGATACTTCTCTCCTTGGTGTGTACTTTTGGGCTTGGTTACTGAAACATGAAGTGAGTTATTTCCTTGGCTGTATATGTAGTTGTTCTGAAGGGCAGGATCCCAGAGCTGCCACTGTTTTATCAGGACACAGTAGGAGAGAGGTCTTTTGAAAAAGTGTTTAGAAATTGAACAGGCAAAGGATGGGAATATTAAAAAAAAAAAAAAAAAATTAAAAAAGAGGACGAGAGGCAGTTCTAGGAGTATCATAAGTGGTACACAATATTTAATTAGGGGACTTAATCAGGAGCTCATGGGATTTGTATTTCCATGATGAGTTTTCTGTTGCACTCAACAGTTCTTGGCACTGTGCTATGTGTTTTCACCCTTTACCATGGGTGAGATCTGGGCCTGGGTCAGGATGCTTTCCTCCAGCTTCTTATCCTCCTTGGACTTACATGCTTGTGGGCTTTTGGGATAATAACCTTACTGACTTCAGCAAACATTTCTGTTGGATGCTGTAAAGCCATGAATTCTGGGGACTCATCCCAAGAGGATAGCAGCTGCAGGCATGGATGTTTTCATCTGCACAGCCAGTAGCTGGTGCCATTGAAGGCAGGGGGAAATGTGTCTCTGCAGGCACAGATCCTGCTGGAGTGCAAGGCTGCAGCTCACAGGCTGTCACTGCAGACAGGAGAAACAGGAGAAACTTCTCTAAACAGTCTTCTCTAAACAGCAGCAAAGTGGCTGGGGATGCTGGGATTCTTCTTTCTGAGATTCAGATGAAAAGTGCAGAAATAAAAGTGACAAAGCATGGTAAAATTATTAAATTAAACAAAATAACGTTCTTTAATAATGCTTGATATATTATGAGAAGAAGCTGACACAGATATCCAGTTTTAAAGCAGCATTTGGCACTGACAACAGGGTGACAAAGTTGCCTTATCACTAAAATTGAAAACCTGTAGTTAAGAAATAGCTTTGCATTCTTTCTCTGTGCCCCCAGCTCCCATTAGCAATATAAAATAGGCACATGTTAATGTTTAAGTTCCTAAAGGGCACTGTGTATGCCAGAATGTTGCCAAAGTGATAAAAAATGCAGGGTTTTATGGGACCCCTGTTGATAAAAGAGAGGTACTGTTTCCACAAGCTGAACTGTAATGCATCCCAAACAAGCCATCACTGGTTTGAGGTTAACAGCAGGTCTAATGAGGTGCCAAGTCAACTTACAGTGAAGGGAGAAACAGGCTTTTTATGATGTAGTGAGAGAAAAAAATCCATGTATACATAAAAATGATCATGCTGTGACCATTTCTAATAGAAGTGTAAGGGTACAGAACCACAGTCTTATAGGAGGTAAATTTCAAGTATCACTGTCAAAATGCATATTACTTCCAAATACTGTAGTTTGCAGTACTTCTCCTTCAGTGCTTTGTTGCAAATAATCCCTCAAAAATTGTTTTCTGTGCCTCAGCACTGATCCAGACCCCTCTGATGCATCAGCAACTGTCACAGATTTATAAAAACAATTAATGTGTTTGCATTAATAGCTACCTATTATTTACAAGTGTAGCTTGTAATAATAGCTACCTATTATTACAAGTGACAATCAGATATTCCTATTGCTGCTTGTGATGGCAGAAATAAGACAGGGAAAGGTGGCTCCTGACTGGCTTTCTGATATTCTTTGTAATATTCTGCCAATACTTTTTACATATCAGTGCAACAATAACTGGAATGAACAGATAGATTTGAGGTCACACTGGAGCTGGCAGTCCACAGAGCAGCAGGTGCTGGTTTGAAATGCCTGGTCCTTCTATATTGAAGCTGTAGCTCCAAAAATAAGGAAGTTTTGCAGAGCAATACTTTCCATACATACGGTGTTACTTTTTGTTGTAATAATACAGCATTTCTTGGACCTGTTCAAAGTGTGTGGTGAGATTGTCCCTGCCCTGAAAAGTACTCAGTCAAGACAGACACAGCAGATGAAGGGCAGAGGAATGATTATTATAATAGCAGTTTATAGATGGAACTCTGAATTGCAACACAGATCCCATAACCTCTGAGCAAATGACTTAATTTTTAATTGATTTTTAGTTATCTTCAGGTTTTAAATTACCTTAGGATGCTTATGTAGACAAGCAAATCCTGTCCTGCGAGTTTTTTTCAGACAAACCTGTTTTATCTACTGATCCACTGAGAATGTGTCTAAAATGTTGTTTTCATTAGCTTTTGCCCAGGTCAGGTGTTTTAAAAATGCTGAATGGCACTTGATATATAAAGCAAATTGTGTATTAGCAACAGGAGAGAGAGAATAGGTATTCTTCCCTCTCAGTTACTTGCAAAGTGATTACAAGTGTATCCTGAAGGTATCTGCTTCATATAAAATATCAGGCTTTTAATTACAGAGGCTAATATGCATTGTTCAAAATAGAATTGCATGTGTTCCTCGTAGGCCAGGGCCTGTTTTTATCTTCATGCTTTACATGACAAAGGACACAGAAATGTTTAGGGAAGTATGGTTACGTAGGTTTTTGAGCTATGCTGACAAATTGCAGCTTTGAACCTTGATGAACCTGCACAGGTAAATTTAGACAAGGAGCAGTGCAAATAGGAAAGAGGTACAGAGAACAGTTTTTCTGATGGAAATGTAAGATCTCAGTGGAGGAGGGCAGTGTGGGACAGGGACTGGCTACAGGCAGTTCCCAGGGCTAGGCAGCCCCTGGGCAGAATCCTTTTGGAAGCATTCTCCAGTGTCAAGGATGCTTTTGCTGCCTGGGCACTACCATTTGAAAGAGTTCAGTGGTATTATTAGTATGCATAGAAGCAGAATTTAGCTTCTGGTTTTCTGAAGCCAAGCAAATTATTTTGGTTTTTTAAAAATGAAATCTTGTTGGTTTAGATCAGTAGCTAGAGTCACCAGCTAAAAACACAAGTCCCTCTGAAAAGCTATTTTAATAACCAAAGCATTTGGAAAAAATGGTATTTGGACTTGAGGAGAGAAAATGAGTTTCCTTATTAGAATTGTTTTCTTGGCAAAATATTCAGCAATATTTCTTGATAAAGCATTAACTTGCTGAAACTAAAAGGAAGAGTTTCTGCTGAAGCTTTTCAAAGGGAGATATAGTCCTGTGAATTCCTCAACCAGAAGATGTTTTGAAATATGATAGTGATTGAAGCACCTGGTTTGATAATTTTCTGAATGAACTCTGGTGAACTTCTCTTTAGAAGTAATTAGTTGTTTCAGAATTCAGACTACGTTCATTAGGCAAGAATGTTGTCAAATTCAAACTGAAATATTAAACACGTGTGCATATGAGTAAATTGTGAACAGCAGGGAACTATTTCTCAGAGCTAGGCCATTTCTGAGGACCTGTGTGCTGTCCCTGCCTGGATTTAAGCAGGGGTGGGAGGGAGATATGTCTGGTTGCCCTGTGACAAATCTCTTCATCAGGTGAGGGGCACAGATAGGAGAGGAACTCCAGACCACAAAAAGTTATTGATGTCAGTGTTAATGTGACTCTTGGCGAGCTCTCAGATTATTGTGGGGCTCCAGAAAACACCTTAAACCCATTGTGTCAGCTTCTAAATGTTTGTAGCTCCACTCAAACTTGCAGATCAGCCCTCTGCAAAAAAGTGAGGGGTACTCCTCTCAGTGATGTGCTGCAGCTTTCTGGGGCTTTGGCATTTCACTGGCACAGAAGTCCACAATAGGTGACCAAAGACTGACAAGTGAGGTTGTTTTGAGCTGCCCCTCAGAAGTGCAGCACCATCTTTGATCCCAGTAAGGTGATCACACCATGGTGGTGTTAGGTCTTTTAAAGAAACAAAAACGTGAAGGCATGCAGCAGGGAATAGCTGGATTAATTATATGTAACCATACTTCTGCTTTATAAAAGTCATATCAAATAGTAATTGTGTTGGTTAGAAAGGCTGATGGTAGAACAGCTGTGGATACTTTTTCCTGCTTTTTATTAAATGCCAGCCTCCTGTCTGCTGACCTTGACAGTAAAATGCAAAGTAGGTGCTGGCAGATAAAAGTCTCCGCAGCGTGGATGGGGTTACTGCTTTGTGATCAGGCTGCTTCAGATCTGCATGGCACATGGACACAGCTGCTCTGGATGTGTCTCTAGCACTAACTTTGACACAGTGGTAGTGTCTGGAGCTTCCAGGCTTCCTAATAGTTCACAGAATGAGCTAAGTTGGAAAAGACCTTTGAGATCATCAAGTCCAACCTATGACCTAACACCACCTTATCAACTAAACCATGGCACTGAGTGCCACATCCAGGCTTTTTTTAACCACCTCAGGGACAGCAGTGACTGCACCACCTCCCTGGGCAGCCCACTCCAATGCCCAATCACTCTTTCTGTGAACAGTTTTTTTCCTGATGTCCAGCCTAACCTTCCCCTGGCACAACTTAAGGCTGTGTCCTCTCCTTCTGTCAGTGCTGCCTGGAGAAAGAGACCAACCCCACCTGCCCACAGCCACCTTTCAGGGGTTGTAGAGAGTGATAAGGGCACCCCTGAGTCTCCTGTTTTTCTAGGCTGATCAACCCCAGCTCCCTCAGCCGTTCCTCACAGGGTTTGTGTTCCCAGCCCCTCACCAGCCTCAGTGCCTCCTCTGGATGTGCTCCAGCATCTCAACATCCTTCCTAAACTGAGACACCCAGAGCTGGACACAGCACTCAATGTCCTTCCTAAACTGAGGGAACAGAGCTGGACACAGCACTCAATGTCCTTCCTAAACTGAGGGAACAGAGCTGGACACAGCACTCAATGTCCTTCCTAAACTGAGGGAACAGAGCTGGACACAGCACTCAATGTCCTTCCTAAACTGAGGGAACAGAGCTGGACACAGCACTCAATGTCCTTCCTAAACTGAGGGAACAGAGCTGGACACAGCACTCAATGTCCTTCCTAAACTGAGGGAACAGAGCTGGACACAGCACTCAATGTCCTTCCTAAACTGAGGGAACAGAGCTGGACACAGCACTCAATGTCCTTCCTAAACTGAGGGAACAGAGCTGGACACAGCACTCAATGTCCTTCCTAAACTGAGGGAACAGAGCTGGACACAGCACTCAATGTCCTTCCTAAACTGAGGGAACAGAGCTGGACACAGCACTCAATGTCCTTCCTAAACTGAGGGAACAGAGCTGGACACAGCACTCAATGTCCTTCCTAAACTGAGGGAACAGAGCTGGACACAGCACTCAATGTCCTTCCTAAACTGAGGGAACAGAGCTGGACACAGCACTCAATGTCCTTCCTAAACTGAGGGAACAGAGCTGGACACAGCACTCGAGGTGTGGCCTCCCCAGTGCCCAGTACAGGGCAGGAATGACCTCCCTGATCCAGGCCAGGAGCCATTGGTCTCCTTGGCCACCAGGGCACTGCTGGCCCATGTTCATGGCTGTCACCAGTGCTCTCAGGTCCCTTTCTGCCCTGGGCACTGTCCTGCCAGTCTGTCCCCAGCCTGTAGCACTGCAGGGCTTGCTGTGGCCAAAATGCAGGACTTGGCACCTGGGTTTGTTAAATTCCCTGCTGTTGGACTCTGCCCATCCATCCAGCCTAACCAGGTCCCTCTGCAGAGCCCTCCTACCCTCCAACAGATGGACACACACTCCCAGCTTGGTGTCATCTGCACACTGACTGATGGTGGGCTCAACCCCCTCATCCAGATCATCAGTGAGGATATTAAATGGGACTGGCTCCAGCTCTGATCCCTGGGGGACACCACTAGTGCTTCCTGTGCCTGAAGTTTTCCTGACAGTATCACTTAGAGCCTTTTTCACTTTTTTTTTTTTCCCAGACAGCTGAGAGGCTGTTGAAAGGCAGATTCACCCTCACTGGCCTTGTCAAAGTTTGCTGTAGGAAATGTTAGGAAAAAATATTTGGGTTTTGATTTGTAGAGTCTTATTAGTTGGGTAGTTCCTTTGGAAATGCAGGATCTGTGATACCAGCCCATCTTATGAGCATAATTAATGATCTTGAGATTGTGATAATTCACAAAAGAGGATGAAAGCAAGACATAAATTATTATTTCACCCTCTTTGTAACATCTGCAAATTAGATCACTTATAAAATAGGCATTCCTTACTGCAGTACTGCAAGTTTGAATGGTGTCTGTCTACAACTTTCCACTTGGCCTCTGTCATTCAGTGAGATTTTTTCCTATTTGAGAGCATCCACACAGGCAGAAATAAAAACTATTAAATACAGTTGTATTTATGGATTTGGCTGGGGTGTTTGTATTGATAGCAGGCAGCCACTCACTGAAACATGTTTGTTTTGGGAGTTGTTTGGCTTGCCCTGACAGATACCAGGACCTGAGCCTGGTTGTACATAAAAGATCTGATGTTGTTTTTGTCCTGGGGGTTACTGCAGATGCCAACATTTTATCAACAGGAAAAAACAGGGTCTTTATTATTGTTATGTTACATATGTATTGCCCTGACAGCAGGGTGCCCAAATCTTGTGGAAATCTAGGGGACAATTTAGCTGAGTTTATTGCCAATGAACATAAATACTTTAGAGCTGACCAGGTGTCAGCAACCCCAACCACACCTGCATGAGGTGTGGGCAGCCCCTGCCCTGCTGTCCCCACCCTGCCCTTTGAGGACTATAAGTGCTTTAAAGAGGTTTTAATATTTTCTTTAGGAGAGGAATAGGTCAGCAGGATGCTGAAAGAAAGTAGGGAAGGAAAGGTGGGAGGCAGAGCTGTAGAAGCTTAGGAGGAAACCACAGGCAGAGCAATGTTGATGTGACACAGGGAGCATGGGGCAGATTTCAGGACTTTGTGGCTCACTGATGCTGGCTTGGTCAGGAGAATAAAAACCTGACCGTGAACCAAACAGTGCAATGAAACTTTCCATGTTCAAATCCCATCCCTTTGCAGTACACAGGTCCTGAATGTAAGGTTTCTGTGCAGCTGAATACAGATGAGGGAAAGATGGAGATGAGTCTGATTTGAATTCTCTGTTGTGAGAAACTGAATACCAGGCAAAATGTACCTTTGATTAAAACAATTCTTAATGTTGATTATACACTTGATGAAATTAGGTTTTAATCTGATGCTATCCCTTTAAATTGATCCTGAAGAAGGAAGGGGCTTTGAGTGTGTGATTATAAAGTCAAGCTTTTCAGTGATACCAGAAAATATCAAAGCAATGCCTGAAGACTCTTCAGAAAGGAGTGAAAACTTGGTAGATTTTTTTCTTTCATTGTAGAGACCTTGCCATCACTCATTGTAAATCAAAAATCAAAGCAATACCTCCCTCCTTTGGAAAGGTGTGTGCAGCCAAGGCTGACAATACACATAAGCTGGTCAGTGGTAATTTCTGTTTACCCTCCTGTTTGAGCACCACTGAAATGATGTCTTTGTTAGACTGCATGGTGCAGTCTTCAAATATTTTTGCTGGTTGCATCAAAATAATAAGAAACAAATAACTTGGGACAGAGTGCTCTGAAATAATGACCTGTGTCACAGGCTGTAAGTAAAATATTTGTCACAATGACACAATATTTTTACTGTTAAACCACTTACTCCTGATCTCCAAGGGGGGAATCCCCAGAATGAAGCCCACTGTTACTTGCCCTGACAACTTTCAATGGGAACAACTCTGGTTGCTGAGGTCCTTTGCTATTTTGCATGAAAGAGAGCTGAAAATGGGCTAGATTTTTCTTTCTCATCACCATGATCATTTTTTCAGGGCAAGATTAACAGAAATGCTGGTGGAAGCTATCCCTGATCAGATGTTTGAGGGAAACTCTGCACTTTGTTGTGCACTAGAGGCCTGTTGTTTAGAACTGAAGTTCCTCCTCTGCTAACTCAGGCTCTGATGAGTTGGGAGAGTTAATTGGCACAAGGCAGGGAGAAGGAGGAAGCATGTGATGTGGGGATTCTGCAGAATTTATCTCCTTCACTTTCAAGCATTTCAGCATTAATTCTCAGCACCTGAGCCCTGTTGGGGTCAGCATGGTGGTCCACACCCTCAGTGTTTGCAGGACAGGGATCACAGTACTGCATTCTCTCCTAATTTATTTTACATTGCTCCAAAATACCTACTGAGCCAGAATTACTTCTGTAAGTGCGTGAAGGTGTCTATTCCTGCCTGGATAGGCCCTCCTACTCCTCTGAGGTGGGCAGGAAGGTTTGACCCAGCAATCTGCAAGCATGACCTTCAAGAGGGAGAGTTTTGCATCCGTGATTTGTGCTAGTTTTGAGTGTTTGGAGGAAAGTGGGGCAGCTCTCTAATGCATTTGAATCACATGGGGCAATGGCTGGCTCTTGAATTCAGTGTCAACAACGCAGGCAGTGCCTGTGAGGAGCCAGTCAGGCTGGTACCCCTGTGCTGTGCAAGCTCTGTGACAGGCAGGGCAGTCTCTGAGGGTTTGCCTGCTCTCAGATGCAGCACATTTAAAGACACATCACACCTCCAGAAAAGGCTCTCAGCAGTGAGAGAGCAGCCAGAGACCAGCTCTGATTGTGGGCAGTGGAGAGCACAGTGCTGCAGAGTTGTGCCATGCCTGGCTGCTCACCAGGCTGCAGGACACTGGCCTGGGGCCACCTTCTCCTGATGGCAATGGCTTGGTAGGAGCCAAGTGAGTGGCACTTGTCTGATGCTGTTTCCATCACATCTGTGCATGAACAGACCTGAGGGTGTGATCCCTGAAGTGGAATTTTATTATTGTTGTATTCTTTATTCTTAGTTTTCCTCCTAGAGTAGTGGCACACCTGACAGATGGATTTCCAGAACTTTCTGAACAACTTTGTCTCACCATTTCCTGGTGCAGCACACTTGTACTCCAGTCTGAGTGTGCAGTGACTCCACTGACTACCCAGTGAAAACTGAACTCAAAAAAGCTCAACTCTCTCACATCCAAAAGATACAAAGTCCAAAACCACCCCTTTAAACCCTCCTTAATCCTAAGAGTTGCTCTGAGGAAAATAGGTGCAAGCAAGGCTCATGGTGTCCCCTTCTCTGTTTGGTTACATAGAGGTTCCTTAATGAGGCTTCCTAAAGAAAAACAGGCATGGAGGCAGTTTCAAGGAGGTGGTGGTTAGTGCACAATTCTGCATAACAGCTCATTAAACCCCTCTAATGACAGGGCTTTTGGACCTTTTAAATTATTTCCTGCTGTGCCAGCCAAATTCAACCTTTCCCCATAGAAAAGGCAATTGGCTGGGTGAGTGTGAATGCAGGATCTGGACCTGGATGTGCACTGCTGCACTGCCATGCCACCAGTTCTGGTGAACCTGTAGTTCTGTAAACATTCACCTTACTTTAAGCATGGAGCATGGATGTATAGAAAGATTAGTATTTTAATGTTTATTTTAAAATAAAAATCAATATTATTAAAAATCGTGGTTAATGAATTTAATATTAATTAAATTTAATTTTACAAGAATGTTAATTAAAAAATCTATCATTTTTAATAATTTTTATTCATTTGCTCCTGAGTCCTGCTTCTCCAGAGAGAAGTTGAGGGAATTGTGCACAACCTGGGAGTGGCCACTGTGTGCCAGGAGGGTGCAGTCACAGAAACCTGTTTTCTCAGGAATACTGGCAAAAGGCAGGCTTGTGTGTATAAATCACAGGAGCTGAGCTTAATGGAGCAATAAAATAACCAACTTGAGGAGGGGCAGAAGAGAGGAATGATCAATGGGACATGATTTCTTTATGCAAAATAGTGTGTCTGAGAAGGACAGGATTGAGCTGAACGTGGAAGGCTCGACTGAAGTCGCCTGTGGTGAGGCTGGGGGTACACAACCATGGCCCTGCCAAGCTGCCTGCAGGTTTAGCTGCCTGCTGAAAAGATTCTTGGAGTACAGCAGTGCTGGAAAGCCATGGAAGCACCATTCTGCATAGGCACTACAGAGGAAATGCAGCCATGGGTGTCACTGTCATACCACCAGTGTGGGCATGTGTGTTGTTAAATTTGTGTATTTGTGCTCTCTCCTGGCTTAAGCAGTTCTACAGACTGCATAGGCTGAGTCAGCTAACACCTAAACAATTTGTAACACCTAGCAGACAAACAAAAGGCTTTGAAATACATTAAATGCTGGACCACAGTCTGGATCTGCCCTGCAGCAGGTCACACCTACATTTCAGACAGGTGGTTGCCCCAGCCACTAGAAAAATTGTAAAATTAATGTAAAAAGAGTGTATTCAGTGTAGTATCTCTCCCATTAAGTCAGCTGTGCTTTCAGAAAAAAAATGCACAGTGCAGGATGAAGTCAGCTTTTAAGTACATTTATTTACTTGACAATTATTAGGAAAAACAGCTGAGTTGTTCTTTCCTGGCATCTTTTGTTTTGCTTTGTTTGAGGGCATTTTATGGCAAGAATATTTAGAAGCAAAAGGTTAGGCAATCAGATTTTTCAGATTCTCTGCTTACTTAACTCTTTATCAGATGAATGTCCTCATCTGGGGTAAGAGGAGCAGTAACATTTTACTCTGGGTGTGCCAAACTGGGGAAGCAGGTCTGTGGTACTTCCCTTGGACAGGGGGGAAAGTGTGTGGAGCATTGGGAGGGGACAGTGGCTGTCTGGGGGTGTGTCCCCCAGTGCTCTGTGTATGTGCTAATGAATGAGAGTTGTGCCCTGGGCCCCTCTGGGTGCAAATAAATTTTCAATATGGACATAAATGTGGCAAAGTATGGCATCATCTTACTGCTACTGGCACCTGCACTTTGCTGAGTCCACAGTTTACAAACCACATGGTCAGGGACACAAAACCAGTATCAAAGGCTGTTCTTCAGGAGCCCCCATGCTGGCTAATATTTGTGTGCTGTTTTCAGCTGCAATTGTTAGCAATCAAAGTAGGAAAGGGGGAAGTTAAATACCATCTTACAAGATGTGCTGTAGGTGTACTCAGAGCATGCAGGAGAAGGGGACACAGGTGACCTCTCCCCTGATTAGTAACAATTGTGTTAATTACCCAATACAGCCTGGCCCCTAATGAGTCACAGCTGTAGCCAATAAGGATGAGTGAGATAAAAGAGAAAGTGAGCTGGTGAGGGAGGGTCATCATGGAGGAAGAGGGAATGAGAGGGCCATGAAGAGGAAGGCTCCTGTGCAGAGAGAGTCCCTGCAGTGAGGTCAGTGTGTGTGTGCAGTCAGAGCTGTGGTTGGAACCTGCAGTCACAGCCTGGCTGGGTAAAAGCTGCAGTCAGAGGCTGCAAACTGATCCCTGCAGGCAGAGCTCAGCAGGAAATCCCCAGCAGTCAGAGGCGGCCAGGGAAACCTACAGCAGGAGCTGCTGCAGGCAGAGTCAGGGAATGGTTGGGGTCAGGATGGCTGAGGTGTAAAGAGGAATAAAGCAGGGCCCTTTTCCTGCTGTGAGAAACAAGGAGTCTGTGTCTGGGCTCATTTCTACCCTCTCACAAGAGGGCTGCTGTAACAAGAGCACTCTTTCTTCTCACAATCTCAAGAGCTGGGGTTTTTTACTCGTCCTGGAAGGCCAAAATTAAAATTGTGGTTTAGCTGGATTTTGAGTCACTTTTCAGAAACAGCAGCCAAATTACAGATGTTTCAAACATGCCTGCAGAGTATGGATAGATCAGGAATCAGTTTTAAGTGAGATTTCCAAATTGCAATTGCACCTCCTCGGACCTGTTCTGACATAGCTGACAGAAACCAGTAACAGGACTGGTGATTGCTCACTGGGACCTGCAAACTCAGCCTTCTTTGGGCTGCTCTCTTGTTACTTGGTGCACATGGCAGGCAGATAAGTGTGAGCCATTAAAATAACATCTATGTCATTGTTTAATGTTACTGTTTAGTATAGGCTTGGGTGTATAAATCACAGGAGTTGAGCTTAATGGAGCAATAAGGCAACCACATAGAGAAGGGGCAGTGGAGAGGAATGATGGACATGAATTTTTTCAGGAGAGAAAAGTGAAGTGATCTGGGGCACTGTTTCCCCTTGTGTTCCAGGCTTCTTATGTGACTTGGGATAGAAGGTTGTACCTTTCTGGTACCTCAGTTTCTTCTCCATTAAATTAGAATTTCAAACTCATTCCTGTCATTGTGACAATTAAATAGAGGCAAGAGCTGCAGACACACAGCTACCAAAAGGTCCAGAAAATTGCAGAGGCTGGTTTAGAAAGATGCCAGTGCCACCAGGCAAGTTTGTGAGTTTAGGTGCCTAACCTGCTTAAAGTATTTTAGAGAATCATATTAGGAACTATACTGCTGAGTATTGAAGTGCCCCAAAGATTACAGCTCTAGGGTCTTTCATGTCCAAACAGGTTTGAAACTGGAGCCTTCTATTCCTTATTTACTAAAAAGATTCTTAAAATGCTGCTAAGTCATAATGTTTCTGTTGTTGTTTGTCTGTTTTGTCTAATGAGGCTCTAGCAGAACAATTGCAGTCTCTTTTACTTTGTGCTGTGCTGGATAAGCATAACCCTGATTTTAGTTTGAAGTTCAATAAAAATAACAATAGTTTTACTAATGAGGACAACTATGTGAAGCCAGGATTAATGCTAAATTAGTATTTATTAGTGGCTTTGATATAGATTTCCTTGCTCTGAGTGTGTGTCAATTCATTATGGAAAAGTCCATAATATCTTATAGAAAACACTTTTACTTTTTTTCCTGAAACTCTTGCCCAAAGCTATTGGAAAAGCATGTGCTTTCCTGTAACATCAGAATGAGACAAATGGCACTGCTTGCTTTTATTATTGCACAGAAGTGGTTTCCCTTTGGACACAGATAGACTTGGCAATGGAAAGTAGCTGGAGACTAATGGACACAAGCTTCAAAGCTTTCTGTGTGGGTCCTTGTAAGACAAAAAATAAAAATCTCATCTCTGTTCTGATCAGTCCAGATTATAAAGAAAAGTACTGCAGCTCCAAGCTCATGGGGAGCCTCTTACCTTTGCTCAGAGGCAGAGTGAGTAGCAAGTGCTACCCCTGTATGCATCTGCAGGAGAGGAAAATGAATGGGGTAAAAAGGAAAAAATGAGGCACAGTAATTCTGTCCTCTGGAAACTGGATAAGTCACCTGTCTCCAGGTATTTATTCTGGTGGCCTTTAGGGACATTTTCCAATCACAGGAGAAGAAAGGCTAAAATTGTTTCAAGTCCCCATACTTAAGAGTTAAGTGAGTAGGAATTGTATTAATTTGAATGTGAGCAAAACTAGTTAAATTCAGATCCCTTTTCTAATTTGGTGTATCAGAATCCTTCTCAGGCCTGCTCCTCTGCTATCCCACCAAATAGCTCCTATTTATTCATTTATTTATTTCTTCACGTACATTGAGGAAGAAAAGGGAAGGAGTCACTCCCCCCAGTGAGGACCATCTGCTCTTTTCTTATTGGGAGGGAAAAAACCCTACAATTAGTGTCTTGTTCATCTTTTT
>WEIU01015169.1:1438179-1458330 GCA_013389925.1 Aegithalos caudatus
TTTTCCTCTCTTTCTTTCTTTGGCATTATTACAGCTGTTATTCTGTAAGTTGTCAGATGTCATATTGCATTTTTTTGAGGAGGAAAAAAAAAAGGAAGCCAAAATAGCCTTACAAAGCCACTATTTCATCTCACTTTCCATTGTTCCATTGCTGTGATGAAGTGGTCTAGAAATGGAGGAGTCAGTGAATGAGAGAGGAGAGTTTTCTCCTTGCTACATTTGAATGCCAGCTGCTTGTGATGGCAGCATTAGCTCTAAAAACAGTGATGTGGGGTTTTTATAAGGAGTTCTGTGCTACTGGTCAGGGCTGGGAACTTTAGCATAGCCAGCATTAAACCTTCTGGTCCTTGCTCCTGGAGCAGCTTGGTGGCTGAAACCTAGCATGGTAGCTGAAAACTTCTTACAGTCTGGAAAAGGGAAATAAAGTATTTTCTCTGTGAAAGGGTCAAGTGTGAAAAAAAACCAAAATTAACTCATCCAAGGTCTGATGGGAGAGGTCATGGAAGAATCAGATGCTGAGAGGCTCAGGTTTAGAAAGCAAACTTGGGGTAAATGACTTCATTACCTGCTGCTGTAATTGAAGATTAACCCTCCCATATGCAAATGGACCAGACCTGTAAAAGTGTGAAAACCCATGACCCATTGTCCATCTTTTAGGTGTTGTCCCATGTGGACTTTATCAGCCCTAAATGTACCTGAAGGCCCTTCAATAAATATAACTGCTTTTTATTCCCTTAATTTTGTTTGGCCTCTGTTTTTAGGTAGTCCCAAAAAGGCATCAAAACAAGACCAAGGAGATTTTAATTAAAGTGTGTCACACCTACATCTTTGTTTCTGTGGCTGCAATGGGATGGGGAATGTGGGGCAGTGGAGAATTTTAGATTTGTGCAGACTCTTCTTTTTTTGGGACTGAGAACATCAAGTGTGCATTCCATGAGGGTGGAGGTTCCCTAGGAGTGCTCAGGGGACACTGACCTCCTTTGTTCACTGCAGTGCCTCCAGTCTTTGAGCCTGCCATGGTAACATTTGTCCCTTTTGTTGTTACAGGAGGCTCTCATCATGGCCAGCATGGACCACCCACACCTGGTGAGGCTCCTGGGTGTCTGCTTGAGCCCCACCATCCAGCTGGTCACCCAGCTGATGCCTCATGGCTGCCTCCTGGATTATGTCCATGAACACAAGGATAATATTGGCTCCCAGCTCCTGCTCAACTGGTGTGTCCAGATAGCTAAGGTATGTCGTTCATGTTGGGATTTTTTAAATTGTTATTGTTTTCATAACTAACTTTAAAACGTGACTTTTCTTTTTGCTTGTGTTGGGTTTTTTCCAAGCCTGTTTTGGTTTCCCAGAAGGTTGGGTAGTTCTTGAAATACACACTTTTTTGGCTGCTTGCAGGATTGTAGATAACTTGTAAATATGTGGACCAAAGTGGGTTTTTTTTGACTCTTTCCAATGGAGTGTTGATGGGGGTGGAGGTTGTTTTTTTGGGGTGAGGGGAGAAGTCCCTGTGTTAAATCTGGGGCTGGACACAGGGCAAGTTTTCAGCCTCTCCTGTTGTTCACTGTTAATATATGCCCTGGTTTTCAGCCCTTCTGGATCTGCATTGCCAGGTCTGTCATCAGTTGTCTGCCCCCACACTGCCAGGAAGATAAACATCTCCTTCATGTCACTGCTCAGGTGGTGATCCTGCTATGTTTGGGTCACAAACTATCCTTGGCACAATGTTTTACAGCTGGTTTTAAGCATAGTTTGGTATTCAGTGTTGTACTAGGAGCAAGTACTCAGTACTAAGAAAATTGTTTGCAAAGAATAACAAGATCTGGCAGTGTACAAGGCCAACACTTACCATTTTAAAGGTGCTTTTGAACAACCAGGGTTGTTTACAATTATGTTACAAGTGGAGCCTGCTTTTTGCATTGGGTTACTAAGAAGTTGTTTAAAGTTAGGTATTATTTTGGTGAAAATGCTTGTTATAGACACCAGACTGCTGTCTTACATTAAATCTGCAGACTTAAGTGAATTTCCTACAACACCTATTACAAAATCTTAATTCAAGTTGTAATGTTAATCTTTTAGCACTGAAGAGAAACCTGGGGATTCAGCAACTGCTTTGTTGGACCAAATATCAAGTAAACATTTGCCTCTTTTAAAAACTTATATACAAAACATGTTCTTACAAAAGTAAAAAAGTTTAGAAATTCAGCTAGCCCTGTGTTGCTCTTTGAGAGCAGAAGTTTGAGGAGCATCATGAATAGGGGTTGTTTTCTTTCCAGAATCAGATCTGTTGTTAAATCTTCCTGAAGGAGAGAGTAGATGAAGAAACCATAGTGCTGAGTAGAGGGGCTGGTCCCTAGGAGAGGTGGGGGAACCCAAACCCCCCAGTCTGACCTTGCAGCATTCTGTAGATGTGTTAATGTCTTGTGCTGTGGTGCTAAAGCAGCCAGAGCTGCCAGGGAGTGCTGGAACACACTGGAGGGGATTGCCTGTATGGAGATGTGCAAAGGTTTATTTAGGGCTGATATCAGACCAGGGAAGGTGGGAGAGAAAATCTGTGTTCCTCTTGGAGTCCTCTCTCTCACCACAGCCTCCTCCCCATCTGTTCTTCACTCTTTCGATTTGAAAAGTGAGTAGCTGTTATTATTTGATGCAAAACATTTACACAGTGGCATCTGTGCAGAGGAAATCCTCCACAATTTTCACTGGGTGTGTGCATGTGTCCCTTGGCTCCCTGGAGCAGTGGCTGTGCAGGCTTTGCTGTGTCCCTTGTAGAGAAGCAGGCAGCTGATCCACAGCTTACAGACTGAGAAGTCCTGGGAGGGCCTGTGCAAGGTGTCATGGCTTTCCCATGGGGATTCTTACCAAAGTGAAGCAGCTTCCAAACTGATTGCCGTGGTAAATGCCTTCAGCTTAGTGCAGGGTTTGGATTTAGAGAAATTCACTGGAATATTGGTGCCTTCTCCTCTTCTTGCTCTCTCCTGTGAGGTGGGAGGAGAAGATGAGGTATCACAGGCACGTGAAACCTGAGGTGGTAACCAAGCAGTGCAGAGAAGTGAGATCATGCCTGTAATATCAAGTGAGAGACAAGAAGTTCCTTTATAAAAAAGTGACCTATTACTGAGAGAGTTTAATGAAGTTTAGCTAGTTTATTGAAATGTATTTAAATTGATCTTCTTCCACATCACAATCATGTCAGTTGGGATTAGAAGGTGTACACAAAAAATTGTTTCAGATATGGTACAAAGAAAAATCTTCAAGATCTCCTGACAAGTAGTCCCCATATCCCAAAAGATGGAATAAAAGTAATACTCATTTTCCTTTTTACCTGCTACCTGCAACCAGGAAAGGCACCCTTTACCTTGGAACAGACTGATTCCCAGAGGAATGAGTGCAGCAGGCAGCAGCAGGCACAACCTCCCAGTCACTGCAGGAAAGGTGTGTGTGTGTGCATCCCACATTCCTGTATCCACTGTGCCTGTGCTTCAGGTGCTGCCATACAGCTCCAGAGTGTCTCTCCACGTGTTGCTTTTCTAGGTTGTAGGGAATGATTGTTTATGTCTTCCTGAAAAGTACCAAAAGCACGATTAGCAGAGTAGCAAGAGGCAAAAATCATCAGTGACTTCCCAGCCCTGTTCTCTGCTCCCTGAGGCAGCTCCTGGTATCTTTTGATGGATGCATTGTTCTACCTTCACCTTCCTTGTTTTTATGAGGAGGATTTTCCCCAACAAGAAGAGGACTGAAGCCACTGGCAATGCCTCAGATGTGAAGTTCAGGCTGATTTTTACAGATTGTTTAAAATCAAGTTGCTGCTGCAACACAGTCCCTCCCTAACTGCGCTTTTCTCCATCTGCCGGTGTGCAGGCACTTATTTATGGAAGTCACTGCTTCAGAGTTCACTTGTTCTGCCAGACTGTTCCTTTCCATATGTCTCTACTTGTGTACAGCTAGATGCAAAGCTAGTTAGCCACTATGCCTGGTTGCCAACCCACATATGGCTCTGGAGATAGCTTCTGAAGGTTGATGACAGGGCAGTTATAAAGTATTATCTACTGCCAGTTGGAAAAATGCTTTTTCTCTTTGCTTATACAGATTGTGTTGAATTTATTCTGATGTTACATCATTGTAGGGTAATTGTGTTCTCCTTCCAGAAGCTTTAGCTTCTTGTTTTATGGATGAAAGCTATAAAAAGAGAGTAGCCCCCAAGCATTCTGCATAAAACATGGTTGTTAGACAGCAGCTGTGTCTAAGGGGGCTCTTCCCTTCTGCTTTGCAGATACACAAGGCTTCTCCTGGTGTCTCCCTGCACTGGGGACTCTCTTGCTTGGAAATGAATGTTTAACCTCTTAGCTCTGAGATCAGCACAGCAATTTCATGTGGAGTGTGCTGTCCAGTAAGGCAGTGAGCTGTGCTCATGTGTCAAGGTACTTTGTAGTGGGAGCAAGAGTGTCTGCCTTGGAGACCTCAGGGTGTGGAAGGAGGGAATAATACTGCATGAGACTCATAGTGTTGGCTGCTTGAGAAGTGGATTGAAAATTCTGTAGGGATGGCACAAGCCTGGAGGTGAGTTCTCAGCAGGGGAATCACATCCTTCTCAGCCAGGGTGTGACAGGTAAGTAAGAGGGATTCCACAAGCAGGAAAAAGTGCTGTGTGCATCGGTGTTGCAATGTGTTTGGTACAGTTTCTCTCAGCAAGGGCTGCCCCAGCACACCCACACACACAGCTTGGAGGTGTGAGGGTGAGGACATTCCTATGGAAATGCCTTCAGGAAGGGAAGATACATCTGGAGGGTTTTAATCAAGAAAGGCTGGTTACCCTCTGCCACTGCATGAGGTTATCTAAGGGATCTGTATTTGAGGCTGCATCCTTTTTCTGTTACTCTAGTGAAAAATAAGCTGGAGTTCTGTTGTAATGATGATAGTGGGCCTTTGTGCTGTGCTAAACTCTGTCTCTCTCAGGGGCTTACAGAAATGCAGTTTTGCTTCTGCAATATTGCATTTAAACACATGCTAACTTCAACACAGACCTGAGCAGTCCTATCTCCTCTTTCACTGTTTGTTTTTTCTGTTACAATTGTGGTCTCTTTCTGCTGCTGTTGATTTGCATTACATCTGCACTCATTTTGCTGGGCAGTGTTCAAGGGCAGAGGGACTTTTCCTGCCCCAAAGAAGCCAGGACAGAGGAAGAGCCAGGGAGAATGAGGCAGCTTGCCTATGATCACCTTGCCTGTGGAGGAGAGCTCAGCTCTCCTGGGTCTTAGCCAGGGTCCCATGCTGTTCTGCCCTGTGCCCCCCAGGGGCTGCCAGACCTGGTTTTTGTGTTCTGAACTGTAATAATTCTTCTATAACCCCTTGGAATACTAATGAGGTAAAGCAGAAAGAGGTGGTTACAATGGAATGTGGTGGAAGGAAAATCAAGTACTTCAGGGGATTACTTTTTATACCTTTCCAATATAAAAGAATTCTCAAATTACCTCTAACTAAAGCCCTGCACAGCATCAGTTATCCAGATATGCAGGAAAACAATGTTTGAAAGCCCTCTAGGAAGGAAAAAGAGAGAGGAACTTGGGGATCAAGTTTTAATGAAGCAGATGCACGTCTTCAGGTCTGAGTGCTATTGCAGCACACTTGGAGTCACTGCTGTCTCTCAGGATTCCCTTCCAGAGGCACAGAGCTGCAGCTGGAAGCCTCCAGGAGCTCCAAGCCCAAAGGCTTTTGCAAAACCTCCTTGCTGCTTCTTTCTGCCCCTCTTAACCTGTCCTGGTTAGCTGGTGTGGGTCCCAGGGCTCTGTGCCCTCCTGCAGTTCTCTTGGCCAAGGAAAGCTTGTCCTGAAGGGGTTTCTCTCCATGCCAGGCTTTTTGGGAAGGTGTATTATTACTGCACTTCTCAACTGGGTGTAAACTCACAGGCTGTGTGAAGTTCAAAGGTCCATGTTGATTTTTGTAGCTGAGAAGCTGATCCAGAAGCATCCTAAATCCAGTGGGTTTGTGCCTGTGCTCCTCATGTCTGGAGAGAGGGAGGCTCTGAGCAGGCAGGGCTGAGGGCAAGTGAGGTTGTTGAGGAGTCTTTTTTCTCCATCAAGACTTGATGGATTAGGACAGCCTGTTAGAGACAGCTTTTGTTGTTCTGCTACAAATGGGATGAGAGAGAAACAAGGGGAATCAGGGGTAGCTGGTCAGGTTGGGAAGAGGTGGAGGACAGTGGCTGGGGTTCAAGGTCTTTCCTTTTCATTAAAGAAACCTACCCTGCAGCTCAGTGGCTATTCCATCCTGCAGTGAGCAAAGGAGCTTAATGACAGTCATCTATCAGCTGTCCACGTTTTAGGCTTCAAGATGTGTCTGTTCCCAGAGCTCCTTGCCATGACAAGGCTAATTGTGCAATCACAATGCCCTTCCAGCCCCTCCTGACGTGCTGACCCTGGCCAGGGCCAAGGGCTGTGGTAATTAGCACTGCAAGCAGGTCCATTAGCATAAATGTACTTTGCTAATGGGGCTGCTCCATGAGGAGTGCAGTGTACAGAAGAGTAGGATCTAAACCAAGGGCTATGAAATTAAAACCGTATTGAAACAAGGCTTTAATTTTGTAGAGGAGCAAAATCAAGATCCACAAGGGAAAGTGTCACTTTCCTCTCTTGAATCCCTCTACAATTTCCTTTTTCTATTCCTGTTCGTGAGAACTATTCTTCTCACTCAGCTGGAAAGCTTGGGTATTCACAGATGTAAAGGAAGGATCCTTTTCTGGGCTGGTTGGAGAGCTCTCACTCTCAGAAAACATAATGCCATCAAGTCTCAGAAGGGCATTACTCAACCTTGCCTGCACCCAGAGACTTCTTGGTGCTCTCCTGGGTGACTCCCAAAGCTCATACAAACTTGAGAAGCCCTTGCAGCAAACTTCAAGTGGATCTTGCAGAGTTCTCCATCCCAGCTCTTAATTTCTAAGTGCTGGAAGAGTTCAGATTTCTTTCTTGCTGTGATGAACTGGGCTGTCCTGGACTCATGTGAGACGATGAGGAAGTTTCTTTTGATCCTCTCAGATATTTTTTTTCCATGCAAGGCATGTTTTTCTGTGTAACTATGTACCTATGCATCAAGAATTCCACGCAGTTTTCTTCCCCTTTGTTCACCAGTCATTTCTTATGGAGTATTGAACTGGTTTAGTAACTTTTCTACCAAACCCAGCGGTACACAGAGGTTTCCTATGGAAATATTAAACTGAAGGCAAGCACAAGAAAACTTATCAGCTTAAATGCTGACCAAGTTCTTCTCATTTCCTTTTCTCCTTTCATCTCACATGGACTGTCCACTCACTAAATTCCCAGTCTTTCTTTTGCTGTATTTTTCTTTCCCTTCTGTCTTTCCCCTGCTTTCACAGTGCTTTGTGTCAGCTTTGTGTTTGTTGCTTTTTCTCCAGTGTTCCCATTTCTCCTTCACTCCCATTCCCTGTGTGCTTGGCTCCCTTTCAGCGGTGCCTGCTCCATGCAGGAGGAGCAGAGGAGCATTGTGTCTGCCACCCATCAGAGTTCTTCTGCTGTCCTGTCTCACTCCAGGGATGGCAAAGGACTCAGCTCCTTCATTTCCCTCATAATAATGAGAGAAAATAATGAAGCACTGGGTTTTGAAGGTTTTATGGTGAGGAATGTGTTTATAGTGGGTTATAATCCTAACTTCTCCAGGTTTAATCTGACTCATGGGTTATCTAGGTTCCCTCTTCCCTTCTCTCTGAAAAGCCAGTGTTCCCCAAAGCGTGGCTCAGGATTGTTAGGGAAAGAAAAACAAAGCAGAATTCCCAGTCATTTACAAATGACATCAGCCCTTGTGGAGGCACAGAAATGAGCGATTTATTGCACAGAGACAGACAATTTATTGTTTTGTTAAATGAAAGGTGCACTTAGCCCTGACATTTATGGGGTTTCTGATATTGGAGACCTGACAGCCCCAGGCTGCAGCAGCTCTGGAGGCTTTGCCCTGATGTCCCAGGGTTCTCACCAGGCACACTGAGCTGTGTTTGGGGACATGGGACACACTCAACATTTTCCCTCGCAGTCCCCAACAGACTGGCTTGGGAAAGCATTATTGAAAACCGCTCTTAAATCAAATTCAAGATATTACAGGAGCCCCTACGAGGGTCTGTCAGCATTTCCATTATAAGCACATATTTTTCAGGTTTATAACTCAACCATAAAATTCTGCAGGACTGTGACTTGGCATAAAATGTCTCAGCCCAAAGCTTTTATTATTATTCCAGAAATATATGTATTTGGCTATTTCTTAAGTTGCAGAACGTCAGAAACAAAAGCTCGATTATTTTCTCTATACACCCATAAATTAAAATGCATTTTTCTCTAGTAAGTACCTTTCTCTCAACATTGTATTTAATAACAGAACTTATGCTGCTTGAATAACTACAAAAAACAAGGGCCAAAGAACACATGCACACATACATAATATGTATAGTGTGTGTATTATTATTATATAAAATTATTTGGTATATAATTATTATATATTATGTGTTATTATATATACAATAGTTATTATTGTATAATAATGTAATATGTATTATTTTATATGTATAGTCTGTGGGCCAGAATAAAATCCTGGCTGCTTCTGTTTTTCTTTGCTGTCTGTGTTAGCAGAGGGGATCATATTCCACACTCCTGCAACACATTAATATCTACTGATTAGAGGGGAAATGAAACTGGGTTATGTGTCCCATGGAAAATACCAAGCATTAAAAGAATGCATTACCCTGAACTGAAACAATTCTGAGTTTTCCAAATGAAGATACTTTTCCGAGACCTTTGGAAAGTCTTTGGATTTTTATGACCCTTTTTTATAAATTAATGCTAAAAAAATTGCTGAAAGAATAAAATACAGCTGTCTTTCAGAAGCATTTTTGAGCTATATTTTTTCAAAATGGTATTTTGGCAGATTGTTTCATCTGCATAAACCAGGTCAGTTTTAGAGAAGGCAACTTTATTTTCCACAGTTGAAGGTTCATTTCCTAGCCTTCAAACAACTTTTTCTTTCCAAAAAGCATAACTGTTATTTATGTACACAAGATACACAGAGAATTTGGTGTTCCTGAACTGGAGGGTGACTCTTTCTGCAGTGACTTTGTTTTGGTTGTTTTTGTTGTTTTGGGGTTTTTTTTCCACATTTTTGGACTTAAATACAAACTTTGTCATCTCACATAGAGGTAAGCATAAATCTAAATTGAGCCAGACAGGTCACTTTTGATGTAGACAAGGTGTTGTCATCACTATATAAAGCTCTGACTTTATCTCCTTTGATAACAGTCAAAAGCATCTACTTACACCTAAAAAAGGAAGCCAAATTGTAAAAAGTACAGTGGTTTGGGGGTATGTGAGAGAGTTTAAATGTCTGGGTGCATTTAGTTGAGCTAAATGCAGTTTTGTATGCTGAGTGTTAGCTATAAATTTAGCATGGTTAAATACCCAAGAGGAAAACAAGTGTGTAAGGTAAAAAACAGCAGTGGCATGAGAATGAATGAGTCTGAACTGGCTGTGAATAAATTTAGAGTGGAGATTAGAAGAAGGTTATTAGCCACTGTAAAGTGTTAAGGTGCTCAAACCCAGGCAAAATAATGCAAGATAATGAATGGCTTTTAAGATGGAGCTTGGGAAGTTTATGAGGCAAGTGTGGACTGACTGGCACAGTTGCTTTCAAGGGGCCCAATTTGATGACACAGTTGCTTTTAGTTCCCTGTCTTCAAGCTGAGTGGTGACAGGACAAGAGTAAACAATGAAAGAATTGTGTACCCACACTTTTCTCAGAGACAGCCCAGGTCTGGATTTGGAGCTCTGGGAGATAGAGATCAAGCTGTGGTTTGCACTTTGGATTGTTTCTTGTTTTTCTGCTTTTTACTTTCTCACCTTACCCCTTCTTAATTCAAATTAAATCAGATTCTCGTTCCCTGAGCTGAACTGAATAATGCATCACTCAGTTTTCATTGAAATCAGCCAGGCTATTCATGCAATGATGATGCTCTTCTTGTGAGTAAACACATCAGAATCAATCTTGTGTGTTCAGCAGGCTTCATCCCAAGAAAGAAAATGAAGCTTTCACTTCATCTCTCTTTTCCCCTTGCCTTTGCCTAGGGCTTGCTATCAGTGATTCATAAGTATGTGTACAGTAGGTGGAAAAAACACATAATGGAATTATTTAATGAAGACTTTATTACATTTAAACATAAGGGTTCTAGTTTGTGTTGGAGACTAACGACTCAAAACACTCTGCAAAACTGGCAGATCAGAGAAAAGATAAAATAACAGTGTCTCTGATTTTGGCTACATTTAAAAACACTTCATTATAGTTCAGAGCTCGCCCACCTGGACAATATTTTAGCAAAGAGGGAATTTATTCTGTGTTTTCCTCGCCTTTCCCTATCTGTCTTGCCTTCCAACTTTCATTGTTCCTGGTGAGATATGCAGACCTACACATCTTTTTGGATTACCAGTATTCACAGGATAATGTCTCATTTTGTCTGTCACCATTGTTGCATCCCTCCCATTAGTTATGAGTTCTTTTCTACTCTGCTTCGTACAAGTACAGCTTGTTACCTCCTTCTCTGTAATCTTTCCAATTTTGCTCTTACTTGACTTTCTTCCCCATACACTGTTCTGTCTTTCTGAGACTAAAATCTTAATAATGGTGTTATGCTCGATGCAGTTCTGTGTATCTTGAAATATAAGACTAGGACTAATAATAAACCTTTTTACATCTCATTTTAAAACCATGGATGTCAGAAAGAAAGGAAGTTTAATCATAGAAATTAGAGGAAAACTTTGTTTTGACAGCTCTATATTGGGACTGTGTTGTGGGCTTTTTTTGCTTTGCCTCACATCTGGGATAAGCATAGATTTAATTTGTGGTATTTCATTTTGATAATAGAAAATTGTGATGATGTTACAGTTTGGTTTAAAGTTGTGCTTCCTCAAGGAAGGACCATGGTAGAGCTAAGCAGTGGTCAGCCAGGGATTGCATGAAACACACTTACTTTAGGGTTAATTTGCAGAAAATGATAATGAATAAGTGATCTGTGAAGTGAGCAGGCTTTTGGCCCTTCCTCTGTGCAGTCTAACATGATGCACATTTCTGTGTTCTCTGTCTCCTCCACTGGAGTTTGGAAGGCTTCCTCTATGGGGCAGAGTCATGGCTAAGATTTGGGGGGTTTTTTAGGTAAATTGTGGTTTAGCCCAATTCACCTGGTGATTTGTGCTTCTGTGAAAATCTCAAGGGTTGTTTGCACATTGTTTGACCTTCCTTGGAGCTTCACTGCCAGGCTTTACCTTGATATTGCATGAGTGGGATTTAAAAAAAAAAAAAAAAATGAAAAACATATGAGGAAGCTCCTTTTGCCTGACAGAGCTGGCCACTGATCAGAACTTTAACATTTGAATAGAGAACAAGATTAGACATCCCAAAAGAAGCTGCAAAAATGCACTTGGCACATTTCATCTAGATATAAACTCAAGCAAGTTAGTTTTAAGTGCAGCCATAATTTTTACTTTATTTTCTGGAAGGTGTACTATGGAATGTCAGGTGGATCATATGATTACATATCTGTTTCTGGCAGCATATATAGTAAAATAAAATTTAAAAGCTTTTGAAGATATTCCTTCTTAGTGCCTCTTTCATTGCAACACAGGGAGATGCTTTCAAAAAAGAAATGTGTCAGTTTTTCTTTAAGTAGTAGATGCTCTTCATGCTTGTTTATGTTGTAAAATTTTACACAAAAGAAACTGATATTACCACTACGTATTTTATTATGTCAGAAATAATGTTTATTGTGATATGGTGTCACAGAATGATTACAGGATGTCACATGTAATAACAATATAAAATAACATACAGTTCCTTGAGGACAGGGTGAGAAGTTTAAGAGAAAAGTTAAAAGCCCTTTTTTTAGTGGATGCACATGGCAGCAAAGTATTAGGGCTCTTGGTGTTTTGCCCAACAAATAAAAGACAGAAACTATACATGGCATTCCTGAATCTACTTCCTTGGTAAGGTGCAATGTTGTGTTTCTTCCTGTGATGAATGTATCTAAGCTGGGAATCCACAAAATGAGGAGGTTGCAGGGAATATTGCAGGAGTGCCCAGGGCCTGTGTCCTGCTCATGCAGTGCAGGAATTCTGCTAAAGCAGGTGGGTGGTGGCTTGTAGCAAAGAGTGAAGCTTGTGAAGTCACCTGGCACTTTCACTAGGGGTAACTTGGAGGGTTTTTCATTTCACAGTCAGTTTGTGTGCAAGAGCTGTCAGGAGCTGCCTTCTGCTTCCACAGCCTATCCAGGAACTGATGGCCTTTCTCTCCATCTGGGCTGCAGGCAGGGAGAACAGACACAATTTTTAATCTGGAGTTTTTGCCCCAGAACAAGCTAAGGTGAAGAAAAGATCACTCACATTTCAAAGCACTAGACAGCAAGATGCCACTGATTCCTAAGCTCAAACCTACCTTAGCTTAACCTGCCTCCTTCAGTGGCACCTGCACCCAGTCTTAGTTCAGAAGGCAATGATTCAAATGGACTCTGTCTTTTCCTTCATGATAAAAGACAAGCTACAGGGCTAGAAAGGGATGGATTTTATTCCTGGCTGTTTCATAGAATTCTTTCTTTTTTTAAAAAAAATGAGGTTTAGACAGATGAGTTGAACTCATTCCAGCAAATGGGTTTACACCCTTAATGAAACAAAGCATTTGGAGGATCCAGTGAAAGGCACTGCACACATACCAAGTGTTACTGCTCAGCTGCTTCTAATTAAATTTCATAGGATTATGGATTCCAGACCTGTCACAGGTTGGTTTGCTTACATCAGCCTGAAGTGCAGGAGTCAGATTCCAATTTCCAGACCCAGCATTCTCCTTGGTTTCCTTGAGAGTGTGCAAATTGGCATACCTTGATAAATCCTTCTGTATGGTACAGCTTGCTTGGCTGGCACCAACAGGGTGGTTATGTGAGCTCCCTTTTAGGTAAAAACTTTTAGATGGAGGTGGTTTGTGTTAACCAGCTCTGCTGTGCACTCACAGGGGGTGTGGCAAGCATATGCAGTGTTTTATCAAACCAGAGCTGGCAGGTGGCAAGTCTGAGATGTGACAATGCCTGTACAATACATGTGGAATGTGCATAAAAGTCAGGGTGAAATCTTTATGCTGAATACTCCACATAACTTTTTTATTTAAATTATGTGGGCATATTTTTATTTCCACCTCGACCATTTAAAAAAATTTCATTATCTCTCCGCTTACACCAGGAGGAACATAACTTGGCCAACTCAAAAGTGCTTGAGCCAGTTAAAACAGTCACAAATAGCATCAGTAAGAATGATTAGGAACACAGACATGTGTCTATGGACTTGCACTGTCTAATTTAAATCTTTGGTTTTCCAGATTTATTTGAATGAGGCATCACATTATTTATGGCCCATAGTTGGTTTATGAAACCAAAACTTACCAGAAATGGATAGCAGAGACTTGCAAGTACTCTTCTTTTTATAATTGATAACATAAGCTTTCAGTGCCCTGAAGAGAGACAGCTAATGGGTATTTTGAGCCCAGCAGCAATTGGAATTGTTAAAAGCAGCAGGTATTTTAACCTCTGCAGATCTCTAACATGCTACTTTTTATAATGTTTCTAATAGTCAGTACAGGTTCAATAACAGAAAAAACAACTCTGTAGGTGTTTTCTGTGCAGTTTCTAAAACAGAATCCCTGGCTTATTGCCAGGTACTTCTTGTGATTCTTTGGGAAGAAAGAAAAAAAACAATAAACAACACAGTGAAAACCCAAAGGAAAGGCAGCCCTTTGTGTGGAACACCAGCAATCTCCAGAAGAGTCCCATTTTTTGCTAAGCCATATAATGAGTCAGGTAATTCTACCTCACGGGTGCTGATGTACTTGGGAACCATATGGAGCTGGATGGCACTTCTCTTCATCCTAATTAGCAGTCAGAGGAAAACTTCCTCCAAATGTTTACATACCAAAGCTTTTCCCATTCCTGCAAGCAGATTTTTCCTGGCCAGCTACAATCTTTTGAAAGTGTCTGGGCTTAAGCATGGTGATCTAATAGAAGGACTGGACCATAAGAGCCCAGGTAAAGGTTATGTAATTGAATCTGTCTCTGTATTCTGGTGTCTGCCTGCAGAGTACATCCCTTTTTTTCATCCATCACCTTGTTGACACTCATTTACCTTGGCATTTGGAAAGGCTTCTTCTCAGATAACATCACAATTAAAGAATGAGTTCTGAAATCAAACCAGCCTTAGTGGAAACTGGTAAAAAGCATGTAAAACCATTTCATTTATTAGGACAGCATGCCATTTACAAGGAAAACTATAGATGGCTTTCCAAAGCTGCCATGTCTCATTAGGTTCAGCGTGGTTCAGACTGCAGTCTCTTGGCTTGTATTGTCATAGAAGCTTGAGCTGAAATTACAGCCCATAATACTAGTCTCCACAGGGACTAATTTATGTTTTCTGCAGTAACAAGCTGCATTAATATTGCCCAAATGTGTCATTGGCCACTGGTGTGTGTAGGTGATGCTAGTGTGTGAGTGACACTTCTGTAACAGTTGTTGGAATATCAACAGAGTTTTAGTGCCTAAATAGCTCAGACTTCTGTGAAAACCTCAGCCTGGAGTGAGAGAAAATGTGGTGCTCTCAACTGTTGCCCTGGTGTCCTGGTGCAACCAGTTATTTCAGTGTTCAGTTTTATTTTGAGCAGACTTTGGTGGGAAAACCATGACTGCAGGTGTTATTTATTTCATGGTTTGAGCTCAGTGTAAGTTGAAGTAAGAACTGGTCACCCCACAGATCCAGTGAAAGGCTTTCTTACAGCTAGAGAGAGATTTGTGATCTCTTAGTACCTGCAGGGATGGTTTATTAATAGATATTTTACTCATTGCCCATGAAAAAATGAATCATTTAGAAAACACAATGTTTGCCAATTGCTAGTTTGCTCTAAAAACAGACTAAATATTTAAATAGTAGACTCAATACTGGTGATAGTCTTGCTTTGAGAAGGAGGCTGGAGTAATGACCTTGAGAGATCCTTCTGACATTTCTGTGTCTGTTCACAGAAGAATGTGTGGGCTGGTAGGAGTTTCTGTGTTGACTAATTTCTGTATCCCAAGCCCAAGCAATGTCCAGTGACAACCAAAGCAATGTTCTGTATGGGATTTTTATGGTTGATTGTGACTTGTGACAGATGTTACCCTCTACTTTTATTATAAATCCATCAGTTGAGATGAAGTAAAGAAAGGTAAGAATGTGGAGTTCCAGGCTGACTACTTTAGTAAAGGGCAAGGAAATACTGCTGTGAGGAGCACCATTAGAAATAAAAATTGGAAGTTTCCAATTCATGGAAATTATCCATGAAATTTCTAATGAGTTGGAAATGCATTTATGCTGTCCCTGCATCCTGAACTATTAATATTGCTTTACCTTTGTCTGACAGCAGCCATGTGCAGAGCACAGATCTCAGAGTGAAAATTAGGGAAGGAGCAAGTGTGAGGTGAGGAACGCTGAAAAAATTTAAAGGGCTGAATACACAGAGTTTCAAAGGAAATGTGATTTACTTGGTAGCAGTTTGAATTCCAAGGACCAGCTCCTAATACCTCTGCTCCTACATGTGCAGTGTGTCCTAACCTGGCTGCTAATGGTTTTGCTCCAATGGCAAACAGGGGTGCATTTTCTGGAAATCATTAGCAATTTTGCTGTTGTTTAGCTTTTGCAGAAGACAGTGCCAGCTCCCAAGCATGATTCCCCCTGTTTCTCTCCTGCTTCAGGTACAACCTGTGGAGCAGAGACAGAACACAGGGACAGTGACACCCCCCTGCATCTGTACTTGTGGGACTGTGCTTGCAGATCCCTCTGTACTGTGTACAAAGGCAGGGTAACATCAGAAAGGGTGGATAAAGAGTCCTTGAGGGATGCAAAGAGCCAGTTAAGTACAGGTCACAAGCCATTCCAGATGTACTTGAACAGATAATGGCCATAAACAGATTTTTCTGAATCCTCCTAACTAATAACTAATGGGATCTGAGATAGGAAATCCAGTCCATTGCAGTGGAGCATCAGTAGATTCTCTGGTCTCTCAATTGTCTTTTGCCCATACTTGATAAAAACACATGTGCACGTTTATGTCAGCTTTAGAAAGAAAAATTCACAATTCCTTTTTCCCATGCATTTGCCTACCTGCTCCCAGAGTTATTTTAAGAGCACAAGTTCTTGGGGAGTCAGAGGAGCATTTTTATGAGCTGGCAGAGTTCATGTGCTGCTGGCCAGTGACCCCAGCTGGAGGGTGGCACTTTGGGAGGAACTCATGCAGTGGGGTGTTTAGGCACTGAGATGATTTTGAATTGTAGCCAAGATTAGAAGCCTTCTGGGGAGAGCTGAGCAAAGAATTCCATGTATAACCCATTAGATTAATTAAAGGCTTTTCCCCCCCAGCTTTGTGAATTAGGAAAAATCAGCAAATTCTGTCCAGCTGTCGTGTTTTCATCCACACTGTGATGCTGCACCTCCAGGTGCAGAGAAAGCCTGGGGCTCCTCTTTGCTCCAGGCAACTCTCTTGGGTGTGTATGGGTCTGGAATTCGTGTTCCTGGGGCTGTTCTGTGGGAAGGGCTCCGCTGCTGGGAAACTTGCTGGAATATTCATCCAGTGCTGGGCAGTGCATAAGTGTCAGTCAGTGGATGTTTCCCACACAATGGCACTGAGGGTTGTTACACTGCTGGTATTTCAAAACTGGGGGCTGCTTCTGGCTTTCCTTGACTCTTTAGGCAGTGAGAGGTCTCTCTGAGGTAGAAAACCTTAAATCATCTTCTTCCATCTGCTTTTTCAGAGTGTTCAGTAATAGCTGCTGCAGGCAGGTCCACAAAATAGCCATTTCCCATTTAATCTTATTCACCCCACCCTTGTAAACATATCTGAACAGAGGGAAGAATCTGGCCTGTGGTTTGCATTTATTTTGTGAGTTTTAATTTACTTTCTACTGGCATTCAGGCCACCAGAACAGTGTTATGTTTCTTGTTCAATTTTCCATCATATAAAAATAAATGTCAGGGTAATCATTTGAATAATCTTTCTCTTTTTTTCCCTGAAAGGCTAGGTACTTTCCTTTGTGTAGTCTCCTGTGTGTCTTCTTTCTGTTTAATGTAACCTTTCATAGATTAAAAAGGCAATGATGTTAATAGAATTGCATAATTGTCAGGAGATAATGTTCTCACAGTGAAATATTGCTATTGAGGCTTAGCTAAGGCATTTAGAGCAAACAAGCATGCAGAAACAAAACAAAGGTGTTTATTTTCAAAGTGACAACATCTTTGCCATCACTGGTGCCTAAATCCTCAGATTTCTCATTCAGCCTCTGCAGGACTGGGACTCCAACATTCCCAGGGCAGCACTTCCTACTGGTAGGTCTGATACCTCACATCCTGGGTCATGACCAGAGAGGAGCAGAAATTTCAGAATTCACACTCAAATCCTAGAGATCCAAGCATATTTGGAGGCTTGGTTATAGGGCCCACCTTATATCTTAATTCCCCACCAGTTCATCCTGTGCCAATGGAATTGCACAGGGGAGGAAAAAAGGGTAACACATGAGCAAGTGGACTCACACCTCATCACTACAAAAAACACTCCTTTCTACAGGGTCAGATTTCAAAGGTGTTTGGGGCAGACACCAGGCACTCCCAACTTAATTTCTGAATGTTGAGTGCAGATGGAAGTGAACTGCAGAGTATGTATGACAATATTTTGTTATGGGTATTGGTAGGAACAGTGGAAGGGTCTGTTTGGAACTGAGCAGAGTGGTGGCATGGAGCAGTGTGGTCTGTAAGGAGAGGGAAGAGAAGGTAAAGGCTCTACAGCTGTGGAGAGCCCAGCATGTTTTTTTCAGCAATAAGAAAAATAAGCCAAGTATTGTCTCTGAAAATTGCTTTTGAAAGCACTCCTAGATTTTTCCTTTCTGGATCAAAGTATGCTGAGTATGTAGTTGAGAAGCAATTCAAGTTACTGCCACTATCTAAGCAACAATTTAACATATAAAAGTTTACGTTTTATATAAAGATATCTTTAATATTGCAGAAATATTAATCTCAGAATGTGCAAAAATCTGAGGAAAACTGCTTCAGTTTCCTCTTGGCAGTTTCATGAGTGAAACCATGAAATGAACCTTGAAGTGGTTAATGGGTGTCTTTTATTGTACCTTCTGTGGTTGTGTTTGAGGCACTGTGCCCAAATGACACAAAGAGATTTGAGCTGGAAATCCATCTCAAATGCAAGTTTCCAGGTGGATGTGTGTATAATAGAACAGATGATGCCAAGTGCAAGGGTTGTCCCTCCACCTTACATGAGGGGGATTTTGAATTTCAGACAAAGCCAAACAATAATAATATAAGGTTTCATGAAGGTTAATGTTGTTTAGGCAGATGGTGAATTGCAGATTCAACCTGTTGTCACAATAATGAATGTGTTTGAAAAGAGGTTGGTGTGGCAAATGGGAGAAAAATGAAACAGAATATGCACATGCTTGCACACACAGACTTAGCATTGCTGCCTGCCACTCATCTCCAAACCTGTACATATATGTACTTTTTTAGGGATTCTGTATTGACCCTTTGCCACAAATCAATATGAAAAGTAGGACTGCAGATTCAAAAGCATGCACTGTTAATACTGATGCCATAATTTTGCTTGACAGCAATGACAGAAGCATTTGATCTGAGTCAGGTGAAATTTTATGTCCCTATTAAATGTAATTTCCCCTCCTTCTCCACCACGTCCATTTTTTACCCTTCTCTCTTTTCCTGTTTTACAGCTTCAGAGCAATGTAGCCCACAAAATCAGTGTTTTACAGGGGCCCGGAGTGCTCAGCCAAGTGTTTCTCCAGTGCTTTGAAACTCTGTGGCTCTTTCTCCTCAGGAGCCCTGTTAGAGCATGGAGTGGCTTTTTGATGAAGCTGTATCTCCCCTTTCAGTCAGGTATTTAGCTAAAATAGTATAGACCCAGAGCTTTATGTTTTATTGTAAATCCCATTGAAAATAGGTGAGCAAATCCCCTCTAGTTGCAAAAAAAATTCCTTTGGAGTCAAAGCATCTGTGGGGATTTGTTCAAGCTAAATAAAAATAATCTGGGAGGTCAGCTGTAGCAATAGTGTTAAATCATGTTATGAAGCTTTTGAAAAGGATTCCTGGCCGTCCTCACTTGATAAGTAGTCATCCAAATTATCTGAGCTTGTTGCTAGCACCTGGTTCAGGACCCTGGTACACAAGAATAATATCAATGGGCAGGAAGGGGCATAACCCACTGCTTCAGAATTGATTCTGTCCCTGGAATCAAAAGGAGATTTAGGATACTTGCTGCCTTTTCAGGCTGTATCAGTTACACATATTCCTGTAATACTTCTATTTTTCTGCAACTTTTACTCAGAATAAGAGACTCAGGGACATCATGACAGAAAGTTAAGGATTCATGTAGAAAATTCCCTTTGTATTTGTACAAACCCACCAATCCCTAGCTGAAGAAAAATGCATTTGCTGTAGAAAGAGGCAGAGATACTGAGGAAGCCAAAACTCTTAATATAGCCTTTGCAAGGATGGCAACTTTATCAGGCTAGGTTATACATCTACTGCAGAGGTAATTCTCCATTTGGACTTTTAACAGACTTTAATCTTTTTTTAGTATTTTTACAATCTTTTTTTAGTATTTTTGCAATAACTCAGTGTAAAAATTAAAAATACTTTGCCCTTCTTCCAAAAGCCATTAAAAAAGCCTTACTTTTTCCACCCTTCTTTCTGCCCGTGAGGAGTTGTCATTTTCCATCAATTCCATTTTCTCCAAACTGTGTATTCAGCTCTTTTTAAATATTCATTTTTCCATTATATTTTTAACCTCGCTGTGATCATCTTTTGCCTAATTACTTACCTGATTGGTTTCAGCTATATCCTGAGGGGCAATGCCAGACTAAAACCAGCAGTGCCACTAGATAATGTCTGGAAATTGGGAAGCTAGACATAAATAACAGGAACCCATCAGGCTGCTTTGGAGAATGACAGTCACCAGAATCAGTGGGGCTGAAAATGGGGGCTGCTGCTATTATTATTATTATTATTATTATTATTATTATTATTATTATTATTATTA
>WEIU01015169.1:1458468-1533979 GCA_013389925.1 Aegithalos caudatus
TTATTATTATTATTATTATTATTATTATTATTGTGCTGGTACTGACTGGGTGTTGTTCTGGCAGCTGCAAACCCTCAGTAGGGAACCTGGGCCTTTAGCACTGTGTAACCCAAAAAATACCCTTTAGACAAAAGTTCCTTGTCTTATCCCTTCCGTTATGGCAGAAAAACCAGGCTGGAATAAATAGAAATAGCAATAGTTATATTTAAACTCTCAACTGTCTACTCACCAGCTGCAAATATTTACTTCCAGTACAATCCAAGTGTTCAGTGAATTGGAGAATCAAAGGTGTGTTAGCTGTGTAGACACAACTGCTTAATTTCAGAGAGCAGGGTAAACAACCTGGAATGGAATTTTGGGGAAGGAAGAAAGTATTTGAATTGATCAGCCTCATTAGCAGACTGCTGCAATAACCCTTTTCTCTCTGAAATCTTGCCTGTGCAATTAATCAGACCTTGTGTGAGGGGATTGCTGATATTTATACAGGTACAGCTGTGGCAAGCAAGATCTGTTTTGGCTCTCCTGCATTTCCAAAGGTAGACATCCAGGAGACAGGGGCAGAAAGAATGGCAGAGATGTTTCCAGCTTCCTCTAGGACTCCTGGCATTGCTCTCTGGCAGTATGTACTCTTTCCTCCCCAGCAGTGTGTTCTCTGAAAAACCTTTAGTATTTGTCTGTCTGTCTGTTAGAAAACTGCAGGTCACAGCCACTAAGACCAGTTTTAGATACATGTTTTCAGGCACTCTGTCAATTAGCAGAGACAGGCTGATTGATAAATCACAGAGACCTCCAAGATCATCCAACCCAGCCCTAACACCTCAACTAAACCATGGCACCAAGTTCCACATCCAGCCTTTCTTTAAACACATCCAGGGATGGTGATTCCACCACCTCCCTGGGCAGGCCATCCAGTATCACTCTTTATGTAAAGCCTTTTTCCTGATATCCAAGCTCCCTTGGTGCAGCTTAAGGCTGTGTCCTCTCCTATCAGTTGCTAAATGATAACACTCATAAAGAATGAGTGTGATACAAAGGTCACCCAGGGAAGAAGGATGACCCAAGTCTGGCCCAGTGCTGGAGAAGTAACCCTGTCTTGTTTACCCTGGTTGGGGAGCATTGTTCTTTCTCCCAGGGGACATTCTGCAGGAATGCTGCTCTGCAGCAGTCACACCTGGAGCAGCAGTCCTGCATGGACTTCCCTGCCCTGGGTGAGGGCTATAGCCCTGCCTCTTTCACCAAGTCATTGGATACTGGTTGGATCCAGAAGTTCCTGTGAGAGCTTGCTCTTTGAGAACCTAAGTTTGTAAGATTTTTACTTGCCTTGTGCCTGGTGCCTGAGTTTCAAGCACTGTTTTTAGCAGGGATGCCCAGTGCAGATGTGGCTTTCCTGGTGATACAGACTTCGGGGTGGGGGGGGCTGCACTCACTTAAAAATGCAGCTTTGTCTCATCTCAGCCAGCACAGCTTTGTTTGGGTTGGTGTGTGACAAAAGGAAGAACAAAAGCCTTGCGTTGTAACGCAATTTATTCCCCACCAAAACAAAAGGAGAAGAGAGAGAGAGAACGGGGCTGTTATGGAGATTATCATCATTCTTTTGAGACACGATGGTATTTTCCCAAGTAGGCACTGACATTTCTTAATTACTCTCTTCATGGGTAGCCATGTGTAGAGATTACTGGGGGCTCAGCAGGGCATTGTTCTGCGGCGCCTTGGAGCATGATATTGCTGACAGTACAGGCTGCAGCATCCACAGCTCCTCTCCTTCCCTCACTCTTCATTACACCAGCTAATTACTGCTGCTCCCGGTGGCTGAGCAGTGCCTCATCCCCTGGCCCCAGCAGCCCTGGGCTGTCAGGGTAATCTGCAGGAACAGGACTGCTCCAGAGCTGCCTTCACTCTCCTGTCAGGCTTGGCTGCCAGAGCCACAGCCTTGGAGTGGGAAGCAAGCTGTGCTCTGAGCTGGGGAAGGACAGAGCATCGTGCTGGGGACTCCTTGCAGCTGCCCTGTCCCAAAAGGAGAGATTCAGAGAGCTCTGGTTCTGTCTCTGCCTTATAATGCACAGAACATGCACAGGTTCATTTCTGCTCTCGGATGTTCTCCTCCCTGTCAGGACTAGAACAAGAACAGGCCCTTTTTATTTTCATTTCCAAGCAGAAAAGTTTGAATGTGCTAGCTAGTGCAAGTGTTACAGACACCTTTTTTATTCAGTTGTGTATATTTTCCTCTAAAACTCTCAAGTGCATAGGTGTGCTTTTACCTTATGTAATATATAATTCTATATTATTTAATCAGCAAGAAATTTGTCTGTACCTTTGAAAAACCTCACTTCCCTCCCTGTCCCACAGACACATATTTCTGTGGCTGTGTGTGGTTAGAGAGCATGAAAATAAACCCTACTGCTGTCTTGCAGTGAATTCACATTTTGATTCCACTGACAGCACACTGTGATGTTATCGTGAGATATTAAACCTCCAGTTGATAAGAAGTCTGAACACTAGTATCAGCTCTGTGTGAAATATGGTTGATTCTGGGTGTACACCAGAAAAACTGAAAATAGACTTGCTTTGAGCCATGGCTTTAACAGCTTGGTAGTTGCAGACACAATACCAGAGTCATAAGAACTTGGCAGCTGTGACATCCATCTTCAGAGTCCATCAGACATTATATTAATAGAAAAAAACAATTTTGAGTATATGTAAAAAAGCAAGTCGGTCTTCTTGGTTTAAATAAACTAAAGTTGGTGTTTTTGTAACCGATTTGTAAACAAACTATCCATAGGATATACTCAAATATTAGCATAACGGTGTAATTATATATATATACTTACAAATGGAACATAAAATGAGCCAAATGGTTTATTGGATGTGTTCACTGCTTAGAACCATGTTTAAATAGCCTGTGATTCTTTTCTGAAGGTAGTCTTTTAAATCTGGGGTGCAAAATTTGCTTTGCAATGAAGTGATTGGTCTCTGTGCTGCCAATCTTGAAGATGGGAATGGCATCCCAGCTGTCCCCTTTGGAGTCCAGTAGACCTGGACATGCCCCCCTTTCCCAATGTATTAAGGGGTTGCATGCACAGGTCCATCAGATGTATTAAACACAGGCAGTAATTTATCTATTAAATACACATTTGATATATTCAGTGTATCCTGGGGACAGTTTTGCAGCCCTGCCAGGCTTCTTGTTACTGGCCAGGAGACCATGCCTCCAAATGAAGATTGTCCTGGTTTTTGGCTGTTCTAGGAGCCAGCCTTCTCCCAGGAACTGTACCCTGTGCATTTGCTTTTCACATTTATTAATGAACGATCTGTCAGAGATGTAAATTTTAAGGCATTTTTGTTAAAGCTGTGTTCTGGAAGGGATGGCATACCTAACAGAGGAAAGACCTGGAATAAGTCATTCCTGGGCCTGGAAGCTGTGGTGTTAGAGTTAACTGCCCTTACACTTGCCTGAGGCTCTAATCAGCAAACTGGTGGTAATGAGTGATTTCACAGGGCTTCTTGCTCAATTCCAAAACATGGAGCTATATAAACAGCCCTGCAGTTCATTACAAAGTCAAATGTGTTTTGCCATTTAAATGGACAGAGGTGACTGTGGAATATAAGTGTTTCTATTTATTTCAACTAAATATGCTGTATGTAGCAAGATGAAGGAACATTGAATAATTGAAGCTCAGGATTCATCTTGGTCAGTGTTTATTTGGTGCCTGGGCTTTTTTTAGCTTGCTGTTTTGTCCTCTTTGGTTTGGTTTTAATCTGATGCCACGAGAAGGGCAGTAGCCAGGCAAGAAGAGTACAGGCTGATTTCCTAATGTAAAAATTTGAAGCAGTAGTCTGTTTGAAGAGGAGTTTGAGTCACTTAGTAAAGTGTTAGAGGAATTAAAAAATAGAGACAAAGAAGTTTACAGTTTAATTCATGATTGAAACCCCCTGAAAATAGTCTATAAGCCTCCTATTTAATACTGTCAGTGAACATGCTGTGAAAGCTAAGTTACTGAAAAGTTACTAAAAAGTAAAGTTACAAACAGTTCCTAATATTACTAAAAAGGAAACTGCAGTGTAAATCAAAAACAAGGATGATATTATTTGCTATTTACTTGCTGTAAAGGCCATTTTGCAGAATGTACAGTCCGTCTCAGAGAGGTTTTCCATAAAATTGCTCACTTCATTCTCCAAAAGTGCAGGAATGAAGCCCTAGGAATGCTTGGATGTGTGTCTTGTGTGTACACACCAAAGTATGGGGCAGTGGAGACTGGAGAGTTGCACCAAGGCATTCAAAGCTGTACAAGTTCCTAAAAATTCCAGGGGGTGTCAGAAGAGGGAACTCAAGCTGAGGCCTGTACCTCTCTTGCTCCTGTTTGGTTAACAGAGATGATAAATCCAGAGGGGCAGGAAGAAAACAGAGGAGAGCTCTGAGCAGTGCCTGTCCCTTCTGGCTTTGAGGAGAGCAAAGAGACAGAAATCACTTCAGGATACTGTCAGTGAGTGACCTGCTCAGTCCAGGGGATGCAGGGAACCCTGTGGTGGTGAGGAATAAGCTGTGATCTCCACAGGCTGGGAATGTCACTCAAAATGGCCCAAACACTCATGTATGGAAGAGGTGATCTGGCTGGATGTCATGGATGTGAGGATGAGCATATTACAGCTTGTGAGATCTGTTTGGGGCATGCTGAGGATGTGTCTGTGATCCCTTGACCATGGGGGCAGTGACAGCATGGAAGTTATGTTTTTATCAAAACATCATCACCACTGGCAGATTTTCCCATGCAGAGCACTCCAGGGAACACCTGTCCTGTAGGAATGTCCTCTTGAAGCAAGTTCTGGTGGCTAAACTAGTTCTGCACAGGGAAGGTTAAATTGGCATGGATATTGGTGATTAAAAGTAGTATCTCATATTTCCAGGGCAGTGTTCATTCTTGGTTTGCATTCTGATTGCTCAGATTTACCATAGTTCATGAATTAATTAAATATATCCAGGGAAAGGAAACAACACTGTGGTAGAACAGGGCAGGGAGAGAGAACATGGCACATTAGCAAAATGAGCAGAGCCAGAATGGACACAAGAATGGAAACAGAGAGGTTTGGTTTCATGGTGTGCAGTAAAAAGCATGTCCTAGGTCCCCAACTTAGTCAAGTCTCTCAGGCTGAGCAAAGAGTGAAAATTCCTGTACCCTCCCCTATTTCAAGTAATTTTGCAATGCTGCTAATGGAAGTAAAAGAACATCACTCAGCACTTTAAAAGTGGAGCTCTGCATCCTCTCCCTTTCTCAAGCATTTTCTAGCTTAAACCCTTGCTGACTCTTCATCCTCCTGACTTTAAAGACTTTGGGCAGAGGAACCTCATGAGCAGGTGCCAGGGCTTTGGAGCCCATGCCAGCAGGGTCAGTGTGAATGTCCTGCAGCACAACCTTGGGGATTTCATGGGGAACAGAGAGCTGGCCACAATCTTCCTTGCTGTTCTAGTACACTGCCCTTCCCCAAATTACAGCATGATAATACCTATTAATTTCATCAGAATTATCATAATCCTCATATAGATCCTACTTACCAAAGCATGAGACTATAAAATCTTTCTTTATTTTTCTGTGGGTATTTCTCTTTTTTTTTAATTGTTGCACAGTGACTGGTTTTAATTGAGGCCCACTGGACACAAAGGAATGTCAATGAGATACTTTCCTTTAAAAATCTGTATGCCAGCAGCATCTCCACTCGATGCTGACTGGCACAACTGCCTTTCCTAAGGATTTCATGTGCCTTCAAGTGGTGTTTTTATATCACTACTTTGCAATGCCATGGGAGAGATCACATGTCAGGACAGATAAAACCCCCAAATCACATCTGTGAATATTATGCAAAGAATGAATTGTGTGTCCTGCTCTTTCTCTGTCTCATGTCAATGCTCTCTGGGTCTACACACGTGTGTGTGTTTAAATGTACGGCTCTGTGTTTATTAATGCCATCTCTGTGGAGGTGGTGCAACCATCCTGCAAAACCCTCTTGTGCATTGCTGCTAGAAAGAGGGTGAAGATTCCAGGTTCGTGGAATCCCTGGGTGGGTCAGGCTGGAAGGGACCACGCTGACTCATCTGGTCCCTGCTCCAGCAGGGTTATCCCAGAGCACACTGCACAGGACTGTGTCCAGATGGGTCTTGCAGTGGGGAAGCACCACACACTCTCTGGTCTTTGTTTCAGTGCTCAGTCACTGCACAGGAAAAGTTCTTCCTCCTGCCCAGGTGGAATTCCTGAACATCAGTCCCTGCCTGTTCCTCGTGTGCCATTGCTGGGCCCTGCTCTGCCCCTCCCTGCACACAGGGACAGACAGGGATGAGCCTCTCTCAGCTGGGGCTCCTCTGGAGGTTCAACAGCCCCAGCTCCCTCAGCCTTTCCTCCTCAGGGAGATGCTCCAGTCAAAGCTGCCACCACAGCCACATTTTCTGGGTTGCCTCACCTGCTGGGAGGTCATGAAAAGGCTCTGTCTTCCTTCAGAGCCTTTTGGGGACAGCATTGGCAGGAGCAAAATTAAGGATTGATTGTGTTTGCTGTTTTTAGTTAAGTGCCTGTGTTTGGTGTATTCCAAAGGAATACATTCCACAAGGAATGCAAGAGATCTGTTGCATGGGTACCAATTAATTCAGAATTAGACAAACTGTATGGAGTATTACAACAGCTGTATTTGTTCCTTTTTTTTTTTAATTTAATGAGGCCTAATATTCTCATCTAGCCTGGTGCACAAGACCTTCAGCTAAAACTGTCAGCTAATGAGGATTTTCCAGTGTGCTTAACCTGAGGCATAAAAGAGGAGCACAGATATGTCAGTATTTCCTTGATTTGGCTGTCTCTTCTCTGGATTTTTGGGTAAGACACTTGGAGTGCAGGTTGGGTTTTTAATGTGCCATAATTTAATGTTTTTGTGTGGCGCCTTTCTGGCAAGCAGAGCCCAGAGTTTGGTTCCCTGCTCCCCCCAGCACAGGCAGGCTCTGTGTGTGTGTGTGTGCCAGGGGCACACGTGGGCTCCAGCAGCAGCTGGGCTGTGCCTTCCCTGCAGCCAGGGAGGGGATTTGCCTTGCAGCTCTGCTCTGTGTCTCATTACATGCAGGATCAGGTCTGTGCCGTTCCAGGCTCCTGCACAGCTCCTCTGGAGAGCTGTCAGCTTTCTCCTCTCTGCCAGACTGCTTGACAATGCAGCACATGGAGTGGTGCAGCTCAGAGCTCTGCCACCTTAAGGCTTGTGGGTTTTTCCTCTTTCCCTCTCTGCTTGGTTTTTCTTTCTCTTTTTTTGCCAAGAGAATTGTTTTCTAGTGGAGAACAGCCTGTTTCTTATTCAGCTGCAGGTTGTAAATTACCTAAGGCTTACAAAATCAAATTGGTTTTAGTAATAAATCCCCTGGTGCATTATCTGTTGTTTGCAATATTTCAGGTATACAAATTATTCAGATGATTATTTTTTATAAATCTCATTTTTAATCAGTCAGTCACTAGCATTGACCTTCCTAGTCAATTGGTGTGAGATGATAACTTCTTACAGGGTACTTTTTTATCCATGAGTATCATAGATACCCCTTCTGTCCAACAAATAACCATAAAAGCAGACATCCTAGTGCTCCTTCACACCTAGGAAATGCTAGTGCTGGCAACCAGACACCTGAAGTTGTTGTTATTATTATTATTGTTATTTGGGGAGTACTTTCTGCTTTTCATACAAAATGCCTTCCAACAGAATACTTCTTATTGTCAAAATAACCTTATTATTTGAACATCTTCTCACTGCTCCATATCATGGCAGAAATCCCACTCACAACAGGGTGTTCTCTGATCCTGTTGTCATTTTTCTGTCTATTCTCACAGGCAAACATTTGATCTCTACTTCTAAAGCTGAATAGTTTTCAGCAGTACTGCAGGGTTTTCTTCTGTCGTTCCTGGTTCTTCCTTCTGGGTTTTGTCCTCTGGGACAAAAATGTATATGCTGTATACATACAAAAATGTATGTTCTTGTGGATATTTGTTGTTTGCTGCTCATTTCATATGTGCAGCTAACTAGAATTTATAGCTTTTTGTCTCTCTTTGGAAGTCTTGTCTGCTGTGCCTCACCTGAGCTGCCAACAGACATTGAGGTAGTTTAAGCAAACTCTTTATTAGGCAAGTTATTCTCTGGGTTTTTGCAAAAGTTCAGGTGCATGGGACTGGGTACAAGAATTAAGAAGAGAGGGGGAAGGCAAAATGTAGAAATGTAGATGCTGTCTACACTGTAGCTTGCAAAAATAATTACTTAAATTACTTAGATTTCTAAAGGGAAAACTCAGAAACTGTTTAAGATTAGTCAGCTGTTCAGAAACCCTGTTGATAGACCAACTTCTTCCTCAAAAAAGGGCAAGCTATTATATTACAGCCATTATAATGCTATACCACATTTTTGCTGAAAGCTTATATAGGGGGATATGAGCTAAAAAAAGCATTCTTCTCCCCCTAAGTGTAAATTTGATAAGGGCCTGAAGATTTCAGCCTCTCCCTTTCCTGATTCTGTGATTTGAGGGATTTTTAATGCAGAAACAGAGCCGAAATTTCTGAGAAAGGGAAGGTGAGATGAAGAGCTTGTCAGGTGTCTGTCACTGACAGGGGGTGATGGCTTCCACCCAGCTGTGCAGGGGCAGGAGGCAGAGCTGGCTGCAGCCACAGGCACTGTTCTCTGCCTCAGCATCCTCAGCCCCTGCTCAGCCCCTGGATTAAACATCCTCAGCCCCAGCTGGGATGAGCTGCTGCAGGCCAGGGAGCCCCAGACACAGCATTTCCCTCCCCAGGCTGTGGGGGAGTTTGTTCAGAGCCCTCAGAGTTGCATTACAGCTGCACATGAAGTGCAGCACATAAAACCACTCGTGTGTCATTGCAGGCAGGTATCTTCTCTTTCAGCTAAGATGTTTTATCTACTTAGCTCCTCACAGTGCTGGGAGGCACCTTTTTTACCTCTCACAGGAAGGCTGCTGACCCTCAGCTCCTGCTAAGTGAAGGCCATTGTGTTAAACAACAATGCTGACTTACAAAGGGAAAACAGGTCTGTGTAAAGGTTTTATAAAATCTTCCCCAAGGGCTGCTAAACCTGCATTGCTGTAATGCTAGGATGGTCTTTTTTCTTTTTTTTTTTCTTTTTGGAAAGATTGGAAGTAACCCACACACACTTTTACATTTCCCATCCTCTTGCACATGACTTGCAGCTTTCAGTCTTTAGACAAATGTCATGAAAATCGCTTTTGCACAGCTCAGTACTTCTGTGGGGCAGGATTCCCAGGAAAATGGGATCTTTTCAGACCTTTACTGTCTGAAGTTGGGTTTGTAAACAGTAAGGTCTGAAATGGTCATGACAGGACCTTCATTTGATGTTGCTTTTTGGAGATCCCCATTGCTCTTTAGAATATTAACATATCAAAGAAATTTTCTTCCTCAGAGGCAGAAAACTGAAGTGTACTGCAGAGTTCACATCTTCTTGGAACAGGCCATCATCTGACCCCTGCAGCAACTCTTTGAACAGGTCCAGCTTTCTAACAGGTTCTCTCTGTGAAGTATTTAATCACTGTTTACTGATTTCAGTGTAATCCTTGTGTTCATTTTGGGTAGTAGCATGTGACTTAGAAGTGGAAAGTGGGTGCTTGGTTGATAACCAGAATGATAAGCTGATCCTTTTAGAGCTTCATGCTGACTCCCTTGTGTCAGAAGCTCTCATTTGGCTGCAGTTCCCTCACCTGCAATGACTTGGGCATGGCAGTATTCCTCTCTTTGTAGTTCAAGTGATGTCAAAGTCAGCTGGTGAGTAAACACAGAACACTGGGGGGGATTTAAGCACAAAGAAGCCTGAATGATTCCTTGTCCATGCCAGCTCTCAGCCTCCATGCTTGACAGCCAGAACAACCAGGGATGCTTCAGAGAAAATGTCCATGATGGCTTAAATTGCAAAAGAAAGGCTTGGGGAGGCATAGGAATGCCTTCTTCTAAATCACCTGAAAAACTTGTTAAAAACAGGTAGCCCTGCAGGTAAGAGGAATCCCTCTCAGGGCTCCTCTGCCAGCTGGCAGCACTGTGCCACACCTGGCACTGACTGTGGGGGACAAACATGCACAGCTAGGCCCAGAAATGAGGGACAGGTCCTTTCCTCACCCCATGGTAGTCACACACCTGTGGGCCATGCTCTGCAGGTTTCTCTGTTTGGTTTCTTTTTCCTCCTCTCATTTTGTGATGGACATTCTGTTGGTAAGAAAATGGCATTGCCTGGATTAAATATTTTGGCCTCCCTCATGTCACCAAAAAAGCAATCTGTGATGGCAAGGCAGCACAGAATTGCACAGAATTGCAAAATTCTTCACTCTTCCTGTGCAGTGGCAATTCCCCATCTTGCAAATTGAAGAGAAGTCTCTTGCCTCTGTGAGCTCCCTGTTGGCAGTGGAAGTCTGCAGTTAGACTCCCACATGGACTGCCTCCTCCAGGGTGGACAAACCCCAATTCTTCACCCTACCCTCATATTTTGTCTGGTTCTTTCCCCTCCTTAATAATCTTATGCATCCTCTGCTGGGCTCTCTTTGCTCTGCTGACATCTCTCTCTCACTACTAGGGGGACTTGTCTGCAGTTTCAAATAAACAGAGGGGAAGGATCTCTTGTGATCAACTGCTGGTTATTTCTTGCTGTACAGCTCAGTATGGGACCAATCTTCAGGACAAGAGTGCACTGCTGACTGCTGTTCATTGTCCTGAAATGGACACTATGTATTCCTACCACATGAACTGAGTGTTTTTCCAAATCCAACTCTTTTACAACTTGGCATTTCTTTGCAGTGGGAATTTCCCTTCAGGTGAGAATGTAGGGAGGACTGAATTCATGTCTGGAGGCTGTATCTGCTCTCCCTTCATCTGGAGCAGAGAACGTCAGTGATGATGATGTAGCATAAATAATGTTGGGACGCAGCCCTGACAATGAAATTGTACTTACAGCATATTCCTTTTCTGTATTCCTGTCTCCATCTCATGCTTAGCTAAGGAGCACAAAAGGGAAAAGTGAGATTAACTGTGCTTTGGCCCATGTTCCTATGGCAAAAGGAGTGAAAATCCAAAGAGATTGGGATTGCTGTTGAGCTTTAATATTCACCCTCTGTCCCAGTGGTACAAGAGTGCCTGTGATTGTGGCTGGTGATCCCTTTCTGTCTGTCCAGCCCACATGCCTTCTCCAGCACTGGAGTCCCCAGGCAGCACAGAGCTCACAGCAGAATGCAGTCTAGGACATCAAGGAAATTTCTAGCTCTGTGGGCAGTGCTGTACAGAGCTTATTTCTGAGGAATTGCATAATGAAAAAACATGCAAGCCTCACTCCCACCATAAAAAATTACCATGGGCACTAAATTGAGTATAGGCAGGGATCACATGTTACTTATTTCCATTCTAAACTCTGACAACAACACAGAACCAGGTCTGTCTGAGACATCTTGTAAACCTGAAAAATCAATGTCCTGGATTGTTTCTTTATTAGCCTTGATCTCTCCATCTCTTGAAATAGTGTGGTGGATTTGCCATCTTTTGAGTGGGCCTGCAGCTGCATTCAAGTGGCTGTTGTGTTGATTGTTGAAGGGAGGGACTAAACTCCCAGTATCCCTGCTGTTGATTTGATGTGGTTAACATCAGCTGTATCGAGTGTGGGATGTCTTCAGACAGTGATAACAGCACAAGATTGGGGACAATATTTGGGATAAACCCATGGACTTTCTGTCCCACCTTTTGCAGAACTCCTAATTCTCCAGCATGTCATGCTCCCCTGTGCAGTGCCAGTGGAAGTCCTAACCTAATCAGTATATAAGCATAATGAAAGTGGTTCATTAGCTGGGTTTCTTCCTGTTCTCTGAATTCATTTGTGGAGGACAATGTAGGAACAGGGTGTTGCTGCCAGGATGAATTATCTGCTGTCCTTTCATTCATGTTGCCCCAGACTGTTGAATTAGTGCACAGGTCAGATTTGAATGTGCATTTCTGTCCCCTTCTGTCACTTTCTGCTGATCCACTTGGTGTAAAAACCTGTGTATTTGATACACAGATTTTTTTCCAATGGCATCCAATGTCTGGCTGGCAAGGTGGCTTGAAAGAGTAGGGAAAGCACATTCCAGTCCTGCACAAAGGCAGGGATGTGGAGTGCATTAGGAGGGTTCACACTGCTGGTGCTGGGGGGCACAGTGCTGTAGTTATCTTAGAGGTGCAGGTGGGCTGGGGGTGAGTGGCTGTCAGCACTGTGATATTTTAAAATGAATACCTTCCTCCTTACTATTTTTGGTCAAAAATGAGCAATAGAAATAGGGAGCAATTTTTCCTTTCACGCTTACCACTGTCAGCTCGGTTTGTGTTGATTCAAGTGCTCTTCCTCAGTGACCTTCATCTCCCCATGCCTGTGAGATGTGAAAGATGCTGTTGACACAAGCAAAGGCTCAAGCTCCCTCAGCTCATATCCCAGCCAGCACTTTAACATGGCATGTTTGATGCTGCATATTTCTGTCTTGCTGACAAAGTGGCAGTGAAAGTTATTGCATTCATCTGGGAAAGGGAAGGGAGCAGAATGAAAGCCACAGCAAACAGTGCTACCTTTCCTTTCTTCCCTGTCCTTGGTCACTAAAACCTCTGGATGCAGGAGGCCAAACAGAGGGGTCTGGGCACATAAAACAAGGTTTAGAAATGCACCCCACAAAAAAATTAAGGCCTAAAATTAAATTATCAGGTGCAAAACAGAAAAAACAATCCCAGGTCTTTATTTGCAGGAGCAATTGCTTCTGCATTTGCACTAAGAAATCAGCTTATACCCACTAAAAAGTGATTGCAGGGTAGTACTAGAGATAGTACTAACTCTCCACACTCATATTTGTCTCACTGTACTTTCCTCAAGTGCATTACACTGCCAGAGGAATCTAGAGGAAGAGGAAACCAGCCTGTGTTGCTTCATATGTCAGAGCCACTGCAAATCTCTGTAACACATTTGTTGCCAAATCAGCACAACCTAAAGCAATGAGGCTTGAAAAGGCAATATTAGGAGAAGTATAGAATAAAGTGCTATTTATTTTTTTTTTATTGCAGATTTGGGTCTTTTCATTCTTTTCTTAAAGCTAGGTGTGCCTGCCAAAGTGGCCAGTGTTAGCCATGCCATGGTGGGTTGTGGTTTGGACATCCAGCCCTCTGCCTTGTGCAGGGGCATCCAGCAGACAGCTGCTGTGAGGCAGCACATTGTCATTTCTGTCATTGCAAGTCAGGCCTCACTTTCTGCATCTCTTTCTTCTGTCCCTTTCTGTTTCTGAGACCTTGCTGCTGGGGGACACAGTCCCCTTTTTGCTGTGTTTGTGTTCTTTGAAGAGCTCCCTGCCTGTGGGACTGTCCCTGCTGCTTGGGCTGGCTTTAGGCTAAAGGAGCCAAGGCAGTTGAACAGTTTAGGAAGGTGGTGGTTACTGTTCCTTGGACCTGAGAGAAATTTGGGAGCATTGGTGTGAGTTACACAGGTGTAACAGGTCACTGAGAACAGGCTGCAGACACAACCAGAAGCCAGAAAATCAGAGAGAATTGGGACTTTTCAGACAGGACAGAAAGGAAGTTTAGATTAGATATTAGGAAAAAATCTTCACTGTGAGTGTGGTGAGGCAGTGGCACAGGTTGCCCAGAGAAGCTTTGGATGCCTCATCCCTGGAAATGTCCAAGGTCATGTTGGATGGAGCTTGGAGCAGCCTGGGCTAGTGGAAGGTGTGCCTGCCTAGGGCAGGGGGTTGTAGATGATGATCTTCAAGGTCTCTCCCAACCCAAACCATTCTATGGTTCTGGAGGACACACGGAGTTGGTACAGAGGGAAACATGACCTGTTCCCTGCTGTACAGCAGTAATGGGACATCTCTCTGCCAGAGTGGGAGAATAATAATGACAACATATGCTGTGCTCTCAGTTTTCAAAGCCAAGAATGCTTGCTTGGAGCTCATTCCCGCTCCAAATCTTGTTTCCTTTGGCCTGTAATCTGTGTAAGCATTACCTGTTACTGCTCCTCTGTTTTCACTCCACAAATGCTCCAAGTGAAGTACAAAGTTTCATGTCCTGATGAATAGGTCATACTGTTTTCTTTTTAAGGGATGAAATAAAGCTGTTAAATAACAGCCAGCAAAGAGTCAGTTTATCAGTTCTCACTCACCCTGGAAATCTTTCTAGCAGAACAAGCTGAGCATCACCTGCTCAGGAATGGTGGGGCATAGGGAAAGACTTTTGGAAGGAAACCGAGGTGATTACAACCAGGGCTAGGATAGGGAAGGAGGAGGATATCCCCATCGTGGGTAATGAGTGGAAATGAAGTAAGATCACCGAAGCTGGAGCCTCTGGAACAGCTTGGTCAGCTGGAAAGTGTCAGAGCTCTGTGTGCTGCCATCTACTGTGGGAAGCTGCCCCCGGCTGGAGCTGCAGCATTCCTGCCTTCCCGGACTGAAATGCAAACGTGCATTCCTGTCTGTGTGTGTGCAGAGCGGCTCTGCCCGCTGAAGTACTGAAATCATCTCCCAGGCCAGCCGGTAGGAAATCATGGTTATAAGTCTATCAGGGAATTACAGTTTAATCGCAGCCTGTAGCAGGAAGACTGCACTAGAGTTTAGTATTTTACATGAAAGGCTGCTATTGAAAAAATGTTACCCTGCACTCCAATAGATCTTTGCTGCCAGCTGCCAGGCGTTCCCGCTCCGTTGGGCTGGCAGAGTTCATTGATGACAGACGGAGACCTGGCGTTAAAATGTGTGCCAGGGCATAAAGGAAACACACCAGAGGGGATTCTTAAAGCAGTCCAGGAGAGGCAGACAGAGGGATGAGAGGGAAGAGAGCAGGCAGGAGAGCTGGGTCCTGCCCGGAGTCTGGGCTGGAAGGAACCACGCTTTTTCGCCTTTGGAAAAATGCTTTATAGGCAGTGAGCAAACACTGATGGCATTCTTCTGCCAGCCAGTCAGCAAATAGCTTAAGCAAAGGAAGGGGACAGAGCAGCTCATGTGGGTCTGAAAAGCCCTGTGAGAACTGGTAGCTGTTCTTGTTTGCCCAACAGCCAAAGTGATTACTTCTGCCACTCACTCTGAGAAAGTTCCCGAGGCTCCTGAGGATCCCTTCCCACTAAATAATGGCACTTCCCATGGTCAAAAAGGAAAGGGAAAGGAAAGGAACCTTTCCAGTCTTCTTTCTGTTGCTGAAAATTGGTCATGAGCCCTGAGATGTTAAATAAATCAGAAAGAGAATCCTATTTTACTGGAGAAAGGTGAAAAGAAAGTCTACATTTTTCCTAACACGTTGTACGTAAGTAAATAAAACATAAACAAGGTCATGGGAGGCTCTTCTGCTAATTTTCTCAGTGGCTGCAAAACTGTGAGCTGTTGGTAACTATGTCTTGAAATAAGTCCTTTCCTTTTGGTACCTCAGACTTCAGGGTTTGTGAAGTAGTCTCTTTTTTGTTCCCTGCTAGCTTTCCCAGGTACTGCTTATTTGTGAGCAGCCTTACTGGATTTTGTGAGACAGGGTGCCCACGGACAGAGGTGAGCAGCTGCTCAAAATGTGAGCAGGCAGAGACAGCTCAGGGCCAGAATAAGGTTATTTCTCTAAAGGAATTCTTTCTCACCTGGTGAGAAAAGTTTTTTACTTGTGTAAACTCTTGCTCTTCGTGGAGTAAGTCTCTATACCAGCTCTATCATCCATCTGCCATGAAAAGTAATTGGTCTGGGCTGCAGAATTTTGTTTTCTGCCCAGTAGGGGATGGATTTTGTTCCATGGTTTCAATTGGTGATCTGTACATGCTAGAAATGCAGTTTCATGTCTTCTCTTGGAGTCTCAGGAGTTGGGTGTGATCAGCCCCTTGATGACAGAACTGGGAAGAGGATGGAGGGTAAAGCTGAACCTGCTATGTGTGGTATTTGAAGGTATGCAGGATGTGAAGGTGCATTATGCTTCCTCTCAGCAGCTCTGTGTCTTTCTCACTTTACTCACATTAATCCAAAGGCCATAGAAGTTGAAAAGGTTTCATTGTTGACAGGTCAGGTTCTCAAGAAATTTTCTGTATCAGAGTAACCATTTCATATTTGCTTTTTTAAATGTGTATTTGTGTGTCTGTAAGAAAAGAATGTTTCAGTGAGTTGTTTGTATTGGCCAGTATTGCTCCAGATGTTGCTGTTAGGATCTGTTCATTAGCAAAGATACATGCAAGAAGCTTTTCCCTCTCTGTGCTCTGTAGTTTGTACTATTTCTGATAATATACCTGCTAGATCTTTCAATAGCTGAACTGTATGCTATGTAACTAGGATGTGAACAAATAAAATGTCCTGCTACAAATAGTCATTAGGTGCAAAAACAAATAATAGAAGAAAAAGTTATTTCTTTTAGTAGAAGAATCTACTTCTCTGGTTCTGGATTTGCTTTAACTTGTGAATTGATTTTGCTTTATTATTAGCATGAATGCCAGGTGTTCTTGTTGTCCTCTTTGCTTCTGTTAATACTCCTTTAAAACAGTCCTGAGTAAGCAGGAAATCTTGACCATTAACAAGATCCCAAGAGTTTCTTATCAATTTGTAATTACTTCTGTTTCCCAGTATTGGAAGAATTAGTGCTTGGAAGCAAATGAATTTGAGTCAGGCACAGCTCTGGGACAGAAAATTTCAGGGCTGGGTTAGGAATTGACACAAAAATCCTCTCAGTTTCCATCTGTATCTCTAGGAGTTGAGTGCTGACTGTGGTCATTGTGTTGCCTCACAAATGCAATGAAAATTTATTTATTTATCAAAATCTCAGCCTCTAGGAATTCTTAGATTTTCACTGTAAGGTTGTGCATACATTTAGATTTTTTCCCCTCACTTTATCTCCTTTTTGGTTAATTCTCACCAGTTTGAAATGTGAAATATCACAGTTTATATCAGTGATTATTAGAATTAAAACAAGCGAAAAAAGGCTTCACCCTTTCAGTCATGTACATATATATGGAGTGCATTCATCCACATCACCTTAAGCTTCCTAAATTTCCTAGTTTACATGCAAACTTGTTACCTCTGAGGTGCCACATATGCACAGGCCAGACTGTAAATATTCCCTTTTGGGAACATGGACATGCAGTTTCTGTGTTGTAGCCCTTGTCTGTTGCTTCAGCTTGAGATCCAAAAGCCATTGGGTCGAAATGTTCCTAATTAAGGCTGTTCATACCTTTGAAATCCTATCCATCCTGGATCTGTGTGGCTACAGATGTGCTCTGGGTTTATTGATTCACTTGTGAAAGTAGCTGAAGAAACCAGCCCAAACTAGAAATGAGACCAAGTTTGCATCTTCATCAAAACTTTCCCCACACTGAAGAGCTGTTTGGGATTAAGATCCCAGTTCATGCTCATTATAGAAATAGTTCCTTTCTACACGCTCAGAGCTGACATTTCCCTGAACTCCTTCAAATTAGGATATGGGGATGTGGTTTGAACTCGTTGTTAGGACGGTGTTAAGGGCTTCCTTAACATGCAGACAGATGTGATGCAGTGAATTTCAGTGGGTTTAGAGAAGGATAAGACCAGCTTGACTGAGGGAAAAATTAATTTCCTACCAAATCTGATCTTTATCAGAACCTGCCTTTAGCAGCTGACTTGTCTGGTTTCTACCTTGTAGCTTTGTGTTAAGATTTGTATTTACAATGTCATTATGCACAAACTCTTCCAGAGAGAATTTTTTTTTTCTTTCTTATAATTAAAACAGTAAGAATTAATGACGGACTTGGGAGTCTTGCTGTTTCTGTAATAATGAAGTGGACTGCTTTCTGTGGCTAAGAAAAACGTTAATACAGTGATTATTTTGTTCTGAACTAAGTCCTGTTGTAAAAGATAGAAGTATTAGAATTGCATTAAACATGTAAAAAAATCACAACCCAGAACAGTAAACACATTGCAACTAAGTAGTATAGCTTTGATTCTAATGCTCTGCTAGTTACAAGAGAAAACATGATAGTTTCTTTCAAATTTTATCTTTCTCTTCCCATTTTATCCCTTTTTTTTTTCCTTTGTTGTTTTTTTCTTTTTTTCCACCTAGGAATGTTTAAACAAAAGTTACAGTCACTTCTGCTGGCTTTGCTGAACCACATCCCACTGCTCAAACCAGCAAATTCTGCCCTCCCTGCCTTTCATTTGCAGTTCTCCAGCTCTCCCCGTTCCCAGAGGGGCTGAGGCTCCTCCCAGGGATCAGCTGGGGGCTGCAGGAGGAAGCCCAGCAGTCCTGGCAGGACCGGGGCTGTGGATGCCCAGGGCAGGAGAGGGGCTGGGATTGCCCTGCTCGTGTCACCAGGGAACAGCAGCTCGCTCAGTCTGCCTTTGTGTCTGTTGGAGAAACACCATCCAGGCTGGCAGCTCAGGCTTTTTGTATCTAATGTTTTGTCCCTTTTGTTTCTGAAAAGTATTCATGTCTCTCCCAAGAAGAGTGTCTCTTATTGTGTCCCCTTGCGTTGGAAGCACAGGGATGTGGAAAGGTGGGCAGTCAGTAACTTCTCACTTACATGATCAGCCAAAAATTGAGATTTCTTATGCTGTTTTCATGAGCCTAGCAGAGGGATAATGTGTTACAATTTTTTCCTTAATGATTTATAGTTAATTTAAGAATACATGGAAAAGTCCTTCCTTGGAGACAGATCCTGACTTCCTTCTGCTTTGGATTCAATGCAGCATCCCTCATTCTCGGGTTTTCCTACCAGTCATGCTAAAATCCTGTTCTACCTTTATCCTTCCTGCCTGTGCAGTCCCATACAGATATCCATTTGGCTTTATGACCTTTCCCTTTTCCATGGCTGTTTTGACCCCACAGGAGACATCTGGGATTCCTGGCTGGCCTCCTGGGGGTGAAATCCCTCCTTCCTCAGCCACCTAATCCATTCAGCAGACTGGATGTCTTCTCACTCTCCTGCTGAATTAAAGCTGGTTTTTCACTGCCACCTGGCCCCTTGTTTCACAAGCTTCCAAGCTTCTGGAATAACATTATTCATTCTCCTTTGCCACTGTTCATTCTTTCATAAGAAGTGTGCAACCCAAATTCCTACTTAAAATATGTGCACTGAAATATTTCCAAAACACTTGGTGCTTGCCAGGCCAGCTGCTCACTGTGGTGTACCTGCTTGTCCAACACATCCCAAGGCTCTGCTCTTTGGGTGTTGCAAATGGAAACACAAACATCAATATTGCTCTGGGATCCTGTGTCCCTTGGCACAGGAAGGCAGCCTGGCACTGGGGGGCCACGAGACAGAAATTCCCCACAGACACTATGGATACTCTAGCAGATATTAGAAGACAATTAAAAGATGAACTGAACTTTCAGATCTTTCAGGAGGAGGTTGGAGAGGCAGATGTTTGGGGAATGTCTTTCTCTAAGTCTTCTTGCACCTCCATCCAGTTGCCCATGGTTGTGTTGTAAAGCCCCAATCCTCAGGGTATTCTGAGGTCTCCAGCTCCAGGAGCTCTCTGATTTCATTTAAAGCAAAACCAAAGAAGTTTTCCCTCACTGACTCTGAGGCTGGAAGTACAGGGTGGGTCATGCATCTTAGGAAAGCCTAAGCTGTCCACACAGCAAAGGCCCAGGTTGGATGCAGCACAGATGCTTTGGCCTCCACGTAGCTGTGGAGGCAGCCCAGGTGTCCTTAGCCTGGAAATACTACAGCAGTGCAGGACACTGGATGTGCACCAGCTGCTCAGGGCTGTCTGGGGCACTGCAGAGTCCCACAGGCAGGTCACAGGTTCCCTGGACATTCCTGTGTCCCCTTCCATCTGCAGTGGTCACTGTAGAACTCACCTTTAGCAATGATCATATCCCCAGCCACAGAAAGGTTTTCTAAAGCTGACCAGAGACCAGCTACTCTGCTTCAAGGATCTCTACTAAAACCAACCAGAAATGCCCTGTGAACTCTGGAGGGTTGGAGAACAGCTGGTTTTGAGGGATTTAGATCCCTTTCCAGCATTGAGTCCCCTCTGAATGTCCTGATGTGTCATGCTGATGCTGCAGGTGCACTGCTGTCCTGCTGTAAATCCTACTGCAGATCCATCCAGGACAAAAGGCACAGGTTCATTTTTCTTTGCTGCTCTCAGTGCTGGGATGCTGGGCAATCTGTGTGGCAGAGGGAATGGAAACACCAGCAGCCAGGCTCTCAGAGAGAGCCTGAAGGCAGGTTTTCCCTGGCAGTCTCCCTCATGGACTCTCAGCTGTTTAATAATGTCTTGAGCCTACAGTGCCTTTTTTTTTTCCTTTAGTGAGAGTACTAATCACAGTTTCATCTATCTAGATGCCTATTTTTATGAAACTCATACCAAGATAATATCTTTGAGACCTTTTCTCCCCTGTCCAATCTGAATAAATTCAACCAACATTTTGAAAAGCTATTGCAAGGGATACTGAAGAGAGACACAGAGATTGCAATGAGGATAATTTCCATAGAAAACTAGCCTAAGTCCAAAAAGTTGTAAGAAAACTCAAGCCCTTAGACATAACCTTCTTTTACAGGAAATACCTTCCTTTCCATTTTTTAAAGGAGACTTAAGTAACTATCCAGCCCTGTCCTGAGGGGGGAAAACCCTGCACTACATAAATACACTTTGGGCCTAATTTTATGGATGGTAAACCTCTCATAGATCTGATAGCTGCCACCAGCTTCTGCTGAGGTGGGAACTCCTGCTCAGGAGAGAGACTGTGCTGGAGCACCTTCATACCATGAAGAAGAACACACTGGGAATCCAGGACAGCAAGCCTGACACATCTTTGTGATCTTTTCTGTAAGAGCAGATCTATTTACTGTTAATACTGCAATCCCCCAGAAGGCAGACTGCCACAGAAGTCAGCCCCTCAGTGCTCCAGAAGGTTCATCTTTACACTTATCATACAGCTGTATTTCATGTCTGGTATGAGCTGGGATTACAGCCAGCATAGCAGACACAACTCTGCCAGTGTTAAACACTGGAAAATCAAGGCCAAAGTCTCTTTCTTAAAAAAAAAAAAAAAAAAAAAAAAAAAAAAAAAAAAAAAAAAAAGTTAGAAATACTTACTGGGTTCTGTTCTTATTTGCCTTTTGGCCTTCCAGACATCAGGGTATATTTTAAGTCTGTGTGCATACTCACCCATTCTTTGATTTTGCTTTAAATGAAATCAGAGAGCTCCTGGAGCTGGAGACCTCAGAATACCCTGAGGATTGGGGCTTTACAACACAACCATGGGCAACAGGATGGAGGTGCAAGAAGACTTAGAGAAAGACATTCCCCAAACATCTGCCTCTCCAACCTCCTCCTGAAAGATCTGAAAGGTCAATTCATCTTTTAATTGTCTTCTAATATCTGCTAGAGTATCCATAGTGTCTGTGGGGAATTTGTGTCTCGTGACCCCCCAGTGCCAGGCTGCCTTCCTGTGCCAAGGGACACAGGATCCCAGAGCAATATTGATGTTTGTGTTTCCATTTGCAACACCCAAAGAGCAGAGCCTTGGGATGTGTTGGACAAGCAGGTACACCACAGTGAGCAGCTGGCCTGGCAAGCACCAAGTGTTTTCCATTCCTGAGCATTCCTGGTCCATAGGGGACCATGGCTATCATGAGTTTGAGGCCAGGTGATCTTCAGCCTGTCTTGGGCAAAGCTGAGTGAGATGTCACAGAAATTCCCACAGAAATTCCCACTCTGTGGTTTTCCTGAAGACAAGGTCTCTCTGACCCCTTTACCAGCACTGCAGTAGCTGCCCTTTTGTGTCATTCAGTAATTCCAGCAGATTCCATCATCTGGTGGGTAGTGCTGTGCTGGTCTGCAGCTCCCCAGAGTAGGTGCAGGAAGCCCTAATTTTTGTTCAGGATAAGTGGATGTAAATAGGGCTGCATTCTTTCTTCCAGTAGAACTTCATGCATTTGTGATCAACGAGGCCCCCTGGAGCTCTTTGGAAAAGCAGTTCTGTGAGCAATGGAGCTGCTGAGAGCTGGTTGCCTGTGATTTATGTCTCGTGATTAGGTTATCTGGAATTTAATATGTTCCTAGTGCTAGTTAAAGTATCCTCAATAATGTCTCTCTCTTACGTGGAGTCTCTTGTGCCTGAGAAAGATTGTGATCACAATAGCAGGAAAATATTAAAGCCTTATTCCTCTCCTTGCCTACCTGCTTTCAGGAAACTTGCAAGAGCACAAAACTTTTGGGACAAGTACAGTGCCAAATTAGGTTGAAAACACCCATGAGCTCTCAGAGACAGGCAGAAAAATAAATATGCATGTCACAGCTGCATCAGCCCAATTTCTTAGGGAGCCAAGCCTGGCAATGGAGAGGCAAAAGAAAGTAAATGTCAATTGCAATGAAAACAGTAATGGTCATGTGTGAGCAGATGAGGTGAGCAGCTCTCAGTGCCATTCATTCTGTCTGTGCTTGGCTAGGAATTTATCAATGAATATTTCTGCAATCTGGGGTTGGAAGTGCAGTGTGTCCTTGTGTGCCAGAAGTAATTTTATTATGGTGAGATTTGGAGAGGTTGTGCAGCTTTATTGGAGAGGCAGAGCCAGAATTACATATGGGTGTGTAATAATCCAGTCATAATAAGTTCATGCCTGATCCCAGGCATGCTCACCCACCTCAGTGCCCCTAGAAAAGCTCTTTCCATCCCAGTGCATAACCCCTGGTGACTAGTGGGCAGCTTTTATTGACTTGGTTGTTTCATCCTGACCCCAGAGACAACTTGATTCTCCCTGCCTTGCTCCTGAAGAACCCTCACTCTAAATACCTTCTTAAAGGTATTTCTGTGGGGGGTCATGTTGTGCCTTTGCCTGTGTTTTAATCAATGTGGTTCAGTCAAGGCAGAGAAATATTTTGAACCTGGTGTGTGTTAGTTTTAATTGGGGAGGAGAAAAAAAGGCAGCATGATTGGGTCCTTGGGGAAATGGTGAATTTCTACAGATGATCCTTTGAAAGATCTCAGCAATTTTAAAGAGAGAGAGAAGAATTGTGAATGAAGCAGCCAAGAGATGGAGAAAGAGCTGAAAAAATGCCAGCCAAGAGAGTGTGGGAACCATGCTCTGAGATTTCTCATGTTTGGATCTGATCCAAATGAACCTAAAGCAGTGTGAGACTTTTCTACTCACTGCAATGATTTTGCTATTAGCAAACCCTTTTAAGAATCCTCTCATTGCAATACTAAGAAGATGATTCCTGTGTCTGTGTGGCAATTTGTCAAAACCAGTTTTGGCACATTGGCAGTGCTCAGTAGTCTGAAGCATGGAAATGCTGCTGCAGAATCACAGGAGGAACAGGGACACCTTAGCCAGGGTGTAGGTGGCTGATCCCCAGAAGGTCTTGGTCACAGGTTAAAGGAAGAGGTTGAATCCTCTTAAAAGCCCTTTGGCTACTCCAGGCCATGTCCTATGTGAATTCCATAGCCAGGGCTAGCAGCTTGACACTGCAAATCATAGAAAATAATCATAGCTGTAGATTAGAGGCAAAAGGTGTTGGGGTCATAGCTGGGGAGAAAGCTCAAGTTTGAGTCTTCTCAAAGACTGGGGATTTTATAGGAGTCCAGGGCTGCTGGGTTTCCTCTGCTTCCCCACTGAATTACTTTGCCAGTGGTTAAAATCCATTTCAGCTTGATTTGTATGTTCCATCTGGGTGCTGTGCAGTGGTAGCAGCACTGACCCAAGGCTTGAACCTGTCTTAGTTGTAATTAGTGGAAAAACTCCCTTTAAATTCAGGAAATCAGGAACTGAGTCTTAAGAGACTTAAAATGTTACTATCAGTGGAAATAGATCTGCCCTGGGTGCTCTGTGTTCCACCCAGGTCACATGGAGCTCAGCAGCTCTCAAAATTTCCAACGTATTCACCACCCACATGCTCAGATCTCGAGATGTCAAAGTCATGAGTACTTTTCTTTCTTTTCAAATAAGTCATGGCATCCCTGGCTCTGGAGACAAACTAGCAAAAAAAGTAGCTGTAACTGAAATTTTTGCCTTAGCTGGGAGCTGTACAGAGATCAATTAAAACAGCTCACTGAGAAGTTTCCCAGATTTGGGAACTAAAACCTCCAGTGGTGGGATTCACCTCAAAATAAATGCATTTCAAAAGCTTGAGCCAAACTTCAGATATTTCTGGGATATAGAAAAATAAAAAGGTTTTGTTTAGAGGCCACAATGTAAGTTTCTATTTAGATATTTACTAATTTAGAAGTAGTTTCTCCCATGTAGGATTGTGGTTCCTTGGTAGATCTGCAGAACCCCTTTACAGGAAGAGTAAACCGATATATAGCACAAAATATTGCTGCAGTCAGTGCCCCATCATTATCCTGAAGTGCACAGACCTGAAGGGTAGAATTATACTTTATTTTCTGTGAGTATCCTGGAAAAAAGTCATGCCAGGGCTTGTTTCAGTTGCCTTGGATGTGGTGCCCCCTTGTCTCCATGGGTCTGGGTGGGTCTGAGCTGAGGCCAGAGGAGCAGGGAGGGGACAGGTCACACACCCCAGTGCTCAGCTGTCCTGTCCCTGGCCACTGCAGAGCCTCTGGCTGTGGTTTGCATTCCCAGCACCAGGAGCTGGCCAGGGAAAGGTGCCAGCCTGTGTGTGATGGTGCCCACACAGGCTCAGAAGGAGGTTCAGTCTGCAGGGAGGGTGGCAGCTGGGCTTACACTCTCTGGGCTCTCACTCAACACAGCAATGCTCTGAACCATCAATAATAATGGGATGTTCTAGCTGGGGGAAGAGGTGTCTCTCAAAACCACACTTCTGCCTTGCACACACCCCATTCCAGCACTCATCTGTATTTATTGAGTAAGGTTAGTGGATCATTTAGCAGGTTTCTGCAGCCATTAACAGAGAGCACACTCTGTTTATGTGGCTGGCCTCTCCTGTTCTGTCACTGTCATAAGCTACTCAATTAGTAAAGGGGAAAAAAAAAAAGTATGTAATAGGTTCCTATGGTTACCTGTGATGTGGGTTTATAAGAAGTGCTCAGAAACCTAGTGGCAACAGAGTTTGGAAGTTCAAAGCTGTAATTTATTCAAGAACTCTCTTGAATCAGAGTATCAAAAGCATTTAGAATAGATTCAGAACATTTTCTTTTGTGGAACAGTATTACAATCCTAAGCAGAAGCCAGTGTACAGACCGACTGCTTGCTCTGCTCATGTGAGAAGAAAACAGGAGGGAGAGAGGGTAAATCTGCCCTTGTTTTACTTCTCCTGCAGAGCCTGGCAGCCCTGGCACTGGAACAGCTTGTGAAAGTGGTGGTTTCTGAAAGTAGTGCTTCCATTGTCCTGTTGTTTCCCTATTTACCCTGAAATGGTGATTTTAAAGGTGGTGAAAACACAGAGCCCCGAAGCTGCGTGAGCTTCAGGGGCACCTTTCAAATAAAGGTGCCTACCTCAGAAATTCTGCCCTAATCATGCTGTTTGCTCAGAAAAGAAAAGAAAATCCTCCATGCTTAATTAAATGAGGACAGAGGATAGTGCTAACAGCTTTTAATTGGACTGAAAGTGCCCTATGAAACATACGTCTTGAGGTAAAAGATTTCACCTCTGAAGTGTTTTCAGGGGGATCAGCAGAATTCTGTACATATTTGCCTTTTGCAAAGCAAGGAGCTGTTGTGGGCTCTTCCTGTGGGATTTTTGTCTGAACACACAAGGTATTGCCACCACAGTGTTCCCTGTCTGCTCTGTGGGCACTGCCCGAGAGAAGGGGAGAGTAATTTCAGCTGTCCAAAAACACTTTGTCTCAACCAAACCAGCCAAGTACACAGGGTGCAGGAAAGACCTGTTTTGTCACATATTTTATCATCATAACATGCCACTAGGTAGGATGAATGCTGGAAAACCTTGCATCCAGTGCATGACATTCCAGTTTATCAGCACCCTTCCAGGGGAAAGTTATCTGCTACAACATCAGGAATCATTTCCCATAAAACTGTCTTTAAAAAAAGTTGGAATTAAGAGAAGACATTGGACTCAACCCTCTGTTAAATGTTTTGCTGGATCCCACCTTCACACAGGTGGTTGTGCTTTGCCCTAAGTTCATTTCCTAGTAGGCCAGCAGAGGAGTTCTGAAGGCTCTGAATACTTCCCCCAGATTCCTCCTATTCAGCTGACTTGAAACACGCAGCATGAAATTTAGAGATGCATAAAGTTGGGGATATTGCAGTGCAGTCAGGTGCAGGGCATGGCCATGGAAGGTCAGGGTATGGTTTGGAGTGCTGGAGAGTTTCCAGTGTTTGCACTGGGGCTGTGCTTGTCCTGAACCTGAGGGAAGGCTGTGCTTGTATCTGTTAATCTGGAGGTTCCTTATTAATAGGCTGCACACTTCATTGATTTTTAATTAATTTCTGAAGAGACACAGAGGATAAGTGCTGCAGCCCACAGACATCTCTGTACTTATTGCAGTCCACATCTCTATTGATTGCCTGCCTAAGGAGCAGAAGTAATCCATTTTAAATACACTTTCTTGGAGAGGCTGAATGCACTGCACAATACACTCTCCTGACTGTAATTGCATTGGCAAGAGGTCAGTGGCTGGGTGGGGGAGAAGTAGCCCATTGTTCAAATTTGCTGCTATGGGCTCCCTTCCAGGAAAGCCAAGTGATCTCCCTGGTGGGCAGTTTGGAACTGCAGGATCAGGAGAGCACTGGTCACAGCTCCCCCATTACAGTTGCATTGGGAGCTCCTTTATAGGCTGCTTTTAGCCTTCCTGCCTCTTCAGAGGAAGGAGCTGAAGCTCGTCTAACTGAAGCAATTAATGGAAGGGAGAAGAATGGCATTCAAAAAGCCTGTTCAAATTGATAGCTCTCTTTGGTTGCTGCTTTGAAAAGCATCAAACACCTTCCAGGAGTGCATGATCTGCTGGGAGCTGAAACCCAAAGTCTCTGAGCACTCCCCAAATCAGCAGACATGTCTGTTCCTTCTGCTGGCATGTGGAGCACAGATTTTTGTCCATTTGCTTTTGAAACAGCAATTTGAAACAGCCTTTGCCATAAGGACTGTGATCCTGCCAGTCTCTAAACTGTAGTTACTTTGCAGTAAATGTTATTGCCCAGCAAGGAGAGTTTTGCAGCAATAAGTTTGTTATTTAGGCAGTTAGTTCTTGTTTAAAGGCCTCTTTCACAGAAGAAGGTGGTGTTGGTGCAGCTGCAGCCAGAACTGCACAAAGTGCAGTGGTGATACACTTACTGTAAGCTACCAGCTGCAGTTTCTCTTTCCTCTCTGAGCTGCAGTGTCCTGAGCTGTGGTTTTCTCCAGAGCTAATGGGAGAACATCCCAATCCTCTTCATCTCTTTGGGAATAAGGGAGAGTGACACGGTCTGTCCACACAGCCCAAGAGGCTGGGACACTGCTCCAGGAGAAGGGGTAACACAACCCTGCATGGAGAATGGAGCTGGCATGGGAGAGCACCTTGCACCCAGCTGTCTTAAGAAAGCAAATTAGTTAATTGCAAAATGGAGATTAGACACAATTCCACAGCTCCCTCCCTCAGGAATCTCCTGCTTGGGAATGAACTTTGCACAGATGTGGCTGTAGGTGGGACCAGAACTCAGAGCCACATCCAGTACGGCCGCTCTTGAAATAAATACCTGGTCTGCATCTCATTGCTTATACTGTTTAATATATTTATGTAACATCCTTCATCAGAAGAATGTGAGGTGCTTCACAGACTCTTTATATTCAATACCACCTAATCCAGAAAGCTGCATAATTTGAGGGAGCTTGGGAGACAGCTCATCTTTCCACAGGAGTTCAGACAAAGGAGGTGTTTGATGATGCAGTGGAACAAACTCCTCCTGGTGTTGCCCAAGGAGCTGCAGCACCTACCCAGGGTGGAGAGCTTTATTTCAAGAGCCCCACAAGCTCAGGATTGAGAACCAGTCAGTTCAGCAGTGACCCACTTATCTGTGCTGTGAGGGGGTGAGATGACATTCCTGAGATGTTAATTTAGGATTGGAGTGGGTCTGGGCCCATCAAAATGTCTGCTCAGTCCAGTCAATTAAGTATTGAAATGTCATAAGCTTATGAAATTGCTTCTCCTCTCATTTCTTACCACTCTTTCTCCCTTTATGAATCACCTGTCATTTTGGAAGAGACTGCATTTTTCCTGTAATTCGCATCTAATCAGCCTCATGGCCTCTTTCCCTTCACTTCAGCTTCTTGAGTTTGTTTTGACCTGTTGTGCTTTAGCAGCATCTTTATTTGTGTCCTGGGATAGTGTAGCAGTGTGGTAAATCAGGCTTTTGGACTCCTGTTTCTGGAACAAATAAACTGCAGCTGTCACATGGTGAAAAGCAAATATCTGGTGCTGACTTGTTTTTATCCAGACTTCTCCTCTTGATGTGTAGCTGACACTTTTGTATTGCCATGGGTAGTGTGTGTCCTCCTGTGGTTGGGATGAAGCCAACTCATCCCAATTTTGTGCTTCAGCTGAGGCAGCCCACATGTGAGCAGACAGAACCTGTATTTCTGGGTGAGCCACAAGTGGAGAGATGTCAGACTGACCTCTGTTTAAAATATCACCACTCTCTTCCCACAGAACTAGCTCAGATTACCTGTGCAGGAGTTGGATTGTCACTGGTTGCCTTCCAGAGGGGCAATAATCCAACTGCAATGGAATCCCATCTCTCGGGTCAAGTACACTCTTGGTCTTACTTCTGTGAACTCTGAACTGTTCAGTCTTGAAAGGATTTAGCAAAGTCACAGCAGGACTGTGAGGAAAGTGCTGTTGGTGGCAGATCTGGCAAAGTTTCTGTCATCTGGTCCTGCTCAGCTGGACAGCACCAAAGCAACAGTAGGCAAATCCAAATAGTTGTATCAGTTTTGTATCCTAAGGGCATCTGAAGATGGCCAGCTTGAGATAAATGCACTTTTACCCTGAGAGACACATTAATAGCACTGGAGGGAAGTGAAACCTTGAGAGAGCTTGTCAAGTGAGCAGGAGATGGGAAGAAATGCATTACTATCACATAAACTTTCTTTGTCTGCCCTTTATCAAAGAGAGAAATAACTCACCCCCTATAATTAAATTGAACTCCTAAATATTTAGGCTTATAGCACGGGATGCAGGACTGCTTCTCCCTTGCCAGCTTCACCAGGGCTGCAGAACTGAGGCATTTTCAGAAATCCTTGGCAGGTGGAGGTGTGCTTACCCGAGGTGTGAGTCCCCAGCTGGGGCTGGTGGCCTCCCCTGCCTCTCCTTGGCTGTGAGAGTGACCTGCAGGGCCAGCTCCCCATGGCCATCCCAGCCCTGCATCTAAGCCAGTGCATTCCAGCCTGTGCATTCCAGTGCATCCACAGCCCTCTCAGGAGGAACAGCTACCTGCAGGAGCATGGTTGCTCCTGACAACAAAGGGCACAGTGTTTTCCTTGGAAGTGTATTCAGCCCCAGGCAAAATGACACCTTTTCCATGGGGTGTGCAGGGGAAAGATGATCATTTGAGGCTTTCTGCAGTGATTCACATTATTAAGAGAGACTTGAGTTATTAGGATGGTAAGAGAGCAGTCTCCAAGGCTGCAGATTATTGTCCATGAGAATTGAGCTGGACTTGAAGTTTTCTTCCTTCATGTACATGAAGAATGAGTTTGATGAATCTGCTGTGTGTGCTGGCTTTGGTGGGTGGAAGTTATTATTAAAGAAAGACAGGGTGCTCTTAATTTTGGGGTGAGATAAGATCAATATCTCCTCAGTTTAGGGAAACAATTAGTGTGGAAAACAACCAAAAGTCACACTGAAAAAATATTTCTGGGAGGTTTCCTGTGGGCTGGTGCTGCTGAAGATCTCAGGGTAGGTGAAGGTCTTTATACTTACTTTTAAAAATTTGATTTGTTCTTGCAAAATGATGTCTTGTGTCATGCAAGACAGAAGACATATGTTAAACTTCAGTTAGTGATTCCACACACTTCAGTTCATCTCTAGCAATTATCCCAAAGGGACTTTCCATTTAATGACTTACATACCTGTTTGAATTCTGTCCTGAGTAATGAATATCTTTTTTCTGGAGATGAAATCAGGCCCCTGAGGGAAAGAGCTATCAGAGACTCATGCAGTTCAGAGCTGGGCATTCCCTGCACAGTGGCTGCCACTTTTGAAACAAATCCAGAAGCATCCTCAGCAGGGAGGTGGGACCCCAAAAAGTCCAGAAAAGTGAAGGAAATCAAATTACAGCATCTGAAATAGTCTATGCTCAAATCTCTTGCACTCTGAGCTGTACAAATGGAGGCTGTGCTCGAAAGCTTCCTTCAAGAACTTGGAGGGAAACTACAGCAGTAGCAGAAAGTAACAGTGGTTATAATAAAGTAAGGGAAAAGCAAATTATGGTCACAACTTCAAGGCAGATCTCAGGGGACAAACCCATGATTTGCCAGAAAAACTTCATTTTCCTTTTTTAAAAAATCCTCTTATTCTCCTTTTCCTCCACCAGCCTAGCTTTGGTGATACTTCCACAGCACTGGAAGTCCTAATACTTTATGAACCTAATTTGATGTTTTCTAATTGAAGTTTAGCATTTGGAAAGATCAGAAAGCTGTCCCAGATCATTGTCTTCTTTTGTCCCATGGATTTTTTTCCACACAAAATCTCCTTGAATCTTCATTTTGTTGCCAGCACATTTTCTCATTTTCAGGTCTGATATTTTTCTTGTGAGAAGAGCAAACCTGACTGTACCTGAAATGACCATTCCAAAGCTGTCACATTGCCAGAGAATTTATAAATACTCCATAATAAAATAGCAAAAGATCTCTTTTCATAGCTTTTAACAAATAAATTTTAGTCTATTCAACGCATTAAATGTCCACCTGGTACTGTCTCATGGGTTTTTTGGGTGGGGATGCCACCAGCTGTGTATTTTTTATCATACTTCTGTATCATCTTAAAAGATTAAAGATTGATATAGAGCTTTTTTTCTCTGCCAGGTTCAAAGATTACTTCAGATACTGGTTCTCTGCATAATATATACTTAGTCAGTATTTCTGCAGTGAATACTATAGGATTCCATTTTTTGGATTATTTTCCTTCCACTTGTATACTCTCATTTATTGAAAATATATACACATATGCCTTTTCATTTATACTTCTGCCACTCACATTTAAAGCTTGTTGGTAAGGTATCAGGAGAATCAAATGTGTTTACACTGGGTATTGCCAAGAGGATTTACATTTCTCCAGAGCTTGGGCTCTGCAGAGGGTTTTGTAGCTGCCAACCCTACAAGGTTTGAGCTTTTAGAGAACAGGGGTGGGAGACAGCCCCAAAAGGTTGTTTGACAACAGGGGGTGAAGCACACTGCAGGTGCAGTGATACACAGGCAGGTATTTCTGCCCTCTTTCTGCACACAAAAGCAAAGCAGCTGTGGTACTGCTGAGGAGCAATGCAAGGTGGTGGTGATTGTGTGTGTTTCTAGTTCTTGAGATAGTGTGGGGTTAGGAGGAATGAAATAGTCTTACTAAAATGATACTAAATAACAGCACAAAAGCAGAATAAATGGAAGAGAATGAATAGAATAAACAGTGAAACGTCCTAAAGCATTAGCCTATAGGTTTTTAAAAATGCTTGAAATTAGAGACAGAAATTGAAATTAAAAAAACTGAAATAAGATCAAAAAGGCATGTTTAAGAATTTGGTTTTGTAACTCCATTGTGTTCAATGAAGGATGTTTTTGCACACCTTACCATCCTTTCCTGCCATCATTTATTAGAAGCAGGAGGCTAAAGCCTCAGTACAGGTCATCTGTTTGAATTTTGACAAGAAAAATTCTGTATTTTCTACTTTGGACAAAAGAAATCTGCTATATTTTTCTACATTGTTTCAGTGCTGATAGGGGCAAGTTAATTTATTAAAGATTATAATTTTGGGGGGGCCTGATATATTCTGATGCCAGCAGAATTCCCCCATCAGCTGGTATCACGGTGTGATTCCTGTGTGACTCACAAATGTTTAGCCCATGGGATTTGTCTTTTTTTTCTAGGGGTTTTAATTTGATGTCAAAAAACATTATTCTTTTAAAGATTTACAATTCTGATGGTCAAAAGCCAAAAGTACTGCTTTGCACTTGGCAGGGGGGTGTGTTTGCTTCAACCAGCAGTGCTTCTAAAGAATAACTTCAGTTGCTTTATGCCAAAGAGTCCCTGTGTCCTCTTTCAAAAGCCTTTCACGTTGCCTGCATGAGATAGTGTTTATGCCAAACACTCTCCCACATATTTTCAAAGCTTTTACTGGTGTTTGCACTGAAATTTTCCACCTAAAACCAGTTTAGGGCTCCATTTGATGTTTTTTGTATAGACATGCACTTTTATAGAATCCTAAAGGTGTGGAAGGGATCTGAAAGCCCACCCAGTTCCACCCTGTGCCATGGAGGAACACCTTCCACTGTCCCAGGCTGCTCCAAGCCCCATCCAGCCTGGCCTTGGACACTTCCAGGGATCCAGGGGCAGCCACAGCTGCTCTGGGCATCCTGTGCCAGGGCTGGGTCCAGGGACCATGGCAGGCAGCTTGTGTGGGCACTGGTGCCTGTGAGCTCCTCAGGCTGTGAAGGGATAATAAAATCTGGCCCATGGCACTGAGTAATCTGGTTATTTTAATCACTACATGTGACTCTCTGAATTATCATCTGTATTATGGGATAATATGATCTCTTTGGTATTCAGCAATGACTTCTTAAAAATTATCATATATATTATACAGAGCTAATATATTAAGAGATACCTTAAAGGCAATTGTCAAGTATGTGATTTCATCTCTAAGTTCTAATAACGGTGGTTAATGTTATAAATGCCTTTTAATGAAATTATAGGCTTGTAACCCTGCCCAACTATCCTTTGTGTGTCATATAATTAATAAGACCAAGCTTTGGTGTTGATCTCAGTGTCACAAAGCATCGTGCAAATTTCCATACTGATGGTAGCTGGTTAGTTTCCCATCAGAATAAGAATAAGGTTAAGGCCAGGCAGTTTGAGTATATGTTACCTTATCTTTAAAGGCAGCTGGATGGGCTTGTTAACAGAATATACTTCTAACAGAATATATATGCTCATAAAAAAGGGCCATTGATCTAATGCCTTATTATAATACTACAGGCAATATTTTAAGGGAGTGAAAAGGTGAGGGAGTTGCAGCACTTGGAATAAAGAATTGTTTTCCTTCTAATCCACTGAGGATAGTGAAAATTTGTGACCAACTTAAAAACCATTTGAAGATGGATGAGAATCTTTATCTTGAATTAAAGGCACTTGTCTGGAACATAAGGGAGCTGGGATTGTTTCCCAATGTGGTCTAATTTCTGGGGGGCTTTGGCTAAATTGATTATTTTTTACGGTCATCTGATTTCCTGTCTGAAGAACAAGGGCCGTAATATTTCTTTTCTTTGTCTCACATTTCCAGATTTTCAGCTTGCTGAAGCAGGAGAGTTATCTATATGTTACTTGGTTGGGTTTCTTCCCTTTGGTAATTGAATGTTATAGAATCATTCCTACTGGACTAACTCAAGGTCATCTAATCCTGCCTCCTGTTCAGAGCAAGAGCAATGTTGAACTTCTGCCCTCTAGGCCATTTTCTCATTGTAAATACTCCTAATTGAACCTGCCATTTGACATGCCACTAGTGAAAGTTACCTCTCAAAAATACATAAGTCTTTATTAGCATTATTGTCCTGTTGTTATTCCTTCAGGGAATGATGTACCTGGAAGAGAGGAGACTCGTCCACCGGGACTTGGCAGCCCGCAACGTCCTGGTGAAATCACCAAACCACGTGAAAATCACGGACTTTGGCTTGGCCAGGCTTCTGGAAGGGGATGAAAAGGAGTATAATGCTGATGGGGGAAAGGTGAGTACTCACCTGTCTGGCAATAAGCCTGCCATGCTGTGACAAATGTCCCCAAGTTCCTCCTCAGGTCAGTGTTCCTGTGGGATTGGTGGCTGTGGAATAGAGTCTGTCAGTGGCTGAGCAAAGCCCTGCCTTGCAGAAGAGCTGTGTTGTCAAAGCACACATAAAAGCTGCTCAGATTTTACACAGTGAGCTTCTCCAGGCATTGAAATAGAATTGCATGAGCAGTTCTCACACTCAGAATTGGGTTTTTCACGTGCTCCAGTTTGTGTCTTGTTTTGAATACTTGGGTTTCAATGAGTGATGGATGTTCTGGGGCATTCCTGCCCACCCTCTTTCTCTGGCCAGTACACACCTCAATAACATGCAGTCCCATTTTCCCAGACAAGCAATTTCTGTGAAAACAAAAGGGACCAGAATATGAGAATTTAGCTCTTCTGTCTCATTGGAAGAGCCTGTGTATGCTATGCCTTGTGTCCACCTCTCCAGTACCATGCTGAATGCCAGGCCACTAAAAGCCAGCTTGAGGATCATTTTGAAAACAGACATCATTTCCCCCTATTACTTCCCAGAAAACCACACTATGGCCATGTAGTGCCTTACCTGATTTCTGCCAGTTTCAGATTAATGCACGATAAAATTCAGAATAAGTATGTGGTGCTTCTGGCTGCTCCCTAAACATCTTGAAATTCCCCATTTGAATCTGTCACAAAATCCCAAAGGATTTGCTTCACCTGTCAGTCCTTTTCCTGGATGTTCAGTTTGCGTTCTGTCTCCTTGCTCTCAGTGTTTCCTGTGCTCACTCCTGCCCTTGTCTGGGACACACAGCTGTTGCCAGTGTGTGCTGTTCTCTGGGATGAGCTGCTGCCTCGTTTGTGTGGCTGCTGCCCTTGGATCACCTGGGCAGGTCAGTCAGGGAGATGAGGAGCTTGGGAAGAGCCACCAATGCATTCCCATTTCCCCATGGAAAGATGCCTTCTGGCAGGGAAGGTGGGGTTTTGGCAGCTTTCCCTGGTTCCTTCATTTCTGTAATCCTCTCCTCAGTGACCCCTCAGCCTCTTCCCTCCATCTGACAGAGAATGACAGAAAAAGAGTTGATCCTTGCAAACCAGCTGTTCCCTGGCAGCTGTGTCTTGGACTTGTTACCCTGCTGAGAGCTCTGGAGTGGGATTTGTGTCAGATGTATCACTTGCCATGTCCAGAGAAGCATCCTGTGAAATCCAAAGGACATTGGCAGCATCAAGTTGTATTGGGAGCATGCTAAGGGATGTTCAGACTGGACAAACAAGTGTTTGTCAGCAGAGGTGCTGCAGTTTCCATCCTTGAAGGTTTTCAGGTCCCTACTGGACAAATCTCTGAGCAACTTGAACTCATCTCCTCAGAAGCTGAACCTGCTGTGAACCTGAGGTGGGACTAGAGGCCTCCTGAATCACTTCCAGCCTGAGTTATCCCATAATGAGCAGGGCAGCTTAGCTCCTTCAGCAACTCTTCACATCTGGGGTCCAATGGGAATGAAAGCAATGCACTTCTGCAGAGTTTCGTGGGGGAGGATGAACTGTCTTTGCAAGAGTTAAGGCAGCCTTTATTCCCAGGTGCTATTTTTGCCATAACTCCATAGGTTATGTTCATTAGGGAACTTCATGGAAGGTAGTTTCATAAGGCTTGGAATGAAGACACATCCTCTGCTTTTACTCCCACCATCTGTTCCGATTTTGCCTGCAGTTACTCATCCCTTTGGTTTATTCCAGTACCTCTTCCATAGTTCCAAACTGGAGGCAACTCATACAAATCCCTGCCAGGTAAAAATCCCAAGTGTTTGTCCGTCAGAAATTCGCAGACTGCGAGGCTGTTCCTGCTCAGGAATGGGAAGCACCACGAATCCCATTTTAGCAGGAACTCCAGAGGGTGGGCTGTAATGCAGGAATGAGGTTTGCTATGCCTGCACACCCTTCTCTGGCAGAAGAGATGAGCTCTTGTGCCCTGAGGGTGATTCCCTGACATGGGAACGGGGGGCTGCTGACTGCATTTGGGAAGCAGCTTTGCTCACTGCAGTGCTGACACAGAGCTGGCTGCATTTCTGACAAATATTAGGAGTGAACAATAAAGCACTGCACATTCTCCTTGATGCCTGTTTGCCACGATGATGATGGGGATGGTGGAGTGTTGTGGTCACTGTGCTGTAACCTGGCCTCATCAGAGAACAGCTGAGATGGCAGTGTTGCTACCTCAGATTGCAGAGATTGCAAACTATTAAGGGAAAAACCCTGCTGCATCCCACCTTGTCTGCTGCACTTCAGATTTAGGGGAATTACATGCAATTTTGGTGTTGGTCCCTCTTTACCCAGGTTGGATGAAAACAGGAGTTGTTCCACTACTTGTGAATCAGTAAATATCAGAAGTTCTGCAGGTAACTGGTTTGTCTTTCTCACCTGCAGGTTTTATGCCCATTCTAGAGGGAGCAGGAGCAGCCATTTCCTCAGGGATAGTGCTTCCTTTTTTCAAGCTCACCGTTGAAGGAGGCAGGGAGAAAGTTATCTTCATACAGGGTCTGGTTGGATTGTTTTAATAATGTATTTCTAAGGTTGCATTTCTCTTGTCCTTCCCTAGATGCCAATTAAGTGGATGGCTCTGGAGTGCATACACTACAGGAAATTTACCCACCAGAGTGATGTGTGGAGCTATGGTAAATCTTCATGCCATTAGTTTAAAAAGTTGTGTCTTTTAAAGCATTAAACCAAGCTGTGTTAGTATGTTAAAGATATCCTCTTTTCTCAAAGGAGTTAATTCCGGAGGTGTTTGCTCTCCAGGCTTTTTTTTTTTTTTTTTTTTCCCCTTTAAATGTGTAACTCTAAGCAGCAATTGTTACTGTCTCCTGTGTTACTTCCCTGCTCAGTGAAAAATATTATCATGATGTTCCCCACTGGGGTGAGTGCCTCGAGGTCTGGTCTGGTAGCAGTTTGGCTGATTATTATGACAGAAGAAGACCTCTTTCAGCTAAGCCACAGATTCATAAAAATACAGCTGCAGGTCACAATTTTCAGCACCCTTTGAAAGGCTCAACTCTAAAAGCCATGAATGTCAAAAAACATTTTCAGGCTTATGGGACTTTCTCTACCTAGAGTCAGATAAAAGGGAATTTGTCATAATACAGAGCAAATATGGCAAGAGAAAGAAAAGGAAGACACAAGCTCTCCCAACTAACTAGAACAAACTCCATTTAATTTCACAGATAACTTGGGAATTGGTGAGCTACACACACAGAGGAAAAAGTCATATTTGAGAAATGAGGTGTTCGTTCAGTGTTGCTAATGGTTATTCTGATGAGCTGTTTGCCACATCTGCTGAGGCCTCTGCCTGTTTATCTGGTACAGCCATTACTAATAAAATCATCTATACCTCTGTAAATGGGAATTTGCAGCAGTATCTGGGGCTATGGAGTCCTATTTGCATTCCCTGTTGCCATATGATTTTGAACCAAGAGGGTGTTCAGCTCTATTCATTACTCACTTTTACCTGTGGGTAGCAGCAAAAGACACTGTTTGCTGTGGCTGGGTAGCTGCCCTCTTCTAGTCAGCTGAAAAAAGCCTGGGAGAGTTCAACTGATCTTGTAAAGCTGCTCTTCTCTTTCTCTTCAAATTCTGTATACCCTGGATCACTCAGGAAAAAATATGCCTTCATTTATGAAATTCATTTTAAATGCAGGAAGCCCAGAACGTCTATAAACAGAAAGGAAAAGACCATAAACAATTGACAAGTTACAGTTATTTAATATCAACACAGAGATGAATGAGGGTGAAATAAATATGGTTTGCTCGTTGGGTAATTTTGCCCATCACTTTTCACATTAGCATGACAGTTGTCAAAATATGGTACTGATCTGAGGCGTGCATAAAATGACCTTTGCAATACAAATAAAAGCTAAACAAAATGGTGTGAGAGCAGCATTTTCAATATTTAAGATTCTCTCCAGGCATAAATTCTTTTACTTATGATATATGATCTTTATTTCCAGCTCTGAAGCGAAAACAAATCCTACGGCTTTTCAAAAAGAGAATCTCGGGTTTGCAGTACAGCACTATTGTAAACTCAAATCCATAAGGTGATTTAAGGGAAAAAAAATGATAGCAGTGCCTGTGAATGACTTACAAGGCAAAGCCAATGACCTAATGGTACTCAGTGCTGTACCTTTGTGGGAAATTGATGCTCTAAGTTAGGGAACATCTGTGCTTTCCCCCTTAAAATAATAGAGTACATCAGGCATTCATTTCCCTTTTTGATAAAAGAGTGTGATGCATTCTTTTGTTATTGCACCCATTTACTTCACCACCCTTCATTTGTCTCAGACCTTTCTGGTGTGCCTCTCATGCCATTTCTTACAGCAATAAAAATGAGGGAAGTTGCTTTTGGAGATTACCACCAAGTGCTGTTTCCCCATTTTCCAGAGTTTTAAGTGGTGGAGTGCTGCTGTTGTACAGGAAATGAAGAGCTTGACTCCAGATAGAAGAAAGATCAGAAAGGCTTTATTTGCAATTTTGCACAGCCTTTTTATAACATGCTGTGCTAAGGAACTGTATAATTGGTCAGTAAAGACAATACTTCTCTCCATTGGTTAAATCATAGAAACAACACCTGTGAGAGGGTTGTATGAGAACCTAGATGTGTTATGAAAAAAATAGAAGACTTATTTACATTCACTGTCCTTGACAGGAATGAATTCTCTCAAGGGAAGAAGAAATCAGCTACTACAGGCTGAAAACTGCAGAGACTCAGAAAATCAGCCCCACAGTGGATTGTCATGGTTTAAGCCCAGATGGCAGCTGAGCACTGTGCAGTCACCTGCTCACCTCCTGTCCCCCCAGTCCAAACCTGAGTGTTGTGAAGAATTAGAGGTTGCAGTCCAGAACTGGGCCAGGATACTCTGCTGTGAGAGACTGAGAGGGGATCTGGGTAGTGTGGCCTCAAGCACTGACACTCTTTGTTCTGCCCAGGAGTCACCATCTGGGAGCTGATGACCTTTGGTGGGAAGCCCTACGATGGAATCCCAACTCGAGAGATCCCCGACCTCCTGGAGAAGGGAGAGCGGCTGCCCCAGCCCCCGATCTGCACCATTGATGTTTATATGGTGATGGTGAAGTGTAAGGAATTGGCACTTTTGATACCCCTGTGCTGGCTGCAAGAGGGACACTTGTTTAGAACCTTTGCATAGATGGTGTGTGACAGAGCTGGGAAACAGGGCAAGCTGCTGCTGCACAACAAAAGCTTCCCAAGATCCTGTAAATCTCATTTAAATACTGTCTGCACATCTTTTGCAATTCTGCAATTGTTAGCCATGAAGGGCCCAGTTAGCTCAGCTTCTTATTACTGTCAGATGTTATCTCATAGACTTGCTGGGAAGTCAGAATTGTATGATTGTTATTGTAAACCCTTGTCATTTCCATGACAATTGATTCTGATGTAAAAAAGATAGTATTAAACATAATTATGGCACATGGATACCCAGCCAGAGAAGGTTGTAAGGAGAAATCCCGTTTCCAAATATTGAGGAAAGAAATCGTGAATGTTTTATTGTTAGTAGCAAGAATGATGATTGCAACATTAATAATAAAAAGTGAAATTAATAGAAGAAATGCTACAGAGAGGATTATTTTTTATCAGTCTTAGTCCAGTTAAAAATTTTATGAATATTTTTACTCCAGTAAAAAAGAAAAATGTCTGCACATGGTTTCTTCCAACTTTTTGTCTCCAAGATACCCCCTCTAATGACAGTATCCTCCAAGGTTATGTTTCTAATTTAAAAAGAATTAGAAATATCTCTCTGATATTTCTGGCTTAATTTAAGTGAGATTAACATACAGACATCTCATCCATCATATATACTCCTTTCCCTTTTGCTTTGTACACAAATGCCCTGTAAAAAAAAAGGAAAGGACAACTAGAAGTAAATTAAGTGTCATCTGAAAACAGCTGTACTGTGCAGGGAGGTGTGGAAATTAAATTGTGCAAGGGCTCTGTTGAGTGCAGAAATGTCCCATGTGGTGAGACACATCCTTAATAAAAGTCAGTCAGTGCTGGTATCTGAGTGTGCAATATGGAGAAAATTGCAAGGTGGGGTTGCTGTCTCTGGGACAGAGGAGCCTAGCAAATTAAGAATAATTCCATGCAGTAAGGAACAATCTAGTCTGGCCAAAACCAGCTCTTTCCCCTTTTATGCATCATAGAATTCTAGCTTTCATTCTTCTGGGTTCTTTATTGCAACTTTTCTTTAGGCCAGAGCTATCAAGCCCTTCAAATATGTGCATTTAAAAAAAAAGGGAATTATTTCCACCCTTGACACTTCACTGTTTTCCTTCTCACCTTGCATCCAGGCTGGATGATCGATGCTGACAGTCGGCCAAAATTCAAGGAGCTGGCTGCTGAATTCTCTAGGATGGCTCGAGACCCTCAGAGATACCTGGTGATTCAGGTAAGCAGCCCTGCAGTATCCCAGGGGTGGGAAAAGGATTCTGTCTGTGCCACCCAACTGTCAGGGGTGTTGCCTTGGAATCTTTGGAAGTTCGAGGTGCTCTGGAACCTAAAGCAAACAGTGACCACACTGTTATACCAGCATGAAGCAGAATGACAGTGTGTCTCAAAAATAATAATATTGATAAGACAACAATCTGAAATTAATTTCCTAGGCTCATGTTGATGAGCACATACACAGTCTGGCTTCACAAGCTGCTCAGTGCTTTGCATTCCCTCATGAAACCAGGGACAGGTTTTGTCCATCCGTGTACAGTGGATCTATTTTTAGACCAAGGACTTCCCTGGTTCTAAAATTGATTGGGCTGAGTCTTTTCCCTGCACTGCTGAGATCACAAGCAGGGGTCTTTTCACAGCCTGAAGATGAAAGTTTCTTAGAAGACAGGGAGCTGTGTCACACTGGTACCTCTAATGCTCGGGAGGAGCTTTCCTCTCTGTTCTCCTCACACTCTGAGGGCTCTGGAGGTTTCCCATCCCTGTGACAGGGCTCATCCTTCATCCCATGAAATCCCACAGTTTGGTGTTGGATTTCCCTGGGTAGAGCTGCCAGGTGAATTCTGGTGTGTTCCTGCACACTGTGAATTATCCTGCTCCCCTTCAGCTTCAGGGCAAGGAAATAGGGTTGGAAAGTGAAATACTAGTCAAGAGGAATTTTGAACAAGGAATGAGGAATTGCTCTTGCAGTGGTAAATTCCCCACTGAATGAGGAATTCCCCACTGCTGTAAAGTGGGGAATTGTAAGTTCATTGTAAGTTCAGCTGATTCTGGAAAAATCAGTCTGAGTACATGACTTTGTTAGAAAGGATGTGTTTCCTTATCCCAAATACCTCTTCCCTCTGTTTCTCCCCCTGCCCTCCTTGCCCTGTTGCCTGCTCTGGTGGGTGTTCCATCTCTCCAGTGCTCCTTGCAGACAACCTGAGCTCCTGGAGGACAAACCAGGCTCACTGCATGGCACTGGTGCCTCTGCCACCACCACTCCCCATCCCTCCCGGGTGCAACCAGCAGTGACAGACTTGCTGCTCAGCTTTCAGATGGGTCTGCATGCACCCCACAGCACAGCCAGCATTCCCTGCTGGATTCCACGTGTGGCACAAGCATTCTGGAGCAGTGGGAGGCCACTCTCCAGCCAGCCAGTGGAGTTTAGCATTGTTTCTATAGGCTGATAGGTGTCTGTGGCATGGGCTGCCTTTTGGGATCTTTGGTGGTGCCAACCAAGTGACACAAATCCATAAGTGGATTTCCTCTCAAGCTCATAGGTGTCATTTCAAGGGACTGTTCTTCCCTGGTGTGATTTTTGTTGTTTTCAGCTCTCTTACATTCTGCAGAACTTTCCATATGGGTAGGAGAGAAATTTACCCTCTAAGTGCCTCAAAGTACAAAATAAAATAAAGCAAACATCCAGACACAACAGTTTCCTTGTAACTGCCCACCCCTCCTATCTGAGCATAAATAGCTGAGATATTTCACAAAATGTGTCAGAACTTGGGTCAGAAACTGATCTTGTATAGGGAAAAGAGGAAAGAAAGAACAAAATCTCAATCAGAAGAATACCAAAAACATGGTTTTGCTTGATTCATGCAGTTACTCCCTCCTTGTTATCATAATCCCAGAAAAACAAAAAATAAACACACAACCATCCCACAAATTATGTGGATGTAGTGCTTTTGAACAAACAAACCACCATGTGTGGTCCCTGCAGCCTGGCTGCCAGGGCATTAGGAAGGCTGAAATTCTCTCTTTGGGAAATTAATCCATCTTTTGATGTTTCTCCTCTCTCCATACAATCTGTTTAGGGAGATGATCGTATGAAGCTCCCAAGCCCGAATGACAGCAAGTTCTTCCAAAATCTTCTTGATGAGGAAGACCTGGAAGATATGATGGATGCTGAAGAGTATCTCGTTCCTCAAGCCTTCAACATTCCTCCTCCCATCTACACCTCCAGGACAAGAATTGATTCCAACAGGGTAAGAGCGAGCTCTGACAGAAAATATTGGTTATTATAAAAGCACAGGTGGAGATTTAAGCACACCAATCAAACACAGGCCAGCACTGCCTTGGGAATTACAAGCTCCCATTGTAAGGAGAGTGGCTATAAAAATGTTGTCACTGGACTCCCTGTTCATTGTGCCCCAGTGAATTCTAAATTACTAGGCCAGCCTTGAGTGAACAGAGGCTCAGCTTGGGCTGCCTGTCTGACAGCACAGCTGAGGCTCCTGGAGTCAAGCAGTGCTGCATCTGCACTGTGACATGGCCAGGAAGGCCACAGCCCTGCTGCTGCCATCCTGCTGTGCTGGCAGGGTGGGCACTGATGGCACTCAGGGCAGCTGGAATATGCAGATAATGCAGCTTTTGTGTCTGGAGCCAGATTTCCAGCCCAGCCCCTCTTCCTGTTTGCTTGTGATGCTTTCACAGCCCCCTGCCCAATTTGTGTTTGTGCTGAGCACGTGGCAGATGTTGGCAGGCTGATCTTTGCACCTCCCTGTCAGGGAGGAAATGCTCTTCACTGTATGTGGGGAATTGAGGCACAGAGAGTGTGCAGGGGGAATTCAGCTACAGAACTCCATCCAAGGGATAGGGATACAATCTAAGCTCCTCCCCAGACCTCATTTCGTGTTACTGGAGCAGCAGGGGTGAACACTGCTGCCTGTCCTGGGCATTTCCAGTAGGATAAGTTTCCTTCTGGAGATGTCCTTCTCTATCCACTGACTCCTGGCAGCTGCAGAGCAGTCTCAGCCCTGCTGTGTGAGCTCTGGGGTGTTGGATCTTGTCCTACACCTCCGTGCCCTGCTGCAGGTGAGGAGCTAAGTCAGATGTCTGGAATCTCTTTTCCCTCCTCAACAGCTCTGACCTCTGCCTATTCCTGTGCTTGGCTCCAGCCTTTCCACAGCTCAGCTCCCACCCTTCTCACACAACCAAGAGGTGGTACAGTGCATTGCTGATGTGAGGGCATTCATTCAGGTGTGCTTTAACTAGGGACTGGTTTTCTCTCCAGGCTCCTTTTGGTCCAAAGTCACAGTTTAAATCCTAAGTATAGTCCCTTGGAAATGGTGGTGGTTATTCCTCATGTTTTAGGCACCTTTTGGACATTTATCCTTTGCTGAGGTAGTTCCAAATTCATATCCAGGTGTGAGCTGATTACAGCATGTGAGACAGGGGTGAGTGAAGGAGCTGAGTGTAATCTGAGCCAGTATCTGTGCTCTGGCCATACCCTGCAGGAAGCTCCTTACCCTCTCCTGGGGAAATCAGTGCTTTCTGGAACAAGGAAGACAAATCTGATCTTCATAGTCAGTTTGGAAGGAAACCGCTGCTGTTTAAAGACAAGGAAACTGGAAATGTCTGGATTCATGTAGCATTTCTCCTGCATCACTGAAAGACTGTGGGAGTGGGGATGATGCACGATTTAGCAGCAAGTGAGAAACTTTTTGTGGCTACAAGAGTTAATTGATGGTGATCTGAAATTAGTCAGGTTTACTACTAGCTCTCTCTGGAGAGGGTGTTTCCTTTCCTGCCAACTTCTGGGGAAGGCAGGGAAGGACAGCAGTTACCTTTGGAAGGTACTCACTGTCACAGGGATGTAAATCACTGGAGCTTAGTTTGACACAGTGGAGTGATTCTATTTACATCAACACAGAGCTGAGAGAGCAGGGGCTGACATCTTGGGTTTGTTACATTCATCTCTCACTCCCATATCTGCTGGAAACACTGCATTTAATGGAAAAAATCTTACTAGAAAAATGTACTTAATTTTTCAACAGCTTCTTTTGCACTCTGTCTTTGGTACCAGCCCCACTGAGGAGCCCACTAGAGCTGAGGGAATTCCAATAACAGTCTTAGAGTTAATATTCTGAAAGATGTATTTACAATGTGTTAGTGGGCAGCCAATATGATCACTGGGATATTCATGGAATGAAAACACAGGCATTTATTTTTATTATTATCATTAGTGATGGTGGCGATGGTGTTGTTATACAAAAATTCAAATAACTTTCACAAAGCTTTTTCCCAGCTTGAAAGCACATCATTGCAGCTCCTTGCACACACATGATCTCCTTGAAATGAACAGAGATGCAGAAAGAGACCCCAGGCCTATTTTTACCCTACAGAGAGAGTCCATCACATTCTTGACGTGACATCTCCTTTCCTCAGCTCACAATTTCCCATCTTGGTTTGAAGCTGTGATCTTGTGCCACGAAGGACAGTGGGAGCTTTGCTTTGCAATTCAATTGAATGACAGTGGGAAGACTGTATTCTCTTCTCAGTAACTCCTGTTGCTGGGAATTTTTCTCTGGCATTGTACAGCAATCTAACATTTAAACAAAGCTGGAATTACCCTTTGGCAAAAGTTTTCAGTTTGGGAGCCAAGTTGTCTGACCCAGATCAGACAGAGAGGGCCAAGCTGGAAGCCCTGCACCATTGCAGCACTCCTGGTTTCCTTTGCAGAGAGTGTTTTCTGGAGGTAATACACGTGTGCAGAAAGACACATAGGTTTTGTTACCTTTGTGAAGGCTCAGTTTTTGGTATGTTAACTATTCTTTTAGTGAAGATTGATTTAAACACACACGGTTTCTCCTTTAAGGTAATGGTGCCTCTGCTGTGCATGGTTCAGTACAGATGGATGTCAGCTACAGGAACCACACAGAACTGAAATGCTGTCAGAGCTCTCTGTCTGCACTTGTCTGATGCTGTCTCAGTGTTTCCTTTGGATGGGCTCTGATTTATGCTTGTTTAGCATAGCATATTGATACTGCACAAACTCATTATGGTGCTGCTGCAGCCATGGACACCAAATGAATGGATACAGCTTAGGGAGTCTGTGTTCACTGTGTCTGGAAAATTGCATTCTGTGGGGAGATTGTGAGGCACTTTGGTGAAGCAAAACAGGCAAGAGCTTCATGATCTCCAGGTCATTTTTAGGGATGAGAAGCATGACAGATACTGTATGTCCCAGCCTAGCTGTTCCAATGGCAGGTGTAGTGGCCAAGGAGTCAGACAGGGCACTGTGCTGACAGTGTTGGTTGAATGTTCCAGCAGCACAGCTCCATGGGGACACAAGTGGGCAGGAAGAAAGCAAGGAGATCATGAACCTTCTCCCATGTAGGCTTTGAAGTCAAGGAATGAAGGAAGGACAGGAACATTTACTTTCTCAGGAAAGTTTCCCTGCAGTGGTCTCAGGTCTAAATGCTTGCAGCTTCTTGGTGGGGGAGGCACCCATGGAGGAGGTTTGTGTGAAACACTCCCCCATGGGAAGAAAAGAGCTTTATGTGCATTAACACTGCAGTGCTGCAGCCCGTGGATAGAACACTGGAGAGAGGGAATGCTTCTGGGAAGTTGCCAGCTCCCAAGGAAGTCTCAAATCCTTCTTTCTCTAGGGGTTACAGAGATGTATGAAGCTGCAAGGCTCAGACACAGCTTCAGCATTTCCATCACATCCACACTGGCTTCCTGCTGGCATGTCCTTGGGACCCACCTGTGCTGCTGGGAGCAGAACCCTGCACAGGCTCTGACCCTTAACAGTGGCCTCTGTTGTGAAGTCCACTCTGTGGCTGCTGCAGCTTTTAAATAAAAATGACCATCCTAAGCTAAATTGAATCCTTTCATTGGATCTGAAACTCTTAGTTGCAATTTTGTCTCTGGCTTTTTCCAGTTTTCATTTTCCACTGTCTAGAGATACTCCAGGAACAGAGTTTTAGAAGCTCTGTGCTCCTGAGAGATAAGCTGAATCCTCAGCAGTGTTTCCATGAGCACAGGACCCCAGCTAGTGCTGGAGTGTCCTGCATTCACATCCATTAGATGATTCATTCAGGTATTTGTAATGAGTGCTGTCCTGTGTGTGCACAGATAATGCTAATACAGCAGGCACTCTGTGTTCCCCACGATGCTTTTTGCTCTAAATCCTTGGCTAATTCCTGATGAAAACTGTCTGTACTGTTTATTACTCACTGATCCATACACTGTATATCATGGAAGCACCTGCTCACCCTACAATTAAGTTTCAAGCAATGTTTTTAGAGAGATGTCTAATCCATATGTCCATGGAGACTATCCTGCTTGGCTGAAGCGGACTATGGGATGCTGGAAGCCAGTTTTCAATTCTCTGAGCAGTGTGTGGTGTGCCACTGCAGCAGTCCTGGCGTAGCCTTAGGTCTGGTGGTGCAGCATCCTTGCACCTTGGCAAATCCAGGAGGTGATGTCTTTAGTTTTAGCTTCCATGTTTTTCAGATTCTGTGCTTCCCAGGTGAGCAGTTCTGAGCTTCACATTCAGTGTCACTCAGCTCTCTTCACAGAGCAGGTAACAAAACAAATCCTTTTCCTGCTGATGACCAAGGACAGTGGTTACAAGTTTTCAGGCCCAAAAGCACAAACAGTGGTGAACTGAAGAGAGAAACAAGAAGGATTTGACTTCATAACCTGAAGCTGTAATTGGACAATTAAACCCCAATATGTAAATGGACCCAAACTTATAGAAGTGTGAGACCTCGTGACAGCTCAGCCATTTTGTGACCATTTTGGGTCCACCTTGGGTGTAGCCCTGGCCAGGCTCTTGTCCTGCCCAAGGTGTACCCTAAAGGCCTTTCAATAAACATCTGCTTTATTCTCTAGCTCTGTTCAGTCTCTGTTCCAGGTCAGCCTTCCCAAGGCATCAGTTTCTGGTGACCCAGATGGGACAGTGAGGCATCAGAGGCAGGCCTGGTTTGACCATGACTCCTCCTGTGTCCAGGGCTTCAGCAGCACCTGTTCCCATTTCTTTTCCTGCAAGAGAAGGCCATAAAGTGTCCCTGCCCAAGCCATTTCTCCAGGTGTGTCCTGGCCACATGGCACTGATGGCAGTAGAACTGCTTCATGTTGAAGTTAACCCAAAATTAATAAGAAGAGGCCTCCAGGTTATATGGAGCCATTAAAAGCATTTTGTCCAACCTTCTGGCATAGCATAGACAAGAGTCTCTTGTCTCTTAATTTCTGCATCAAGTGCAGAAATTCTATTTGAGGTGGAGTTTGTCTTTTAGAAAGATTGTCTTGATTGTATCAGGTGGATGGAAATACATCACAGTTTCACTGGGAAATTAATGCTGACTCTTCAGCAGGGTTTGGAGCCTGTTCCTGTCTGCCATGCACTTTTTTGTGCTAGAGTTAAGGAGCTGCCAGCTACCAGAAATCTCTGGTTATCATGGAGTGATTTTTGTGCAGGGTCAGGAGCTGCACTCAGTGATCCTTGTGTGCTCCTTCCACTTCAGGATATTCTGGGATTCTGTGATTCTTCTGCTTGAAAGGCCAAACTGGGTATTACCATTTGTATGTGCTTGCTGTTAAATGATGACAACACAGATGTCTTTTTTTGGTTTTTTGTTTGTGGTGTTTGCCACCTTTCTGCTTCTGCAGTGTCTTCCCAAAAAGTAATATGACCAAATCTTCCCCTAAATTTGATACCTCTTAGGGCAGTCTGTCAGGTTATGGTCTTCTTTAGTTATTTCTAGCCCTTTTCTTTAATTGCTGCCCCTTAAAAGATGATAAAAAACTTCCTGAAAATCTTAGTAGTCTTTTTTTTTTTTTTGCCTCTGTCACTTCCTTATGTAAGTGTGGCAATAAAATCTCCAATGCCAGAACAGATGGTCTTGTAAATGAACTAGACATTGATTCAAAGCATTTCATAGTGTTTCAGATGATTACTCTGAATAACTCTATATTAACTCTCTTGCTTCTTTAAAACTGCATGATTACTTAGAGGAGTTTGTATGAGCCCTTCTGTATGCCTTTTGCTAAACATTACATTTTGTGTGTGTCCCTAGGAGAATCCTGGCAACTGGCTGCATTTACTGCCTTCAGAGCTTTAGGGTAATTCTCAAAGTCCACCAAGCCCCTCTCAAGAGCTCCAATTCCCATTTTCTGCTTTCCCAAGCCTTAATTGCAGAGGTAGGAGCCTCCTGTCTGTTCTGCTCTGCCTTTTGCATTAAGCACTTCCCAAGAGCTGTGAGTGTTTGGTTGGTGTCTGGCACACCATCACAAGTATTTCTTACCTATTTACTGCTTTTCTTCTGGGAAATTCTTCTGGGTCTGTTTCTAGTCTTTGTTGAAAGTGTGGATAGCACAAGGCCAACCTTGTCCATGAAAAGCAGGAGGTGAACCCAGACTAATACTCATCAACCTAATTTCATTGTTTAGAGTGAAGAAGCGCTAAGAATAAGCAGGCAAAAATATACTATAAAATATATTACATGAAAAATTATTTTGGTCTTAATATTTTACATTAAAAAAAGGAAAGCTTCCTACAAAATATGTGTATCTAGAACAGGTGTATTTCAATACCTTTTTAAAACTTGCTAGGCTTGCTAGAGGAGAAAGGAAGAAAATTCTTGTGGAGGACTCAGATGGAATATACAATTCCTGGGTCTTCACAGAGAATTCTTTGAAAATGCTTTCTGGCAATTAGTTTCTTGCTTTGCAGACAGGCTGGCTGAAATCAGTGATAGCTCTCAAGGAGTAAACCCTTCTCAGCCTGAGCTGATTATCAGGACCAACTGGTCAAATTAACTCAGGATTTTGCAGGGAAGTGCCTTAAGACAGCACTTTTTTATTGTATTAACTATTTTCTGTCACATTCAGGCACATAGCTTTAGAGTCAGGCATAGAGTTGGAGACTTCCCTAAGGAATGGGATGGTATTTTGGCTACTACAAATTGTGAGATGTTTTAATAACAAAATCAGCACCTCACAGTACTTTCTGCAGGCTCAGTGGGAGAGACAGTAGTGTTCATTGCTCCCATCCTTGATGTGTGACATGTAAATTCATTGAGCTTTAATATAAACTGGTTTAAAATCAGGCAGCATCTGCTTGATCCATGAATAGCTGCTGGCTGTGCTAACAGTAAGAGAGCTCACAGCTGATCCATTTTCTTTTCTATCCTGAAAAGAAAAAGTCAATAGATATAAAAAGAGTAAGTAATAAATATTTTTACACTGCACTGATGAGGCATTCTTGGAAAACAGCAAGCTAAACAACTCTACATAATTCAGTAGATGGAAAAGTGGACTGAGAGTCAGGAAATAATTATGAGAGCTGGGAGAAAATTTTCCTTCTGTGACAAGATGTGAAGCAGAAATTGTTAATGGAAAATATCCATTTGTGAGGAACACTATTTCTGCTTTTCTTAAAATAATAAAAGCACCTAAAAAAACACCCAGGGGCATGATTTGCAAGTGCAGCAGGCAGAGCTGCAGGGAGTTGCCTCCTAAACACCAGTCTGGCCCCCAAGGTGCAGAGTCCTCAGTGTCCCAGGGCAGTGGGGCTCGTGGGATAATGCCTTGGGAGGACTCCCAGGTGGCAGGAGGACTATAGAGCACCCTGTAAAATAAACACTAAATACTGTACTTTCTAAACATAGATGCAATGGAGCTAAATGCCAGCACAGCCTAAAAAAATGCCCTTTGTTAGCCAGAGAAAAGAGTCTGTCTTTCTTGTTGAATGCTGCGGGAGGGGAGGGGAAAATAATTTTCAAAGCTATAAAAAGACTCTCCAAAAGATGCAGTTGGGAGAAGTGGGAGGAGGCACAGATGAAGTGTAGATTTAGAATGTTGAGAAATGATTATTTTATCCAAATCAGCTGGATGGTTAGTTCTTTTAGACTATTATTGCCACCAGAACCTCAGCCCTGCTCTAAATCAACTCAGCATTTCATCAAGAAGCCTATTCTTTGCTTTAAGAGACCAAGAGTGCACAATTATGGGTTTCTTTTCCCCCTTGCATAATAAAATTGGGAGATTATCATCAAGTTTCTATTCAGATTTTAGGAAGGCTTTTTTATTTTATTTTTAAAACCCATCTTTGTCGGTAAAAGCTCCCTGTTCAGGCCAGCATGTGGCAATGATTACTGCTGTAAAGGCTTCGATGGAGATGTGCTCTATTTCATCCTCAATGAGGGTTGATGGCATTTTGAGAGGCTCAGAATATCCTTTGATTACTGTATAAAACAGGCTGGGGAAGATGGCAGTGCAGTGTTGCTCATAGGAGGGGGCTGCTGCTCCTCCCAGGATCGCTCATCAGCTTTCCTTTGTGCCTTTTTTTTTGGGGGTGTTTTTTTTTTTCTTTTTGTCTTCCATGTCACAATCACAAATCATGGGTGTGTTGTGGTTTTGGTCCTATTCTCCATCCTTTCCCTGTTTTGGGATTTGAAGCTTGAGGTTTGTACAGAAAAGGAGATGCTGCTGGTCCTGTGCTTTGGACAGCACAGGAGCAGGAGCAGTGCTGACCTCTGTCCCACAGGGAATTGTTAGAACAGGTGCGAAATGCTACTTGGTGCCTTTCAAATTGTGGGGAATGGCTCAGTGTTAAAAGGTGCCATTTACTGTAAAGTGTCTTGGAGAGTGTATTAAGAAAGAGTGGCAGAAAGCTAGTCCTGGGTGAGAGGCAGGATGGGGAGGCAAGGGGATTGAAAGGAAAAGATGGGCAATGCCAGCTGTCTCTCCTGCTCTGCTCTGACACTCAGATGCAAACTGTCTTTGCATTACATGCAAAGTAAAAGGCAAAGGGAATCCTTGCATCTCCCTTCTTGTGCCATGCTAAGATCAAAGTGCATATTGTGTCAGCTGAAATCCATTTGCCAGCCCCTCTGGAGGCAGGAAGGATGCAGGTTTCTGAGCTCCAGAGAACAGGTGGGTTTCCAAGCCTTTGGTGCCATACAGCAGGAGAATGCTTTTATTTCCAGCCTGGTATCAGGCTCAAAGAGATGAGGCTACAGGAAAGCATTTCACCTGCCTTTTCCTGTCAGTGTAGCTGGATACTGAGATTTGTGCCCAAATTTGGTATCTCTTAAGAGATGACTTGGCAGTGGTGTCATCTTTGACTTCTCAACTTGAAGTGTCAGGCTGAAAATATATGGTTTATGTCTGGTATTTTCCACTATCAGCACAGGAAATACTCAGTGCTCTGTATAGGTTTGTTTCCCATACCACTGTGCCAAGATTTTGTTTGTGATATATGCCATTTACTGTTCACAGTCCAGACTAAATTAGTCCTAGAAGGCAGCTTGGGTATCCCAATCCATATGGACTGCTCTAAAAGAGTTGAAGAGTTAAGTATGAAAGTCTTAAAGAGTTAAGTATGAAAACAGCTGTTAGGAGAGAGCATTTTGGAAGGGAAAGTGGTGATGATTCATCTGAAGCTGAGGAGTTGCTCGGTGCTGACCTGAGCCCAGGGGCCAGTGAAACATCCATACTGAATTTGGACAGGTTCAGGGATGTCCCAAACCACCCTTCTGCCAGGACATGGGCTGGCACACCCAGCTGGCACAGGCAGCCTCTGGGGAAACTGAGTTAGGGCTGCCTGCAAATCCTACCTGTCCTCTGGCAAACAGCAACCAGAAAAAACTCAGATGTAGAAAAGGAGTCAATCTTTGTTTCTTCTGTTTATTTTTTCCCTTGCTGATCTAAGCTGGATGTTTTGTCTCTCCATTGTAGAAGAAGCAGTTGTTGGAGACTGGAGCAAACACTTCACACAGGCTGATGCTTACATTGTTTCTGTACATGTGATCAACATTAAAGTTAAAACATGTGACACATGGGCTGGGATGTCATAATTTCCCATTAAGATTCCCTGATCCCCAACTTCATGGCCAAGGAATGCCAGACTTGTGTCAGGTGCTGAGAGCTCTAGGGATGGATATGCTTGAACCTTACCAGCCCAGGGAGGTGTCTAAATCTTTATTTTTTTATATGGCCCTTCTCTGAGCTGGGGCTGGGACCAGAAGCCCCCAGATGTCTGCAAAGCCTTCTAGCAATTACTATACAAACTGAACTGCATTTCTATTTAACATTACACAGTGATCTCATGGTGCATGTTTTTTCCTTTGATTTTCATCTCAGAAATGTTTGCTGTCTGGGGCAGGGCAGAGTAATCTGCAAATTCTGTGGAAGCAGGACTGCAGCCAAGCAGAGGTGGCTGTTTTCCTGGAATGGTCTTTCCTATTTGAATTTCAGTTTGGATCAGTTGTAAATACCAGGCTGCTCCCTTGGAATGTCGCTGGAGTTTGCTTGGGGGCTGGTGGGACACTCTGCATTGTGTGCTCTGCCTGCAGCCCCACCAGACCATCCCAAATGTTATTCAGACACAGCCACATCAATCAGCTTTCCTTCCTGCAGAACTGCTGAAATTTTGGTGCTTGCAGCAAGGTCTCATGTCTCACAGTGCTTTGGTTTGGTGACTGGAGCCCAGGTACTCCCTTGGTTTGAAATGAGGAGTTTCTGCGGGAAGGAGGAGAGTGAGGTGTTTGGGACACAGCCCAGGACTGATGAACAAAGTGTTGGCAGAGCTTGCCCCAGGGAAGACAATCATTGAGCTGCCTGAGGCATGGAGCACAGGATGCCCCTGCACTGGACTTGGGAGCAGCATCCCAGTGAGAAGGCTGGGAGTGTTTCACTCCTGCTCTGTTTGGTGCTTTTTGCGTACAAGAGCAGGAGAGGAAGAGGGGATTGGGTTTTTTATGCATTTTGGCAGTATCAGAGTGGGTTCAAACGTGTGCACATTCATGCTGACCAAGTCTTGCCTTTAGCAGAGAGAAATCTTTCAGTCCCATGATTTTAGCAGGCTGCTTAAGAGCAAGAAACAGCATTGATTGTGCAACCCTATCAACGTATCTGTGGGTGGCCAGGAAAACCAGCTCTGCAGCAGCCAGGGGGCTGCACCCAACAAGGCTTGGATTTCATTACAGTTTAAGATGCAGCCAGAAAATATTATGTCCCTGCTATAAAGGAGGAGATATTTACCTTTAGGAGATTTTAGAAGCGAGGAATTGGAAAATGAAATTAATGAATAGAAAGCAATAGCACAAGCCAATATTCACTGAAATGTTATTTACCACTCTGATCAAGGCTCATTTTAAACAAACATGGGCTGTTATAACAGCTGATGTGTCACTGGTATTTCATAGCAGAGGGCTGTTGAAAAAGGCTTTATGAGACATTTGATTGGGTTTTACTCTTTCTCTGCATTGTCATGCTTTTGCCTAAAATTCAATCATGTGGTGTACAGAATGAAATCTTGGGCATTTCTGCTTGTGGGCAGTTGAAAAAGTGAGGCTCCTTCTGGAGTGTGATGAGTTCCCCTGTCGATGGATGTGTGCACTCCACAACTAATGGATATAACACAAACATTACACCATCAAAAGGGAGCCAGTATTGATTTATTTTTGATTTTTCTTTTTAGTATGAAACTTCTTAAGTAGTAAGAAGCGGAGACTTCTTAAGTAGGCTTATGTAGTGAGGTCTTTGAGCAACCAGCCACTAAGGTCTCTGTCTATCTCAAAGACAGAGATGATAATTCCAGTGAGACTTTTAGGCTCAGAAATCAAAAATTCTAGTGCTTTCCAGTAAAGGAATACACGCTGTTTTTTTCAAGATAGTATTTTAAATGCAAAAACAACTCCCCCACTACCATCAAAAATCAACAAAGTAAATTTGATTTCACATACAAAAACAAGCTATTTATGTTTTACCTGGTAAAATCCACATATATTTTCTTCTCACAGGGTGATTCATTTCCTGACCAACAAGAGTTGTCTGAGGATAATGTTGGAAGCCTACAAAATTATGACCTCACATTGCAATTACCAGTCAATTTAAGGACACTTAAACAATTATACTAAATTTTCAAGCCAACTGAATGGCACCACAGCTGTTTTCTTTGCCTCCTGTTCTAATGGAACACTGGTCACAGGGTATCAGCTCATGGGGAAAAACAGCAAAGAAGTAAAACAAAATGTGCAGACAGCAGTGGGGGAGAAGAGCCATGTGTAAGGTTCTGTGGTGAGGGGTGTTGCTAGACAGGTATGTTTAGCACAGCACTAAAGGGGAGGCATGGAAAAACACAATTATAGGGATCTTAGCTGGCAGGCCACTGACTGGAAATGTTCTTGTCAGCAAAAAGAGCAATAAACACATTAATGGCAGCCCATTGTCTCCTGAGATCTCAGGACAGGGCTGGGCTACAAGGATCTGTTACTGTGTTGTTATAGCTGCAGAGTTTGTATTTAAACATGAGAGTCACAGCCAAGAAGAGCTAAAGATAAAACAGTTCAGCCTTTTGTGCTGAGGATGGAGCAGAGCCCACAGACACATAATGTGGCCATATAACAGTGTTTTTTTATCCTGCTAATCTTCTAAACTTTTACTGACAGAGAGATATAGCCCTGTGTGCACAAGTCAAGCCTACTGGCAAAACCTTGCTTTTCTAAGTTGTCTTCAAGACATCACTGAAAGATGTGAACTGAAAGTACTTTAAAGACAGCTCTGCCCTTTATCATCCAGAACCAATGAACCAACCTTGGAAGTTCATGGGATTGTCTGCATGGAAACAGGGAGATGTAAATGAAAGGGGTGTGATACATCCCAGTGTGGCTCTTGTGGAGATCTTACCATAACTGCCCCTGAAGGCCTTCAAATAAAGATCCACTCTTATATTACCTCCTTACTAAAATTATCACAAGTTTCATTTCCAGGTTGAGAAAAAAGCAACAGTGCAGTGTTTCAGAGCCATCAGTAGGGCTTTAAAGTAGCATCTGGCAGGCTCAGACGGGGTTTTTTATCCATTTGTCTAACACATTCTGCACTGTAGCCTTGCCCATGTGTCATTACAAGTGGGCTGTAAATCTGGAGGGTTTGGAGGTAATCACAGCATCTCCAGTTTTCAAGCTGTTCCCTGATTAAAGGACCTTCCCAATTGTCCCAAACAAACCTCTTGCACAAGCAACTCGTGAAGTTGGAGGCTTGCTGCAAACTCTGCATCCAGTGTTGCTGGTGTCTGTTCCCTTTCAAAAAGTAACATCTGGTAAAGTGTCTTGTGTTCCTTGTTCTGTTATGGCCTTCACTGGCAGTGGGATCCGTGGCTCTAACTCTGGTGAGACACACAGCTTGTTGTTGGGGGTGAGGCATTTGGCCTGACTGACTTTGAATTGTGGGTCCAGTTAGAAAATCTGACTGATGTGCATGTTTCTCCCAGTTAGCTCATGCAACTCATGTGCCTTGTTCACTCATATGGCCTCTTGTTATGTATCCATCATCCAATTTTCTTTCCTATTAGAGTGAAATTGGACACAGCTCTCATCCTGCCTACACCCCTATATCAGGAGTATTTCACATTCAGCCTTCATCCTTTAGGCTTTCTGCCTTTCTTCACTGTTTTTTTGGTTTTTTTCTTTTTCAAACTTCTTTTTCTTTCATAAATGACCCAAAAGCCAACAGGTAATGAAGTGTATATATAAGGAATCAAATAGTTAAGATCTCCAGACTCAGCCTGGATTTGTGTGCAGACTCTAAGGACCCACACCCAAAATTCTGACAACTTTTTTTGAAAAAGCATTTAGGTAAAAGGCTTGGGTGAATCTGTGCATCTTTCCTTCCTATCTATAGGTCATGGTGTTGGAAGTTCTTTTCATGTCCATGCTGACAAGAGTTGAACCATTGAGTTGAGGTGCCAGTACAAATATAGGCCACCAGGCTGAGATGCACTTCCTGATGGAATTGCACATGGTGTGGGTGACCCTGTGATTTTCACCACAGGACACACCAAAAGCATCACCCCAGGAATAAACAGAGATGATTGTGGTTTCTACCCCAGTCAGGAGGAAATTTCCCAAACGTGAGGTTTGAAGGGCTTTGATCAGAAATCAGGGGAGGTTGCCAGGATAACAGCAGAGGAGATACCATGTTCACCTCTCTCAGCTGTGTGTCCAGCCTCCCAGTGCCTAGGAGACAAGTTTTCCTGCCCCACTTCTATCCCCACTGAGCACCACTGGGATGCTTTGTGGGCCCATACCACAGCCTGGAAGCACAGCCTGGCAGGGCTGCCCCTGCCCAGCGTGGAGGGCAGGCACAGGAGGCACAGCCATGACCTCCTGCTGAAGCTTCTCCCCTTGGGAGCCTCCTTCCCATGCTGTGCTCTTTCTTCCCACAGAACCAGTTTGTGTACCGGGATGGCGGCTACGCTGCGGAGGTGCCGATGCCCTACAGGGCTCCGGGCTGCATCATTCCAGAAGCCCCAGCTGCTCAAGGTGCCACAGCAGAGATCTTTGAAGACTCTTGCTGCAATGGCACGATGAAGAAACAGGTGGCAACCCTGGCAAAAGAGGACAGCAGCACCCAGAGGTACAGCGCTGACCCCACCATCTTCATTCCCGAGCGCGTCGTGCGGGGAGAGCTGGATGAGGACGGGTACATGACACCGATGAGAGACAAACCTAAAACAGGTAAGTAGTGCCTTTCCAGAGAGGCTCCTGCTCTAGCCTGGCTGCATGTATTCTCTTTGTACATCAGCAGCTTTTCATCAAAAAATAGCTTTATTTAGTCACCCGTCAAGGTTGAAGCATTCTGACTAGATTAATATTCCTTTACACGGGGATTTAGTTTCCTGAATTTTCTACTTTGAAATGCTCAAATGTACCAGTATGCCAAAGTTGGTAAGTCCCCCTTTGACTTTTCTTTTGAGAAATAACAAGAGGAATAAAAAAAGCCAATCCCCCTTCTTACCCAAACACAAATTGTCAATCATTTCCAAGGAAAGGCTGTATCTTCAACCAGCCATAGTCCCAACTTTGTTTTGTTTATTGATCTTCCTTTTCTTGCATTGTGCTTGGTAAATGTCATGTTGAACCTACCACAGAACTGATAGACACAGCTGGCATTTTATACCCAAGAGAAGTCTAGGGTTGAAAGAACAAGATGTGCTTTAAAGAGAGCATCACTGCAAGGGGAAGATTGCCTAAATCTGTGCCAGCTCAGCATTCTGCACTGCTCAGTTTGCCCTCATCCATTTCTTCCACTTTAAATAAGGATAGCAGTCATTTAGATGTAAGGGGATGTGTCATTATTCATTTGTTTCCAAAGCTTTAAAGAAATTTATAAATGCAAATATAAATGGCAAGTGGCTACTGTGTTTGCCAAGAATTTGTCCTCCACTTGTCCTTTGTGTTCCATGATGGAGGACTGGAGGGAGCCCTGGGGCCTGACCCACAGCAGTAGCAGCTGAGGGAGTCTCCCTTGCAGTGATTCAGTGTGAGCCCACAGATATGCACCCATACAGGTGCACCCTGGGCCCCCTCAGAGCTCTGCAGGAGCCACCTGAGCCCTCGGGGATGTGGCAGTAGCAGCTCCTGCCTGACCCCTGGGCACAGACACAGGGTTCTCAGGGTGTGGCCACACATGTTCCATGCCAGCTGCAGGGCTCAGATCAAAGCACTGCTTGGCTGTCATCACTAAAACAAATGATCCCACTATTCAGCTCATGTTCAGTGACATCTTAGCTGTGGGTTCACTGGGTCTTGAATTTTGCCTTTAATAGTTTTGGCCCCCATTCTGGATGAAACCAGACGATCCCTTATAGCAGGACTTTGTGTGGGTGTGTGCAGAGCCCTTGATCAGCACCCTGCTGCTGGAAATGGGGTGTTAATCCACAGCAAGTGATTTGAGGCAACTGTAACGTGCTCCAAGTCCCATTTTGAGCTGATCTAAGGCTCTCTTCTTCCCTTTCCAGAGCTCATTTGTATAAATTTTTTTTCATAATGCATCAAGGCCCTTTGTCCTTCAGGGATGAAAGATTTTTAATCAGGCAAATTGTTCTGTTAGAAATGAAGCTGTCTTAAAAGTTAGCCCTTGGGGATAGGCTTTGTGCAGAGAGGCTTAACTAAGATTCCTGTAGAGTTTTCTGGGTGGAAGGACTGCAGAGCAGAGGCTTTGCTCACAAGGTTGCAGAGGCAGAAGTCGATCAGTGTTTGGGTCTGTAGATCACACAGTGAGAGGAAGTCCAGGGGAGCATGTACAGCTCAGTGAGAGCTGCAATTTAGCTGGCCAGTGTGTTTGGGAAGTCAGTCTTCCAAGGTATCTGTTTTAAACCATGTTGTCTGTTTAGCTTGTAAATGCTTAGTTTTTCACAAGTGTGTGTTCAACACAGTTGTCTCCTGATCCCACCTGGAGTTCTTGGAATGGCTGAGGTGGAGGGTGCTCTAGTCCAAGTGCTGCTTCAGGTCAGGTTGATGCTACATGGATTGATTACTACCACTCTTTCTGACTGATTTTTAATCTTCCTTTAGATTACCTGAACCCAGTGGAAGAGAACCCGTTTGTTTCCCGACGAAAGAACGGCGATCTCCAGGCTGTGGACAACCCGGAGTACCACAGCGCTCCCAACGGGCAGCCCAAGGCAGAGGACGAGTACGTGAACGAGCCCTTGTACCTCAACACGTTTGCCAACACCCTGGAGAACGCAGAGTACCTGAAGAACAATCTGCCAGAGAAAGCCAAGAAGGCCTTTGACAACCCAGACTACTGGAACCACAGCCTGCCCCCGCGGAGCACCCTCCAGCACCCGGACTACCTGCAGGAGTACAGCACAAAATACTTTTACAAACAGAACGGCCGGATCCGGCCCATAGTGGCAGAGAATCCCGAATACCTCTCCGAGTTCTCCCTGAAGCCTGGCACTGTGCTGCCCCCGCCGCCCTACAGACACAGGAACACCGTGGTGTAGTGGCTGTGCTCTCACTGAAGTGGAAAGGCATCCCCTTCTAGCTGCCTCACTCGGACTCCCTCGCTCCCCCTTTCTCCCTGCCCTCGCCCGTCCTTCCTCCCTGCCTCCCTCTCTTTCTCCCATGAGCTTCCTCTTCTTGCCAGTTCACTCATTTTTGATATTTCTAAGTGAAAGGATGTCTTGGAGTCGGTTGCAGATTGGGTTGGGAACCTGGAAGGAAGAAAGGAAGGATGGAAGGAAAGAGACCGAAAGAAGGAGCGTACAACCTGGCCTTTCCCACTTCCAGCAGATGCGGGGGGTTGGATCCCCTGAGAAGCCAGGTGGTACTAGGAAAGGCCGGTGGCAGTGCTGCTGTCGAGCTCGTTCTCAGTGATTCAACCAGACACTGTAGGGAAAGCCACAGAAAGGCTGATTCTTTCAGCAGGAACTGATGAGAGTCTGTACAGCATTCCTGGAAATCTCCGTGCAATTTCCATCAGGGTGAAAAATGGACAATTTTTATATCCTGTGTGATAGCGTACTAATTGAGATTGAGAATGCAATTTCTTTCTCTAACACTTTCTATCCCAGCAACTGAAAATGGCTAACATAGCTTTTCAAAAACATTCAGATCTTCATTGTGGCTTTCCAAGAAATGATAATGTGACTCCCACATACAGCTAATCCCTTCTTCTGAGCCACACAGTGATTTTGTGCCAATTTCCAGCCCAGAGACTCCTGCTCAGAACTGGTACCTGACATGACCATTTTTGTATGTGTGCCAACACAACAAACACTTTAAACACAAAATACCTTTCAGAAGAGAGTAACAAAACCAGACCTCCGGTATGTTCCTTTTGAAGCTAAAAAACAGACCCAGAAAGGAAGATTTGTATGCCAAAAGCTTTGCTTTCCTGTTTTATACCTGCTGACTATAAACACTTCAAAAGATTGTCACTAATTCTTCCCTCTTTTTCTTCTTCATGATCATGAAGGGAGCTGGGGATGCTGTCAGGCAACACTGAGGACAAGACAGAGAACTGGAGAGCTGATGTTCTGTGGGGTGGGGTGGGAAGGGTCCTTTAAACTGGAAGACAGACACTGGACTGGAGAAAACGCACATAGCGGTTCACTGGAAAGTTAGTTTGCACTTAACCTCTGATTTTATTTGAATTTTCTGGATTTTGAATGAAGCAATATGGAAGTGACCAGCAAAATACAAAATAATAATTTTAAATTAAAAAAAAGAGATATAAATTATTTGTAAAAGATGACTGTGGAAATGCCAAAATGAAGCAAATCAAGTCTTTGGAACAATGTCTGCCACTTCTGAGAGGCCGATGCAGTGACTGCTTCAGAGAATACAGTGACAGAGCAGCCAGCTCTCCCTGCTGCTCCATGAAGGACAGCAGAGCAAGCCCTGGAAAGGATCAGGGGAGGCAAATGTCCTGCTCTGGCTTGCAGCACAGCACAGAATACCATTTTTCTAAAAGGAGGATTACTCTGGCACAGAAGACAGTGCATATGAGGTTTGAGAAGTCAAAATGTGCATGATTTGCAGAGCTTTCTGTCAAAAATGTAAATAAGTATGAGTCAGTCTCCTTGCACTTAGTTCTGCTTTTATCAACCTCAGTTTTTAGGTAGACACCCCCTGACCTGCTCCTCCTTGGAAATCTCTTTTAAACCAGAGTTGTGGACGTTTTTAGAGACCTGGGGTAGATGGAGCTGGGAAAGGAGGCGTAAGGGCCAGAGACACCAAGGCTTGCTCCTGGCACACCCAGATCATGTGTGTAGGAGGTTTTGTGAGCCTGCTTCCCACTAAACATCTTAAGGAACTATTAGGTATCTCTGGAGGTCTGCCTGTCTCTATCCATCAAAGCTTTTGAAGGGAAGAAACAACACCTGGTGGATGACAATCTTGGGTGATGTACCAGTATTTCAATTTATGTGCTTCAGCTCTGCTAGGGCTGACATCTTTGGGGTGACCTAACCTGGCAACAAAACCAGCAATTGGAATGGCATCATTCTCCTCTAAATTCCTGCCATTCCAACAGCTTGCCACCTTTCATCTTAGGGAAGCAGAGGGAGGGAGTAAGAAACAAGCAATAGTTACCTGAAGCTTAGTGGCTGAGGTTCAGCTTGCCAAAGGTGTGAAGAGATGTTAAACCTGGGTTGGTTGTTACCCTTGCAGATGGAAACCAAACTGTGTGATCACAGGGCCAGGGAGCTGTTTGGGCACCAGGTGTGTCCAGGCCAGCTGCAACCAGGTGTGCAGCACGCACAAAGCTGAAGGTTCTGGAAGCAGAAAGAGCAGGTTCAGATCTTTGAGCTGTTAAAAGCAGATCTTGGGTCAAATGGTGGTTTGTGGTGATAGGACCAAATGGGCAGCAGAGCACTGTCATGGCACAGATGGATACAATCCTGCACTGAGGGGCCTTTCCTGGTGCCTCTGCTAGCTCCTCACCATCTCAGTGGGACAGGGGCACACTTGGGCAGGGGCTGGGGCACACAGGGTGGCAGGAGGCCTGGGTGGCTGCTCCAGGGAAGGTTTTCCCACAGCAGTGCTCACAGGGTGTCCCCTGATGCCCATGCCAAGGTCTGCCAGGCTGCCTGGGCACAGAGACCAGCACAGCCACGTCCTGTGTGTTTCAGCACAGCAGCTGCCTGCAGTACCATAGGTAGGTGGAGAAAGGTTGGTTTGTTCCTGAACAAGTCCTAATGGAGAAAAAATATAAACTGAACTGCTGGCTCATCTCAGATGTTGGCATTCAGAGATGAACTCAGAGGCTGCTGGGGCAGAGGCAGGCACATCTCCAGAGCCAGGCACTGGGATGGAGCTGCTCACACAAGGTGAGGCCTGTTTGTTCCTCTGGCAATGAAGTAGTGCTCGTGTTAGAAACAAGCCCATGGAGTAATCCAAATGTAAATACTGGTGGGGTTTAACAGTTTAACGTTTTATTTCTTACAAGGCTTGAATTATTTATTAATTTTATTTGTTAACTGTGGGTGTGCTATAATATATTAAGTAACATGGAAATGCAGAGGTTCCTGCAAGTGGGGCAGCAGGAAAGCTGGAACAGGAGCTTGGGCTCTGCTGGGAGCCAGGATGAGCCATGCAGAGCCATGCTAGTGGGGTCTGGGATAGCAGAGGACAGGCAGAGGCTTAATGAGCACAGTGATTCGGGATGAGGGAGAACTCCACACACTGCAGCTTCACAATTCTTTTATTATTATTATTTTCTGAGCTTCTGGTTTGAGTTGCAGTTGCCAAAATTGGCCCTGGGTTCCATGCCTTGCCAGTCTCTGCCTCTTGCCCAGCAGATGGGCCTATGTGGTGCTGAGGCTGCTGGTGAACCAACCCAGAGGGCTGCAGTTATCTGAACCTTACCCCTTTCCTCTAGAAGTTCTGAGCTTACCTGGCAGGTTTTGTCTTTGCAAGACATAGTTTAATCACAGCTAAAGAAAAAAAGAAAGGGAAACTGAGAACAGAAGTGTTTGGCTGCTCTAATCTGATCAGCAGAAACACCTGGCTGTCGCTAACTCACATCTTTGCTTTACTGGGTATTGCTGCTGGCTTGGTGAAAGAACTTGGGCAAGTGCACATGGCAAAATCAGGGCAAGCATTCAGCTGGGATTCATATGGGATGAAAGATGAGGGCCAAGCTCTTTAATGCATGATGACAGGTTTGGGGCAAAAGCACTTACATCCACACACAAGCTGCATGTTGTCAGCACAAAGCAGCAGGTGAGTGTATCAACAGAGGTACTTTGGGTGTCATTCACTCTCTGGTGTTACAGAAGCATGTACACAGCACACTTAGGTTTTGTGGGGTTTAGAATGCTGTTTATAAATGTTCTCCCTCCTCCTGTCATGGCCTGTGTGGCAGGAGAGCAGTGAGCAGCTTTTCAAGAGCACGTTTTCACCCAAGTGTGGATCAGCCATTGTCCAAGGCACAAAGCAATGAGCTAAAGGAAAGAGAACAGCTTATTTTTTCCTGATCTCTTCCAGTGTTACTTGTCCTAGCTGTTATTACCTACCTGAGGGTTATTGCAGGCAGACACTGGGACAATTGACTCACTGTAACATAATTGGCTGAAACCAACTACTTTTACATTTACTTCTTCAGATCTTTTCAGATTTTTCTTTTTCTGCAGAACAGCCAGGAGGGATTTTTACATGGCCATTGGCTCAGATGTAGCAGAGTATTTACAACTATATTTCAAACAGGTTGTCTCTCTCAGGTAGGAGGAGATGGAAATAAATCTGCAATAGGAGCCACCATGTAGGTCTGTTTCAGGTGCCCTGAAATCCTTTTCTGTGTACAAGGAAATTCTGTTATTATCCCTGGATGTACCACTTAGTTGATAGAAAATGTGCTTCTTGACTGCAAGACTTATATGCAATGATTTCACACCTGTTTCCACTGAAGATCTCACTCTCAGCCATCACCAATCCCAGCCTGGAAGGAAGGAAAGTGGCAGCTCTGGAAGAGCAGCTCAGCCCTAACTCTGTGGATTCAGTCTTTCCATAGCTTCAGGTAGAGCTGGGCAGTACAGGGAAGAAGTAGGAGTTGTGAGGTGAGTCAGCCTAGAAATACAGCTTGGTTTTGGGGATGGAAAATCAGATATTAAAGAAAAAAATCTTTTTTTATCTAATGGTGTGTCTGTGTAGATGTTGCCCATCATGGAGGCAGCTGACAGAATGATGGGATTGTTTGAGCTCCTTTATTCTGTCTGGGAGATGAGGCAGATGAGGCTGTTGGTCATGTAATTCCCCAAGATGACTGGAGGCATCCCCAGGGTAGCCCAGGAGCCCTGGGCAGGCTTGTCCTTGGAGAAGAAACAGCCACTGCAGCACCAGGGGTGCCCAGTGCTGGCAGCTGGGCAGTGCCCATGGGTCAGGGGTGGCTGCTCCCTTCACAGCTGGAGTCTCAGGGCTCCCACCCTGCTTTCCAAGTGCATTTCAGAACTAAGGAGCTCAGATGGATGTTTATGTGCTTGGAAAGGTGCTTGGCTTGAGGGTGACTGATGGAACAGAGGCTTTAGAATAAGGGCAGCCAGGCCTGCAGTTTTCAGCCACCTCTTTAGGTGCACCTCAGAGGGGACAATGTCACCTCCATTTCCCTTTGGCAAGGCTTTTTCAAAAGGTGGTGGCACTTGAAGTCTCTGCACCTCCTCATTTCCAGCTGACACTTGCTGTAGTCTCACTCCTGTGGATCTTCAACTTCTTCTGCTGATGAAACAGCTTATCTGTGGTTATGTAAAAATCACAGATTTGGGTTCAGATTGTTTTGCAGAAAGCCAGGGCTGGGTGGGGTAGGGTGGCTGGCTGTAGGGCTTGTGTTCCATCAAGAAGGGAAGTGCAGTTGTCCCACAGAGTAGCCTCAGTGAAGCACCACTGTGTGTGCAGGATTCCCTCTTTTTTATTTTCTGCCTGTTGCTAAGCATTTGTTATAAAGGGTGGAAAAGGTCACTGTTACAAATGGGGCTTTCAGACTGGGAGCTAATAACAAAAATAAAGCTATGTGGTTAGAAGCACCACTCTAAAATGTCCAAAAGTCATATCTCCATGTTGGTTTGAATGTTATTTTAGCACAATTTTGATTTACCACTGTGTGGAATAGGGGTTTGTTCTGATGGTAGGCTCCTTGCTCTTGAGGAAGTCACAGGCAGGTGAGGCTGGTGGTGCTGCTGCAGTGATGGCTGGGATCTGCCTCCAAGTTTGGACAATGCAGAGCACTTTTTAGGGAACTTTGTGAGTGCCCAGGTCTGACTGATGGTGGTGGGACTCAGTGGGGTTGAACTGTAGCCATTCTCATCTCCTAATCACCAGAGCCAGAGGGAAACCTCCTGCCCAGGGCATCCCCTAGCTGGGCTCTGGCAGCAACACAGGAAAAGGTGTGAGGGGAAGGCCCAGGGACATCCCAACTGAAATGAGTCAAAGCTGTGTTGTTTTGGGTTTTTTTTTTCCTTTTGTATTTAATTTTAGGAGTGAGCTTTGTGCACCTTGGCAGAGAGAGGTTTTGAGGGGAGTTCTGTAAGGCCTTAGGCAGTGTGAGTAGTTCTGTCCCAGTTCTTCTCCCCTCACCAATAAAAAAGCCATGAAATCATGCTCCAGCTGTGCTGTGGATGAGCCCTGCAGGGTGAAGGTGCATCCTGCATCCTGCCCAGCACCCTCAGGCTGCTGGCTCAGGTGTGACCAGGGCCACAGCTTCACGGAGCCATCGGCTGTCACTGAGCACCATTTGGTCCCCAGCTGAACCTTGGAGCTCTCCCAGGTGGGAAACACTGTATGGTCCACAGCACTCTGAAGACTAAACCCTTTTGGGATAACCACAGTAGAGAACTGTGATGGTATTTTCTAAGTGTAGATATGTATGCTGTTCTTTTGAGGTAAGGTACTCTGACATATGTAGCATAAACTGGTCCTGCTGTTAAATGGGTCGATTATTAACTGAGCAGCTGTGTAGGGGGTAGCTAACTTTGAATGCATGAAATTCCTCTGGACATGGCATGGGAGGTAGGTACTGGCTACTTGTGGGGGTACTTATAGTGGGGTAATGCAAGAGGAAAATGCAGGTGAATGAGAAAAGTGGTAATTTTTTATAGCATTTTAAAGATGGAAATTGGTACCCATTCGCTACATCATTCACAATGGTTTTAATCCCTTCTTTTGCCCGGTTTTTGCTACTTCCCCAATATTGTAAGCTGGGATTGCTAAATAGGTATCAGTCCTTGTATAGGGAAGGGAAACTGAGGGGAAAAGAAGTCTCTTTCTAAGAACAGAGATAGCCAAATTGCATTTCCTGACCTGGTGGGCTTGGACCACCGACTTTTCAGACGAGGCTCAAATTCAGGCCCGGGGTATGACACTACTGTCCCCCCTGGAATCAAAGGCTCCCACCTGGCAGGTGACACTGGGGTGGCACTGAGCTCCTGGTGACTCCTGATCACGGTGCCAGCACGGCCCAGCCCAGAAGAACCAGCAGCACAGACGGAGTGGTCTGGGTTTCTGCCAATCCTCCGTGTTCTGAAAGAGCCACAACATAAAACAACAATACTTCTGCCTTATGAAGTACCTTCAGAAGAAGAGAAGTGTCAGCATGTTGGGGAAGACACTCATTTCTTGCAAAGTGATGCATTCAGAGTTAGCTGCCTTTCTGAAACAAAAATAAAAAGAAATTCAATACCTACTGTATGTTACTTTGAAAATGTGAATAGTATTTTTATAGCTTGTTAAAGACACAGCTAGTTGCATTTGTAAATAAGGATAATGTTGCTTTTATTTTCCTTGTGAACACCATTGTTTGGAACATAATTGTCCTTAGGGTTGATTTGTATATAGGTAATTTGCTTGTGATTTAAGCCGCTCCTCCCCTTTCCTTTCTCTCCCTTCCCACCTTCTGGTTTTGGTTAGAAGTACCATTCTCAGCATTCTGTGTGATTCCGTGTTTTAGCACTGTTGTGGTGTGTTCAGACTTTCTGCACTTGCTTACACAGTAGGGTATGCCAATCGTGTGTGGCGTAATGTTACTTTAACCTTTCGTTTCTCATATTTTAGCTGTTGAGAATTATACACTGTTAAAATACTTACTGACCTGGGTTAATATTAGGTACATATTTTAGCATAATTTCCCTCCTTTTCATGGTTTCTCGGGTTTTTTCTTTTTTTCCTTTCCCTTCCCTTTTGTCTTGTTTGGAAGCTGGGAAGAAACCTGTGGATCTTCTCTTTGTGTGGTTCTATTCCCCACTCCCGTGTGCAGCCCGGAGTTTCTCCTCATGGTCCTTGGGGTAGAGCTTTATCTGTTTGTTAAGGCAAATGTAGACTGCGACCCACCTTGCATCAACCCACGCTCATCCCAGCTGAACAATTTGAAAACTGTTCTGCCTTTTTGTTACATGAATCTGTCAGAAATATATTTTTAATTTAATATAAATGAAATTCAATAAAATACGAAACAAAGTCTCTGTGCACGAGTGAAATCTTTTGGAAGGTGGCTTGAGTGCTGCCAGTGCTATAGAGTCCCTGTGTCCATGGAAAGCCCTGGCATGGCCCTGAGCCAGATGGAGCAGCCAAGTTCCTGTGGAAAAGCTCCTCCAGCAGCACCCCCTTCCCTGAACATCCCATGCCCCTCCATACGTGCCCTACCCCCACCATCCCAGGGCTGTGCAACTCTGAGCTTTTCATTCCTTTTCAAACAAACCATGGCCCATTAAGCTGTCAATGCCCGTGCCCTGTGTCCCAGCTCACTCACCCACAGCTGCCCTGGCTCAGCTGGGTTGATTTGTCTCCCCAGCTCCGTTGCTGGAGGGGATAGAGGGTGGTGTGGGGGAATGATGTAGATGTGTATTTTGACACATTATCTCAGTGTATACATCAAATCTAACCCTGAGAACCACATACCCCATTATGCCAACATGCATCCCACACCTGCATGACTTCATCTCACACCCCAGCACCACAGCTTGGCCAGGGCTGGCTCTGCCTTTGGCAGCTGTACCTTTAGATCAAGTTGGAAAACAGGGAGATGCTTCCCAGCTCTCAGAGGGGCTGAATAAGACCCCCCACACACACACTCCAGGAGCTGCCCTCAGTCCAATGCCCACTCTGTGGCTCATTTCAAACCCGTGACTCACACACAGACCTGTGAGATTCAACTGAGGCATTCCCTGCTAGTGCCACAGGCTAATTCCCATGGGGTCTGGCATACACTGGAAACTCCAGCTGGTCCCACTGCCCCCAGTCTGCCTTACTGGCTGCTGAGCATTGCCCCACACCTCCAGGCCTCTGGAAAGCATTTTAAATTTAGCTAGAAACCTGTAAAGGTCATTTGGCTCTTTGAGGCGCATTTTTAAAACACTCCAGTCTCCCTGAATTGCAACTCTTTGTTTCACAAATGGCCTCAACAATTTATCCCCAGCAGCCTGGAAAGGTCATTGCAGACACACACAGTTCTCAGTGCTGGAATCCTGGAATGCTGGAACATTCCCCACTGCCCTCAGGGAGCAGGAGCTGTGTGTAACACCAGCACCTGCTCAAAGCAGGATAGAGTGATGTTATTAAGCATTCACCCTTTGGAGCTGTCAGGAATATAAAGCCTGTTTTCCAAGGGAGGGGAAGGGGAGGTGAAAGCCCTGCTGCAAGCCCACCCTTCCATGCATCCAGCCACACACCACAAGGCCCTTGCATGGCTGGGGTGCACCCAGGAACACACACACACACATACATTCTGGAAGGCTGCAGCTGCTGGAGCCCCAGGCATTGGAAACAGTGCCTGGTGCAGGGATTTGGCATCACTGATCTCCAGAATTACACAGGTCACAGCAGAACTTCAGCAACACTTCAGAAATCACCAATGCAGGTTTTAAGACACATGCATACACATGTGGAAACACACACCCCTTTTCCCCAAGTGGGTTTTACTTGACTGGCCACAATGTGAAGGAAAGAGTAAATCAATCACCCATTTTTTAGTGAGATACATTAATTTAAAGCCCTCTGCTACTCTTTCAGAGCAGTTTGGCAAAGGCCATGGGGTTCAGGTGTTTAAAGTGGCACTGAAAAGCACAGTTTAGCTTTTACAAGCAGATTCATGTTGTATTACTAGTGATGAAGTTTTTTTTTCCATCCTCACACTTCAGTCTGGCCCATGGCTGCTCAGTGTTCAGCTGACTGAGGTTTGCAGGGGCAGTACTGGCCAGCTGGCACATTTTATCCCACTGCAACAAGCCTGTTCCCTGAGCACTGGAGATATTGGGTTTGCTCCCTCCAAACACAAAATAAGCAGCCACTGGCACAGTAACACCTCTGTTAAGGCCTGGGACCTTCCCATAGGAGAGGTTGCTTCACCAATTTCAGTAACAGCCCCAGAATTCAGACAAATCTCTTTAAAGCTTGCACTGAGTTTGCAAACCACACAAGGACTGTAAAGCTGCTGAAGAGGCCAAATGAGCATCTCATTTCAAACAAACCCTCCAATGCACTGATGGAAAGTAAAAGAGGAAAGTAAAAACCATCAGCAGGTAAAAATCAGCTCAGCTCCACTGATGAGGCTGAGGCTATTGCTAAGGTTCAGAAGCATTGTCTATATCATCTCTCAAAAACTGGGCCAGCAAACATTTTGGAAGCTGCATCCAGAAGCTAGGAAAAGTCAGGAGAGGGAAAGCCAAGCTTCCCTTTGGCTCCTTTAACCTGCCTATAACACACTGCTCACCCTAATTTCTCTGCCAGGCTTCCAGGGAGCCCATCACTGGTGGGCCAGGCTGTACCAGGCATCCCCTCAGGCTGGCCAGGCACATGGGCTCTGAGGGAGAGCCAAGAACCACACTGTGAGGGCACTGAGTGGGGATTTTACCTGAAAAGCTGGATTTCTTCCCTCATCCCTTTGTTTTGGCAAATCCTCTCCTGGCACAATAAGGCTGAGCCTCAAATTGTGTCCTCCTGAGACATTTTAAGACCACATCACTAAATATCTGCCAGCTGAACAACTGGGAGCATTTTGGCTTCAGTCAACTAAAACATTTGCTTGGTCCTTTTGAAAATTTGGTGGAGGGTGGTGTAGGGGAAGTGACTCCTTTTTTGGGCTGGTTTTATAGGGGGGAGCTTTTGTTTTTAACCCTGACCACACAAGTGTATCCAAAGCTCAAAGCATCCCCTTTGCTCAAGGGGACAGCCAGCAATTCCAAAGGGGCAACCACTCCATAGCTCCAACCTCCCATGCCTGCTCACTGCTCCAGAAGGAACAGCTGACAAACATCCAGCACAACCACAAAATTCTTCTCCCTGTGATAAATCCTCCCCACCACCTTCTGGTTTTTTCACACCAAGAAAAGCCTTTACTATTATGCAAAGAAAATCTGTATGAGTTGCTTGGTGCAACACACCAGCAACTCAACAAGATTGTGGCAACAAGGGACAAAGTCACATTTTCCTTTCATCCACGACCACAGAAATCTGCTCTGTCCCTGTCACACAGGGCACTTGTTGCTGTGCCCCCTGCAAGGGCCCTGCACAGAGCTGCACAAAGGAGTAACAACAAAGGAAATACTTTGTTCCCACAGAATAGAAATCACTGTAACTTTTCAGACCTCTTTACCAGCGTGTGCTCCTGGCAAATCAAGGACCAGATTAGGGAGGGGATGGGCCCAGGGGAGGAGGGATGAACAAATCACTGTACTCCATGAGGAGCATCTGACCTTTTTCATGCCCTGCTGCTTTGGCAGCTGTGTCTTCATGTCTCTCCTCTGAGAGACATCTCTGACCCTGCTAGGACTGTGCCCTGCAGGACTGCCCCTGCTTTCCTCAGCAGCTGAGCCATGGAGACATCACACACTGCACCATGGCACAGGGAGGCCAGCCTGGAAAGCCAACAGGACACAGCTCCAGCAGAATCCAGCTTGCCAGCAGCAGGATCCAGCCCTTCAAACAGGTCAGTCAGCAGTTCTCCAGAGGAGTTGTCTCCTTATTCTACTACTTTCTACCATGGCAGGTGGCACATTTGGGTTCCCCACTTGTGCTGAATGCCACATCACTGCTTTATGTCTCAAAGGAGCTTTGGCACCCCCAAATCCTGCCAAAGCAGTGGAAACAGACTTGAGTTAGGGATGCACACCCAATATGACTGAACACTGGGGGCACAGCCTGCACTGCTGTCTGCAAGATGTGATTTACAGGTGAGGAGAAACCCAGCAGAGCCTGTCCCTGCCAGGTGCTGCCTGTCTGCAGGGAGCTGTGTCCTGGGCAAGCTCCAGCCTCCAGGAGGGGCATTCCCTCAGCTGGACCAGGTATTCCTGGGGGCCCTGACTAAATAAACACAAACACAGAGCCCACAGGCACCAGCCCACAACAAAGCCATTTATCCCTGCACTACCATGCTGTGCATTGGTCTGAGTGACCTGAAGAGAGGGCATGGAAGAAGAAAAGAGAAGTATTTTGCTGACTGAATTTGCTGCTCTGATAAAACCAGTGTTTGGTGGGGCAGTGGTGGCTTCCAACCAGGAGCTGTAGAAGGAAGTGGGGACCACAAAGCCTCCAAGGACCCCAGCAAAAATGATATCAGCCAGAATTAGACAGGAGTTGTTTGGGTATGTGGGGCAGACAGATTGCATGTCATGCCATTAGATGTATTGTAATGGCCAGGGGAGAGAAATGAGCTAAGAACTTTCTTTCTCTGCTGCTTTATCTGCTCTGTGCAGAGTTGTCAGATTATGCAGAAATACCAAGCATCAGACAGTGAAATGTTTGCTCTGCGTTTGCATTGTTTCCAGAGCAGAGTAAAACATTCTCATTTTGATTGAAGGTATTTCTTAAACTCAAGGGAAAAACCAATTGTGCATGGAAGGCAGGACAAGTGACTAAGTAGCTTTCCAGTGCTGGCCCACAGCACAGTTACCACAGCCTGAGCTGGCTCTCAAGTCCTCAAGGGCAGCAGAAGCAGGAGCTGACCCTGCCAGCACCAACACCCCATGTCCTCCCTGACCTCAGGGGACAGCACAGACTGGGCAGGCACACTGGTATGGCACACCAAAGGTGCTGGGGGTGCTCATTACACACAGCTTGGTGAGTGCAAAGCTGTGCACATCAGTGAGGCTGGAGAGATGGAGCACTTGTCTGGGAGAGACCTCTGGTGTGCTGCCACTCCCCTCCCCACAGTCCTGTGCTCTCCAGCTGGTTTTAGCCCTGTTTCTGTACCAGTGCCACAGTGGCCACGGGACCACTTCAGCACACACATGTGACATGGAAAAATAACAGTGCCAGGGACTCACTGTCCCTGCTGGTTTTTTGTTCTTTGAGCTATACCCAGTGGCAACCAAAATGTGAGCAAGGAGTCTCTGATGTATCATAGAGATGGTCACAACACCCAGAGTGCTTCCATAAAATTCCAGAAGGCTTCAAGCCTCAGCACCTTCTTATCAAGAAGTCTTTCATACCTTTTTTCTGTAGCCTCCCATGGACAGCTCCACACAGCTGGAGCTCTTTCCCTCCTTCTCTCTTCCATCTGCAGTCCCAGCTCACCCTTCCTGTCCCTAGCACAGCCACTAACCCTGTCCATCCCTTTGCAGGACCTCCTATCCCCTCCTCCTTACAGCAGGGCCAGCAGACTCCAACTAAATCCCCTCCCAGCTCACTCACCCTTTATCACACCCAGAGCTCTGAGGACAAGGCTGTTCCCACTCTTTGGTAATTAACACAGCTGCAATGTATCAGGGGCAAAATTGCCTTCAGCCCTATCTCCCCACACTGATGGCTCTGATGTCACACAAATTTACAAAGAAGTTTGCAGGTGGATCAAAGCCAGGCATTGGTAATATAAATGATTAAGAGCAGTTATTTTTGTCCCAGAACAGAGGCTGAAACACCTGAGGCTGTAAACCCCAGTGCTGCAGGGGTCTGCCTCCACCCCCTGCATCCCAGCCAGGGTGGCAACAGCAAGCTCCCAGTGATGCCTTCAATTTTAGCTTCCATGTTTGTTTTTCAGAGTCTGTGCTGCCTAGGGGTGTAGTTCTGAGCATCACATTCAGTGTCACCCAGCTCTCTTCACAGAGCAGGTAACAAAACAAATCCTTTTCCTGATGAAAACCAAGGACAGTGGTTACAAGTTTTCAGGCCCAAAAGCACAAACAGTGGTGAACTGAAGAGAGAAAAGAAGATGGATGGGACTTCATAACCTGAAGCTGTAATTGGACAATTAAACCCCAATATGCAAATGAACCAAAACTTGTAAAACTGTGAGACCTCGTGACAGCTCAGCCATTTTGTGACCATTTTGGGTCCACCTTGGGTGTAGCCCTAGCCAGGCTCTTGTCCTGCCCAAGGTGTATCCTAAAGGCCTTTTAATAAATATCTACTTTATTCTCCAGCTCTGTCCAGCCTTCTCAAGGCATCAGCACCTCCTGAATCAGGGTGACACTCACTACTTTTATCCTCAGAAAAACCTCAGAGCTCCACGTTACCTGTATCCACAGAGCAGCTTGGCTTTCACCTGCCCATCACCTGTGAGGGAGCATCAGCAGCTGTCCCTGAACACTGCAGGTGGGATGGAGAGGTCAGAGGGCACAGCCTGCCACAGTGATGCATGGGGACACATCCCATCCCAAGGGGATGCTGCTCCCCTGCCCTAGGGCAGCCTTACTGGGCTCAGCAGGTCTCAGCAGGTTTAGCTGGCACCACATGGATGTGGTGTCTGCTTCTAAGGCTACTTTTCTGTTTCTTATTACACCTGTTATCCCAGCACCCTGGTCAAAAGTGTCATGGAGATTACTGCTGCTGGGCAGAAAGATCTCAAAGCATCCAACCACCAAATGTGGGAGAGATGACAGGACAGTAACCTGGTCAATGACTCCCATGAATGGATTGTGTATTTCCTTGGAACCCATGTACTGTTTTGGGTCTCTCTTGGTAAGTGGGGCAAAACCCCACTGAGCTTTGATGGCATGGAAGAACTTTACCATGTGGCTCTCTGAAACTGCAATAGTTAAAATAAGTTAGGCTCCAAAATTATCAGAGCTCAGAATAGCGAATTATTCAGTGGGTACCTTTGTGCAGGGAAGCTGCTTCACTTCAGTCAAACAGAATGGAGAAACAATGGAACATGTTTCCTGTCACATTAGAAATATTCTTTAGCTTTTAATAAAGACAAAAAGAGGAGGAGTAGGTGGATATTTTAGAAGCTATTATTCAATAGTTTCTAATGGTATCCACAGTAATTTGGGAATAATCTTGAGGAATGACATCCATAACACAAGAGATGGGCTATGTCTCCTGCTGCTCCTTGCAACAAAGGCAACACAAGGAAGATTAGGAAACCTTGGACAGTACAATGGGCTCAGCCATCCCAGGTTTCAGTGCCTTTCTGAAAAACATTTAAAATGCTTTTGAACTTATCAGGAGAATGAAGACTTTGGATTAAAGCCCCAAGGCAGGCAAAAGATAGCAGGGGATGCTTTGGCTAAGTGCTAGAGCCAACAAACCAACCCTGACCTCCTAATTCCCAGGCCAGGGACCTGCTGGTCCTTATAATGCAGCCCAACAAGGGCACCTGGGGTGCTCAGGAAGCTGGAGGGGGACACAGTTAGGACAGCTGACCCCACCCAGCCCTACAGACATCCCAGGCCATGTGACAGACCACATCCAGTCTATAGAGCAGGGGCTGGAAGGAGGAACACTCAGAGTGAAGGTGCTTTGTCTTCCCAAGTCACTGCTACACGTGAAGGGGCCCTGCTCTCCTAGAGCTGGCAGAACACCTGCCTGCCCATGGGAAGAAGGGAATTAATTCCTTGTTTTCCCTTGTTTGTGGCAGCTTTTGCTTTACCTGTTAAACTGTCTTTGTCTCCACACACATTTTCCCTCACTATTACTCTTCTGATTCAGCTGTCCCATGGGGTGCATGGGTTAAATCATGACACACTCTGTGCTCACACTCCCCACTGGCAGATCTGAAAGCTGGGAGAGAAGGCATGTGAGCCTGCCCTGAATTACATCACTTTTTAACTCATTGAAGAGGTGATGTCCTTTTGGTTTTCATACCATCCTTTCAAACCCACCTGCTGTGCCACGCTGCTTGGCAAGCTGGCAGTGAGACACTGCAAGAGTACCCTGGGATGGCAGACAGCAAACCCAGACATCCACGTGCCACAGATGCTGCTAGGAGAGGGCTCAGACCTTAACCCCAGCAGGGTTTTGTTGTGTGCTGGGCTTTGGAGAAAGCAGGGAGCAGCTAATACAGTCCTGCCACATCAGATGTGGAGACAGGAGGTGGTCATAGCCACAGCCACTTTGCAAGTCCAGCTGGAGACCAGAGGATTCCTCTCTTGAGGAACAGGAAATATTTGTTCTTCATGTGTACCACTAATGACAACAATCTTTAGATTTACCACACCTTCCTTTGGGTGTAGACAGCCTCTGAAGCCATCAGGGCAGACAGCTCTTCTTGTGGTTGTGTCTGGCAGCAGTTTCACCATGTCTGCAGAATACATCCTTGTAAATCCTTTCCTGCCCTGCCTCATTTGGGACAGAGGCTGGGACTGCTGTGAAGGGCTAACACAGGGGCCTCTGAGGATGGTGCCAATCCAGCACAACTAGAGGGTTTCCTTCAAATACCAAGAAAATCACTTTTCAAGAGCATCAGAGTAGGGGACATTACCCCAAATGGGAATTTCTGCAAGGTACAGTGCTTTGTGTACTGGAGGACCTTGCACAAGTAGCTGTAATTTTCTCACTTCCTCCTGGAGCTTGACCTGAAGGAAATAGACACATTTAGGATACCTGTCATAACACTGGTAATTTTCTGGTCAGATGAGGGCACTGACAGCTCAGTCAGAAGAGGAGATGAGAGAAAATGTCCTTGTTCAGAAAGATCTTGTGCCCTCCTGCTATGCTTGTGTGGTCCCCCTGTGCCCATATGGATCCCTTGATCAACAGCTGCTTTTCCTTTAAAGTAAGTCCAGAATCACCCTGTCAGGACACTTCCCCACCAAGAGGTTAATGAAGAGACCACCAGATGGGCAAACAGGGAAAGTCTCAGCCTTAAAGCTTGTCACTTAAATATTTCTTCACTGGAAAGCACTGACTGTTGAACAGGAAAAAAAAAAATTGATTCTACTGAGAAATAAAGTGCCATCTATTAAATTAGTTATTCCTCCCCATGCTCATTAACCAGGACACCAGAAGCAAAAGCTAGTGACATTTTTATAAGAAAAAAAAAAAAAAAAAAAAA